>LR751238.1:0-49419 GCA_902729485.2 Mus minutoides | reverse complement strand
ATATATATATATATATATATATATATATATATATATATATATATATATATATATATATATATATATATATATATATATATATATATATATATATATATATATATATATATATATATATATATATATATGCACATAGTGATGGATGCAGATTCATGTGAGGTGTAGGAACATAACTATGTTGCTCCTTTGGTTTAAGAAATGCAGACACCATGTTAACTGTAGACACGTGTTTCCTGAAAGGTAAGATTCATTTATAACTTGGTAGAATTCTTGTTGCTAGGAGGTTTCCTTTGCTAGGAAGCTGGTGAAATGCATGTACTCTTCTTAGAGTGTAGATTCAAATAGCAATTATTGCAAACTTCATTAGTATTCAGATTTTTAAATTAAATGAGTACAGTCTGGTAGACAAAAGAAGGTGGCCCATGTAACTTTCTGTGTTTAGAATATATTCATCCTAGCAAGAGAGTCACGATGGAATCGTGAGTACAGTAGAAATGGAATAGTATGTCTCGGTTTTAATACAAACAAAATATACTGAGAAAAGCAAAGTTGACAAAGGTGTGATTACAAAGGAAACTTGGGTGGATCTTTGCTTATAATAGTCAACAATCATAAACAACATGATGACAGAAGACAATTGAGATACTATGCCTATGAACTGCTAGCATTCATTGAACTTAGAGTACAGTATATATATTTCATACCTGAAGGTAAGTATATTCAAAGTAATTACACTTTGGTGGCATTTATTAAGAACATCTGGAAAGTTTAAGAGTGAGAACTATTGCTATGTGAAAAGGGAGTCTATAGGGATAAAAATTGTTCCCAGCCATGGACTTTTAGGAAAACATGATCAACACATAGCTATTGGCTACAAGGCCAGTCCAGGGCTGTCAGAACCACTGGCTGGAGGAATAGTGTATATAGGAAAAAAGAATGGAAAATATTCCTTCCTTGACAAATGGCAAATTTAAGAAGTATCCCAGGTGTGTCTGCCTAGCCCAGTAAGCATCCTGATTCAACATGCCAGGATGAGAAACCTGAAAGGTTTTTATTAAATAAGGAAGTTAATTTCCCTTCCATGCTATTTTAACAAACATTCCCTTTTGTGTAGAACAGTATGTCCAAGCTTGGCATCTTTTCCAAGTTTTATTAGACTTCACTAAGATTTTTCAGTATTCTATTAGATGCTGAATTTCAGTGATAATTTTGTACTCTCTTGAAGCTGGTCATCCTTTATAAAAATGTTCTGATAAAACACAAACCTCTACATGGAATGGTGATTGAGAAAAAACGTCTAGAAGAACAATTAAGACAATAGTAGAAATTGAAAGAAAGCATATCTTGTACAAAGGAATGGTATGGCTAGTAGTCATAAAGATATTGAATACAATCCCAGTTTCTAGAATGGGCTCCCTCTCCTGTAGTTGTTGAAATAGAAGACCACTGAGGACACACAATATAGGCTATTTTCATTACTTTGGGTTACATATCAGAAATAAGTGGTTAGGCCCTGTTAGTGAATGGACCATAAAGTTTGCTTTATTGACAAGGCATAATCAGGCATAAAATTATCTAGAAGCCCTTTCCAAGTTAAATAGCTTTCATAGTCCTTAGAGGCTCCATACAAGGTTGTTGGACACAACTCTCACCAATGATACTTCTTGGCCACTTGTGATTAGTCATTAGCAACCCTAGCAAGTAATGGCTATTAGTGTATTGATGGCAAAATTCTATACATGCTGCCAAACCATTTTTAGTTCATTTATCCTCAGATGTCCAGAGGAAAACTATATTTTTTAAGACTGCAAAAACTATACTCTTGGGCCCATATTCCAGAGCAGAATGTAGCAGAATGGAATTGCTTGATCTTGTTTAGTTAAATAAATATACTAGACATTTCTGTTTGGGTCTGTAGATTACTGCAGCTTTTAACTTAGTATGCAGACAGAAAATCTTTACAATATTTTGTAGTTACTCTTCAAACTATTGAGAAAATTGGCAGTTGTTGTGTCATTTTAACTCTGGGCTCTCAAAAGAATTGAAATATATATATATATATATATATATATATATATATATATATATATATATCCCTCTAAAACACACAGGGACCAGTTAGCTCAGGAATGTGAGGCAGTATGTTTGAATAACTGATTTCCTGTTAGACAAAATGGCCACCAGGCATCTAGGACAAAGATGAATTTTGCTACCTAAAAATGATGCATAGACATAGCATAAAAATAAGTAATACAATGCAGATACAACTATAGTCTGTGCTGATAGCAGTTAACATTCCTGAAAGGGGAGAATCATAGGAGTATAATCAAGAACTCTAGAATTTTCTTCTTACACATGGTGTGTGTTGCCTTGGGGACAATGTGCTAGTGTATATAGGAGATTGAAAGTTAACTAGAGGTAGGAATACTCTGAAGCAGTGTTCACAGGTCAACACCAAGCTGCAGTGAGACTTTTGAGAGATGCAGCTAAAATTGATTCAGCCATGGTTTTGTAAGTAATCTCTTACCTGTGCATGAATGAAATCCTTTCTGTGCATTTACTGATGTCCTATTGGGTTGATTAAACATTTATTTATACCTCAGGAGAAGTGAAACAATTCTTCTCACCTAAAGAGGAAAAGCAGTAACATTTATTCTTGTCTGGGTCTCGTTTGAATTTAGTTACCAGAACCTGGGAAGCACTCAGTTTTCAATCCTAAGTTGGAACTGATAGCAGATATAATTCATATATTGCTTACTCTAGGGCAGCGAGGTAGGGGTGGGTGGGATTGATCTCATAGAAGCAGGGTCAAGGGGGATGGAATAGGGGGTTTACAGAGGGAAACCTGGGGAGAAGTATATTTGAAATATAAATAAATAAAGTAAAAGAAAAAAAACCCAAAATACATTTGGTCTATGTCAAATTTCACTACAAAAGGAGTTGTGGGGTAGTGATAATAAATTGTCCTTTCTTTGTGTATAGAATTTACATAATTTTTTTGTTTTGATTAATGAAATGTTATATGAAATAAATTCATATACACATATTTACATGTATTATCTGTAAAATTATATTACATAAAATAAATCAATTTTTGGAAATACTATATTTGAAAATTGAAACTACAATAACAATTACTTAATGTTAGTTTTTAGCTAAAGTACTTGCTTATATTGTATAACTTACTGTACTTTAGTAAATTTTATTTTGAATGTGTGAGTTTATGTATTATTTGTGCATAAACTTTTAAAATTTACCTACTTTTATAATGGACATCTTCCAGACAAGCCCACTTTATGACTATTAATATTATCTTTAATCATTTTTATAGTACAGTTGCTGTCCACCTCACATTCTGCCCTCCCATATCTCCTCATCCTATTCCTCCTCCATAAGAGGTTGTCTCCAAACCCTCACACCATCCCATACTCCTCCCCATTCCCTGGGACATCAAGTTTCATCTTGGGTTAAGTGCATCTTCTCTCACTGAGGTTAGATCAGGCAGTCCTCTGCTGTATATGTGTCAGGGGCCTCATACCAGCTATTGTATGCTGTCTGGTTGGTGGCTCAGTGTCTGACAGATCTCAGGGG
Organism: Mus minutoides; assembly: GCA_902729485.2. Classification (NCBI taxonomy): domain Eukaryota; kingdom Metazoa; phylum Chordata; class Mammalia; order Rodentia; family Muridae; genus Mus; species Mus minutoides. The sequence continues at coordinate 45,828 of LR751238.1, read as the reverse complement.
TTTGGGTTAGTTGAGAATTCTGGTCTTTCTATGGAGTCACCCTCCTCCACAGATTCTTCCAGCCTTTCCCTAATTCAACCACAGGTGTTCCCGACTTCACACCTTTGGTTGGGTTTAAATATCTGCTTCTATCTCAGTCAGCTGATTGTTGGGCCTTTCAGAGGGCAGTCATGCTATGCTTCTGTCTGTAAGTACACCACAGTATCACTAATAGTATTAGGCCTTGGAGCTTCCCCTTGAGAGGCATCCAATTTGGGGGTGGTAACTGGGCTTCCTTTCCTCAGGCTCTTCTCCATTTTTTTCTTCCATTTTTTATTAGATATTTTCTTAATTTACATTTCAAATGCTATTCTGAAAGTCCCCTCCCCCCTCCCCCCTCCCTGCTCCCCTGTCCACCCACTCCCACTTCTTGGCCCTGGCGTTCCCTTGTATTGGGGCATATAAAGATTGCAGTACCAAGGGGCCTCTCTTCCCAATGATGACCGACTAGGCCATCTTCTGTTACATATGGAGCTAGAGACATGAGTTCTGGGGGTTCTGGTTAGTTCATATTGTTGATCCTCTTCTAGGGTTGCAGACCCCTTCAGCTCCTGGGGTTCTATCTCAAGCTTCTCCATTGTGGGTCCTGTGTTCCCTCTTATAGATGATTATGAGCATCCACTTCTGTACGAGACAGCTATATCAGGGTCCAGTGCCTACTTAAGGGACCCTGATATAGCTGTCTCTTCTCCATTTTTTATCCCTGCATTTCCTTTAGACAGGAACAATTCTAGGTCAGAGGTTTTGACTGTGGGATGGCAACCCCATCCCTGTACTTGATGCCCTGTCTTTCTACTGGAGGTGGATTCTACAAGTTCTCTCTCCCCACTGTTGGGCATTTCATCTAATGTTACTTCCTGCTAAGTCTTGAAATTCTCTCCTGTCCCAGGTCTCCAGTACATTCTATAGGGTCCTCCCACCTCCCTTCTCCTTAGGTTGTATATTTCCAATTATTTTGGGAAAATAAACAATCACTGACTGAATATATCAAGAATTGAAGAGTTCCATGGAATCTCAAAGTTAATAGTTAAGAGGGGAAGAAACTGAGAGCTAGATAGGTAAAAGAATGAAATTACATACCTAGTGGTTTAAAAATTAGAGAAAAGGTTATTTTTCTTAATTTTTAAAAATTAGTTTTTGTACTTTTGTTTTTAGGAAAATGCCTCAGTGAATAAATAGTGTGCTGTGAACTCACAAAATCCTAAAGATTCTAAACAATCCTTGCAAATCAGAACACAGTAAGTCATCTCTGTAAACCCTGCGCTCCTGCAGAGAGATGGGAGGAATGACAAGGGATCCTGGAATATTAATGGGCAAGCTAGATAATGCACACAGTAGTTGACAAGAAAAGACTCTCTCAGAACAGATGGAAAGCAAGCTAAAACCACTGAGGTTGTTCACTTCCTAGTACACTTCTATCTTTATGCATACAGAAATTTACACTCATGACTATGCATAAACCCACAAACACAAATAATCATATAAACCAAATATACACATGAACATTTAAAAAATCACACACTAATTATATTAAGAATTTTTCATGTATAATGCATTTATTCATTTCCGTTTTAAGATAACCAAGTCCTTTTCATCACTTACAGGATGCACACTACAAGCCAGGCAGGTGGTACCTTGATGGATCCCAAAGCAGCTGCCACACACACACCTTTGCTTTTCTGCTAACTGAAGAGGAAACTGAACAGACCCAAGTGAGTCTTCAGCTTTTGCTTTAACCTAAAGAACTAAGCCATTTATTAGCTATGTTCTGAAGCTGCACATTGTGAGTGTAATCACACATGCAGAACAGTGCAGAATGGGAGAGCAATCAAAGAACAATATGTATTCTAGAGTTGTATAGATTGTAAGTAAAATTAAAACCTAAGTAATATTAGCAGATATATAAACTTTTTATCCACAGAACCTGTTTTTTCAATGACCACAGCTGGGGTTGTGCTTATAATTATGTAGCACACTTTGAACTGAATTGCATGCATACTTAAATATATTTATGTGTATATAGAGGAAATGAAAACACAGTTTCATTTATTATACATTGTGAAAGGCTCCTGTGTTTGCAGCTTTGCATATTACTGATCATCAAGGTTTCTGTTGACTTTCAGGACCATCCTTGATCTACTTTTTTTTTTTCTAACGTGTAGATGACATGTGCCATCCACAAAATTATTTCACTAACATATGCACGTCTTGTTCAGCTCTTGAGTGAATGCCACATGAACTATGACCATTGCTGGGTTTTTTTTGAAATGTTAATACAACTGTTAAATTATCATTGTGTTGGGTGCTGCCCTTCTGCAAGAGATACTATGTTGGCAATTTGGAAAGACATTCTGAATCACATAACAACTGAGCTGACTGGTATGAAAGAACCTCCTACTGCATTCATAACAAGAGCTAACATTGCTGGCACAACTGTGAAGGGACTACAAGGTGTTCCGAGAATACTCACTAAGCTTTGTCGTCTTCTTATGTTCCTTTGTTTTTCTTGTTCATCAGAGTTGATGAACCCCATAAAAGAAATTCAGTATAGCAAAATATAGTCATCTAGTCTTTTAGAAAATCTTGCTTCTAAAGATTTATGGCAACCAACAACTTTTCTAAGATCAATTATTCCATACTCCAGGAATACCAATTCAAAGTTGATGTTTCTCACAGTTCTTTGAATAATGACCTCTCTGTAGTGGTAGGAAAATCTCCTGACACCATCACTAGGTCTTATTACAATAATCCCTAAAATTCTTGCACCTGAAAACATCAGATACAATCTTCACCAAATCTGAGTTTCCATGTACTATGTGGTCAGTAGATTTAGTTGAAAAGTAGAATTGGGCAACAGTTCCCTTTAGCATCAGGACCATATACTCCAGGCCATTAATGAGGACATGTTTAAGTTTTCTCATGAGAAAATTGACACGAACTCCTGAATTATCCCTGGTAAAATTCATGTCTACAGGCACGTAGCCCCTTTTTGCTCCTCCATCTTCCTTATATTTGAAAACATCCTTAATGTTCAATCTACTCTATGCACAAATTATCTCTAAGTGTCTATCCTTTGGAATTTTTGTGACTGATGCATTAAGACTACTCTAATGTGTGTATATTAAATTCCACGATTTTGTCAGAAGTTTTAAAATCCTAACTATACACTTCAAATATTCATTTGATATTTAGAATGAATGATGATCACCACATAATAATGAAAATAGGTTATTTTCTCTTGGTGATTAGATTCATCCTGAATTAAAAAAAGACAAGGAGTAGCCTGTCTGAAAAGGATTGCCATCCTTGCAGTCAGTCACCTGATGAAGTCCTTTATGTTTTTGCTTTTCATAGGCTGTTTCAGTGCCTGAGCAGGGATTCACAGAAGATTGGTGATAATCTAAAGCTCCTAAAGTGCCGATTTGTCTATGACAGAGATTGCTAGCTTCAAGCCCACCACATCTAATTCTGATATGATTGTTTGAAATTTTTTAGTTTGGAAGTTTGTTTTGTTTTTATAACTTTTGAAAATAATAGATTTTTGCATTGTGAATAAAGACTCACTATTTAAAAAATATTGTCTAAAAATCTAATTTTTGAAGTCTTATTTATGGAATACAAAATCAATCAATAGCATTGGTTTAGCTGTACCAAAATTTGCTACCATTTTATCACCGTTTACTGAGGTTTTATTTGCAAGTAAGGTAGATGAAGCTTACCTGAAATGATACCACATTAGTGTGAATCTTCTTATTAAAGTAAGGATTGAGACCATGACTGTTTGATTCTACTAAGACCTAGAAAAGCCCTAGATTTATTATGAAGATATTTATATGCTGATTTTGGTAGTAAAATGACAATGTAACTACTATGAAAGTTTACTATTATTAAGTGCCATCAATCTTAATGTATTTCATTTTTAATTAAAATATGATGAGTTCATTTGTCCCATCTTCTCTTTCCAACTCTCCCATGCAGGCCTACATTTCCTTAAACTCATTGCCTCTATTTTATATTATTGTTAAATAAACACACATACTGCTGAATCTGTTTAGCATTGTTGTTGTTGTTGTTGTTGTTGTTGTTGTTGTTTTTAAGGCACAAAACTTAGTATTGGATAACCAATCATGGGGCTCATTTTCCAGAAGATGATTACAAGCAAACCTACCTGTTATTGTCAACTACTGTCTCATAGTCAGCAGATAGTCAATCAATCACTAATGAAATTAATTATTTTGAAAACTATTTCTACAATGTTGTACTTGTCTTTAGATTTAGGATTGAAAATCTTTCAAATGTATTTTACGAATATCATCTAGCATAATATCCCTTCTCCGATGCCTTTCCATAATGTCAGTAATCAGCAAAGTCTCAAGCACTTTCACATAATCATGACCAGTATGAATGGAAAGACCAGTCAGAAATACCATCACTGTAGGACCTGGGAAGCAATGTAGTCACATATGGGAGTGGTATTTGTTTCACTAACCTACCCACACCTGCTTACCTGACCCAGCATTCCCCTACACTGAGGCATGGAGCCTTCACAAGGTCAAGGGCCTCCCCACTCACTGATGTCACACAAGGCTATCCTCTGTTACATATGTAGCTGAAAACTTTGGTCCCTCCTTGTGTACTCTTTGGTTGGTGGTTTAGTTCCTGGGAGCTCTGGGGGTACTGGTTGGTTCAATTGTTGTTCCTCCCATGGAACTGTAAACCCCTACAGCTATTTCAGTCCTTTCTCTAGTTCCTTAATTGGGGACCCTGTGCTCAGTCCAATGGATGGTTGTGAGCTTCCACTTCTGTGTTTGTTGGGAACTGACACAGCCTTTCAGTAGAGAGCTATATCAGGCTCCTCTCAGCAAGCACTTGTGGTATCCACAGTAGTGTCTGGGTTTGGTGGCTGTACATAGGATGAATCCCCAGGTGGGAGAGTTACTGGATGACTTTTCCTTCAGTTTCTGTTCCAAATTTTTTCTCTGTATCTCCTCCCACGGGTATTTTCATCACCCTTCAAAGAAGGACCGAAGTATGCACACTATGGTCTTCCTTCTTCTTGAGCTTCATGTGGTCTGTGAATTGGAACTAGTGCATTCTGAACTTCTCAGCTAATATCCATTTACCAGTGAGTGCATACCTTGTGTGTCCTTTGTGATTGGGTTATCTGACTCAGGATGACATTTTCTAGTTCCATCCATTTGCCTAAGAACTTCATGAATTCATCATTTTAAATAGCAGAATAGTACTCCATTGTGTAAATGTATCACATTTTCTGTATCCATTCCTCTGTTGAAGGACATCAGGTTTCTTTGTTAAAAATAAGGCTGCTATGAACATAATGGAGCATGTGCCCTTATTACATGTTGGAGTATCTTCTGAGTATATGCCCAGGAGTGGTATTGCTGGGTCCTCAGGTAGTACTATGGCCAATTTTCTGAGGAACTGCCAAACTGATTTCCAGAGTGCCTGTACCAGCTTGCAATCCCACCAGCAATGGAGGAGTGTTCCTCTTTTTCCATATACTTGTCAGCATCTGCTGTCACCTGATTTTTTGTTCTCAGTCATTCTGACTGGTGTGAGGTGTAATCTCAGGATTGTTTTTATTTACATTTTTGTTATGACTAAGGATATTGAACATTTTTTAGGTGCTTCTCAGCCATTGGATATTCCTCAGTTGAGAATTCATTATTTAGCTCTGAACCCCCTTTTTAATAGGGTTATTTGTTTCTCTGGAGTCTAACTTCTTGAGTTCTTTGTATATATTGAATATTAGCCCTCTATCAGACGTAGGGTTGGTAAAGATCTTTTCCCAATCTGTTAGCTGCCATTTTGTCCTACTGACAGTGTCCTTTGCCTTACAGAGGCTTTGCAATTTTAAGAGGTCCCACTTGTCAGTTCTTTATCTTAGGGCATAAGCTATTGGTGTTGTACTCAGGAAATTGTCTCCTGTACCCATGTGTTCAAGGCTCTGTCTCTCTTTTCTATTAGTTTCAGTGTATCTGGTTTTATGTGGAGGTCCTTGATCCTTTCGGACTTGAGCTTTGTGCAAGGAGATAAGAATGGTTTGATTTGCATTCTTCTACATGTTAACTACTAATTGAACCACACCATTTGTGGAAAATGCTCTCTTTTTTCCACTGGACTGTTTTAGCTCCTTTGTCAAAGGTCAAGTGACCATAAGTGTGTGTGTTATAATAATTTTCTTAATTTCCTATTTAGAAGCACCCACTTAACATAATAATCACACCAAGATGAGTAGAAGTTACAATGTTTCAACTAAACCAAATCTACTACAATTTTACAAATGGTTCAACTGATTAGTACAATTAATGTAACAAGTGTTTTCAAATATTGTTCAATGTCATGCTGAGAAAGTGAAAAGAAAGTGTCGTAATCCTTTCAGATTAAATGAAAAATATTTTATCAACAATCACCAGTAACCTACAGAATCTCCAAACTTAACCAATCAGGCTAAGCAGCTGTTAGGTACCCAATAACTACAAGGGACTTCCTTTTCCAGTTACCCAGGCACTTACACAGTCTTTGGTTCCAAACTGATGAGTAAAAACAATAAACAGGCTTGAACTTGTTAAACATATATTCTTACTGGAAAGGAAAAGGAACACCAACAGGACACTTGGACCCTATAAAGCAGGTGAGGAGGTGACCTGTTCTCTAGAAGAAAAGAATCAACAGATCTGCTAGAGGCTCAGGGAGAGCAGGTGTTGGAAAAGGTGTTTCAGGTCATATCAAGTCAGGACTCAAGCAAAAGGTGAGCCTCATTTCCTGTGCTAATTCAATCTACAAGGTGTTTGCTTGGATTACAAATCCAACTTTTGTCCTGTCCCTCAGGATTTATATCCCTCCTAAGTGATTTCTTTCAATGTATCCTAGCAGAAGTGAACCTTTAGATGTGTGTTTCTCTTCACATCGATCTGAAGAATTTTTCAATTACTCAAACTCTTTGGCTTTGAACTAATACATTTTATGAATAATTGTGCAGTAAATTCCTAAAAATTCACTACATTCTGTATGCTCTAGTCTAAAAATATTTCTAGACTTTGAAAAACTAGATCTAGTTTTATTCATGAAAACCTACTCCCAGTCACAGAACTTGCACTATAACGCATAACACATTATTTCTCTATTTTTGTCCCTTAAATTTGTGGAGCTTTTTGACTAAGAAACATGGTTATTGATAATAGGAATGACTATTCTAAATGGATCCCTCTAAAGTATGGAGAGGGATCAAGAGAGAAAAATGGAAGGCTAAGAAGAGGGAGTGCTGTTCCTGGGCATCGAAAATTATCTCAGATATGTTTTCATATAAGGCAGGTATGGATCATACCTGAAACTCTAGATTTCCAGATATATAAGGAGAAATACCATGGTAAATTTGAGATAAGACTAGATATGTTGTGGATTCCAGACTAATTTGTCTTAAGATCTAAAGATTCTAGTAAACAAACAGAAAAACACAAACCAAGAGAAAAGCATAAAAATATCCACATGATTTGCACTAGATATGAAAATAAGATTAATTTAACAGACCAATAAGTCTTTTAAAGAAAAAAAATCTCAAGTACCTGTATGTACATTGGTCAGCTATTAATAAAGATTCAAGGAAATGTGAGTTTCCTGTTGACATTTAGAATGAAGTTAATCCTATCATTTAAACAAGAATCACTTCTGTGAAGGTTTTGGTCCAGTAGTTAGGAGGCTTTCTTGCAAAAGTGAGAGTGCTTCCATGTGTGAAAGTGGGGTGAGATGTAGCAAACCTTTATTTGTGTGTAAAGATGATTTGCCATTGTTGTTTCCAATCAGTCCCCTATCAGACCACTGAATATTTCTGTCCAGACACCATGACAATTGCATTTAGAGCCTAGTTCTTTGGCATTGTACAATGTTAGTCACTGAGACCACTGGCATTGCCTCTTCATGTCTATAGGATAATTAGGTAGTTGAGTCTCTAAGGGAATTGTTGTGTTAGGCATCATTCACTAGTCAGTCGTATAAAGAGACTAGGAAACAAAGTGAAACATGAATATTTACAATGATACATAAAGCTCTCTAGAATTACCTTAATAGAGCCATCTATCTATCTATCTATCTATCTATCTATCTATCTATCTATCTATCTATCTATCTATCTTCTTGCAGTATATATATATATATATATATATATATATATATATATATATACACACACACACACACATATTAGGACTACAAGAAAATCAAGACAAAAAGATAGAACAAGCCTCTCTAGGGGTCAAAGATGAAACAGTGATTGCCTCTGTACTCTCTACTGTGCAGGAAGAAGTTTTTCAGTAGTGAGAACTTACTAAATCAGATCTATAGCAAGATGCAAATGTTGATTACATGCAAGGACATTCAATGAGACCTGTAAATCTTATGTAGGGAACATGTAAGTATAGAATCCCTTAATTTGTTGCAAAACTTTACAGACAAAAAGTTCTGGACTATAGACTGCAGTAGATGGAGAAGAACTTATCTTAGTACAGACAAATGGAGATGAAAGGGTTGGATTTGTCCTAAATGTGCACAATGATTTACTGTGGTTACAGGCAATACTAAAGAATCATTTATCTTTCCTTGTTACATGGATATAATATACCTAACAAACTGCTTTTGAATGATTTCTCTCTAGGCCTATTTTGCACAGAGAGAATCTTTATAGTAGTCAGGACAAAATGAGTAGGTTACAGGACAAAATGAGATGGTCAGTTAAACTGATGAAAATAAATGATTGCTGCTGTGACATGAATGTCCTAATATTCATGACAATTCATGCCCGGATCTTTTGTTCTTCTGAGGCAGAAAACATTTAAAACATGTCACTGAAAGAATGCAAGAATCTGAGAAAATGGGGGATGTGTTGAAGAACAGTTTACACTTACACTGACAGGATCATTATCCCTGATCAAAGAGTAGAGAAGGCTCTGGCTCTATAGATCTAGAAGTAAGTTCATACCCTATAAATGGCAATATATATAGTTATACCCTGTAAATGGCAGAAACATTTAGATAAGGCAGGTCTATGATAGTAGTGGTGACACTGTTAACATTCCCTGAAGCAGGACAGTAATTGGAACCTATTCATATGAAGCAATTCGGTTTTATACCTTACTTCCTTCCTGTTCCAGTAGTGCATGGCCTTGGGGCAATCTGCCAGAGTATATAAAAGGTGAACAATAAACTGAGATGACTCCAGCACAGCAGCAGTCCTCCTTGGCCCACAGACGATTTCCAGATGCTGTCCTTGAATCAACCTTGCTTCTGTACGTAAGCTCACACTAATGCCCTTATAAGTAAATACTATATATTTATTGGTTCTCCAAGTTTATTGGCTGATATTCTTTTCTTAGAGCTATATCTTGTATACCTGGGGTTAACAGACATATTTAATTGAGAAGGCTTAGAAAAAAATCATAATCTAGAAAGGACCTGTTCAGGAGCAATGTAGAACATTTTACAGCAGTTTTTAAATATGTGATTTCTCTTTCTCCTCAACACAAGTGGTAATTATTAATATGATTCAGCATTTTACTTGAACTAAAGGAAACAAATGAATGGTGCCATCTCCTGAGGTGGTTGAAGCTTATAAATCCAGTTCTAGAGTTTAAAAAGACTGGTTGGTTTTGGCAAACTGGCCAGTCCAGGCAATTAATGAATCCTGAAAGTTTGGGGGAAATTTAAATTTCTGAAAAATCAGATTTTTTTTATTTTACAAATGATTTAGGAATGCTATCAAGAAATATGAAAAGTGATTCTAAAGCGATTCATATTTCTAAAATGAATTGCTTCTTTTGTGTTTAGAGGGAAACTCTTGGTATGTTAGAGATATGTTTCTGTCTGTCTGTCTGTCAAATTCGCAAATTAGAGAGGAGTTTAACATGGATCATTGTCAAAAGTATAAAGATGATTGTTTGAAAGAGAAAGCAATAATGTAGATAAAATGAAGATTACTAGGGCTTCTGTGCTCGTGTAATCCAAAGTAAAGTTGGTGCTTTGGAAGCATTGAAATCTGCAATTGAGTCTTAGCACTAGGGATTGGGTGGGGTCTCTGCTACACAGACACTTAAAAGAGCACAGACATGAAAGACACACCCCAGTGAGATAGTCTACAGTGCTGGCACTCAGCCTTCCAGAATCTATTAATAGTACTTAATAAAAGTCACACAACTTTTTCAACATGCCTTTTCACCAGTACAATTTGATAATATTGTATTGACCTACTCTACCCTCAAGTTACTGTAAAGCTCAACTGTACAGAAAGCTCATTCTGAATCTTGGGTAAAGATCAGGCCATGGTATTATTGTGAATTATCAAATCCAGCATACAGTGTCCTTTCATGACTGGATTGTCGTCACTCTTACTATTAAGCAATAGACATTATGTGTTTACTTTTATAAAGCATGAAGATAGAAGACACAAATAAAGTGTGCTGTCCCAGTCAAAATGCAAACCTTGAATGCTGAGTTAGAGACTGTGTCTTAGGGAATCAGAACAGTGAGGATCAGCATAAATTCCTGACAGCAAACTGTCTGTCAGTGGTGAATGATTTTAGAAGACATGTCAGAACGTCATTCTAGCTACTGGCCCTGCAGTTCATGTTCTCTCATAGATGTAGCTGTTTGTGGGCAGCAGCTGTGGTTCTCTGGATGAAGAGCCAGAGCCTCAGCTGCATGGAGGTATTCAAGGACAAAGATTTCTCCATGTCAGAGGAGGATTGAGACACTATGTCTCTGAATGGGGAAGCACAGAGAAGATGATGTCCATAAATTACTGAAGGAAGATGAGTGGTGAAGAACTGGCTGAGAAGGCAAAGGGAAAAGAAGGTAGGTGCAGAGCCCTAGCATTGGGTCAGAGAATGCAGGGAAAAAGAAAGAAGACGGACTATGACTAAGTTTCCCTGATGCCGTGTCATGGAAAACAAAATCAGACCCTACTTCACAAGTTAAGGCAGCAGAAGAGACCAAGTAGTCAAATTCAAGTCAACTGGGGTCAAAGCAAAAAAAAAAAAAAAAAAAAAAAATCTAGAGAAAACTAAAGGATGAAGATCACCAAAGTGTTTTATTTTGCTGGTGAAGTGGTGACAGTGACAAAGGAAGTGAATGTTGTGTCTACATCTTCCAGCAGATGGGACAGAAGAACCAGAGGAAGAATGTTACATCATCTTCCATTGCTCTCTGCTTGGTTGGGATGGAGAGGTCAAATGGTCGGAGCAGACACTTGGGGGGGAGCCACAACAAATGACAAAACAGAGCAAATGCATAACTTGACCGCCACTGAGAAGTCAAAATTGAACAGGGAGAGCTTCAAGTAGAAAGAATGGGTTGCTGATAACTGGCTATCCATACACAAGGGCCAGACGCTACACTGAACAGAAAGATTTCTTGATAACATGATCAATGGCCAGTTTGAAATTAGGTGAGATCTCACCCTGGGCAAAATGAAAAGTTGGCATTCTGTTTAGAAGCTCCACCTTGATGATAGAACCTTCGCTGTGTTCTGTGAAGTGTAAAATGTGAAATGGCTCTGTTTTTTGTTTTTGTTTTTGTTTTTTTGTTTTTTGTTTTTTGTTTTTTGTTTTTTGTTTTTATCATGTGTCTCAGAAAAACCCTTTTCCTTCTACATTGCTATTTGGTTTATGTATATGATATATCTTAATCTCACATGGTATTCATTTTGCTTTTTGAATTTTGTCTTTAAGTAATTACTCAAAAAGAAAAAATAGCACATAGGCAAATTTTAAAAGCTCACTAAGAATTGAGTTTAAACTGTTAAAAAAAAGTCAGTATTAATTTTCATAGCAATCCAAAAATTTGACCAATAAATATAGTTATATAAATTAATTATTTAATTGAATCTTTCAGTGGTAGATGTTTGCTTACCACAATACCCTTGGTAACCTCAAAGGAATGAGTCTCATCCTAGCTCCTGTTTCTGTACAGCAGGGATTCTCCTGATGCTGTTAGCGTCAAACTTCCTTCTGTGGAAGAATGTGGCTGCTGTGCCCAGGCATGCCAGTTTGGAAGAATATAGTGAAATGTCTATATATGACCTGTTTGATCATGCAACTATACTATCGCATAATGTCACTGAGATCACTGCAGAAATGCACAGGATATTTGTAAGTACATCACTTTGAGTTTCTGTCAAAATGGACCTCCATGCCCCCTTCTGTAGAGCTCTGTGGTTTACTAGGAAGCACGCTACAGCAGATTTAGATGATATATATGTCATCACTAGTAGAAAGCATTCTTAATTCAGAAGGGTAACAATCATGGAAGAGACTCTTGAATTAGTAAGCAGAAAAAAAACTCTTTGGGAAGCTAGCTGGGGGTTTAATGGGGAATGTCTTCAGAATTAATATGGGAATAATAGGTGAAAAGATCAGTTTCTTAATTCTTCCAGCTCACATCTTTATGCAGTTCTTACTTTAAAAAATATTTACAGCTAGTGAGTGATAGAAAGGTGGCAAAGTGTTGCAGGGCAGGTTTGAGGACCTCAGAATCCATATAATCCATAGAAAGCAGACTTGACAACACATGTGTGGAAGGCCAACCCTACTGTAGAGAGATTGAAAGTAATAACAGTATAATCTCTGGCATTGCCAGTCTAGCTAACTTGATGTATGCTTTGGCAGCTAAAAAAAGAAAAAAAAAGAAATGTTGTCTCAAAAAAGGTAGTAAAAAAGAACAAAAACTGGAACACTGCCTTTGACCTTCACACTGGTACTACTGCTAGATGACACTCACATGCTCTTGCTAAATCCTGCCTGTGCATGTGCATACGCATGCATGCGCACAAGCCCACACAGACAAAATGAAAAAAACTTTGACAAATGAATCAATTTTCTTGGGTTCTTGTTATGTATTCATTTATTCATGTATTAATTAAGACAGTCTTTTGGGGGTGTTTGTTTGTTTGTTTGTTTTATTAGATGGAGGATGTGCGATATAAACCAGGCAGGTGGTTCTCTGACAGATACCTTACTGCTTGCCACACATCTACGTTAACTATTTCAGTGTCTAAGGAGGGAGCCCATCAGATGCCGGTGAGTCTACAAGCATGGCCTTTAATCAGAGGAAGCAAGCAGTTCACACTGACTTTGCTCTGCTGAAGTCAATCTATGTTATATGTAAGAAAAAGTAATATGTGAGAAAATTGTTTCAATCACACATATAGAAAAATGAAGAAAGAGGGGGTTAATCAAACACCATTCTTTGTTTGTTTGTTTGTTTGTTTGTTTACATTCTGGTTATTTTTTACTGGCTATTTTCTTTATTTACATTTCTGATGTCAAACACAATCTTATTATACAGATGATAAATTATAAGTAATATCAAAGATTAAAGAATGCCTTCTTAGAACCATAAATTGTGCATTCAGGTGAACTATTTTACCAATGACTTTAGCTAGGATTACATGTATTATTTTGCACGACACTGACCTCAACTACACACATGGTTAAATAAATTCATGTTTTTGTATAGGAAATGCAAATATAGTTTCATTAATTATACATTTGAAATACTTCTGTGTTTGCCCCTTTATTGATCAAAAAAATTCTCCTCTTGACTTTTTATGAAATCGTGTATGTTTATTTATAATTTTTTTGTTTTTCAATTTTTATTAGATATTTTCTTCATTTACATTTCAAATGTTATCCCGAAAGTCCCCTAAACCCTCCCCCATCCCCGCCCTGCTCCCCTACTCACCCACTCCCACATCTTGGTCCTGGCGTTCCCCTGTACTGGGGCATATAAAGTTTGCATGACCCAAAGCACACATTGAAGGAGTTACAGAGATCAAGTGTGGAGCTGAATCAAAAGGATGGACCAACCAGTGACTGCTGCAGCCGGAGATCCATCCCATAATCAGCCACCAAACATAGACACTATTGCATATGCCAGCAAGATAGTGCTGAAAGGGCTCTGATATAGCTGTCTCGTGGGAGGCTATACCAGTGCCTGACAAACACCGAAGTGGATGCTCACAGTCAGCTATTAGCTGGAACACAGAGTTCCCAAGGCAGGAGCTAGAGAAAGTACCCAAGGAGCTGAAGGGGTCTTCAACCCTATAGGTGGAAGAACAACATGAACTAACTAGTACCTCCAGACTCATGTCTCTAGCTGAATATGTAGCAGAAGATGGCCTAGTTGGCCATCATTGGGAAGAGAGGCCCCTTGGTCATGCAAACTTTATATGCCCCAGTACAGGGGAACGCCAGGCCAATGGGGGGAGTGGGTGGGGTGGGTAGGGGAGCAGGGTGGGGAATGGGGGAGGGTTTAGGGGATTTTCGGGAGAACAGGTGAAATGTAAATCAAGAAAATATCTAATAAAAAAAGTTTGCATGACCAATGTGCTGCTCTTCCCAGTGATGGCCAACTAGGCCATCTTCTGCTATATATGGAGCTAGAGACATGAGCTCTGGGTGTACTAGTTAGTTCATATTGTTCTTCCACCTATAGAGTGGAGACCCCTTCAGCTCCGTGGGTACTTTCTCTAGCTACTCCCTAGGGAACCCTGTGTTCCATCTATAGCTGACTGTGAACATCCACTTTGGTGTTTGTCAGGCACTGGTATAGCTTCAAACGAGAAAGCAATATCAGGGCCCTTTCAGCAATATCTTGCTGACATATACAATAGTGTCTGCATTAGGTGGCTGATTATGGGATGGATCTCCGGCTGCAGCAGTTACCAGTTGGTCCATCAAATGTGGAGCTGAAACAAAAGGATGGTCCTCTTGACTTTCAAGAACTTCCTGGTTCTACTGTTGCTTCTAACCTGAATATACATTCCTCAATAAATTACCTGTCTTCTCCCAGTCCTTAGTAAAAGTCAGATGAACACGGGAATACCAGTAAAACACTACAGGTCTCAGAATACAACTATATTATCAGTTCTGATGTCAAGGCTCATGTATCAAGCCATCTTCAATTTATGATTGTTACAGTTTTTCCTTTCTTAAACTTTGCTTTAAGCAAACACATATGTATTTGGAGATATATCACAGTGCCAAAATGTTGGACACAGTGGATCAATGGGATCAAATCAAGTATTTGTTTTCATTGCCGAAAGAAAAACTATGATATAGCAGCACTGGAACATTTTATATTCAGAGATTAGCTTCTTATATGACCTTGGCAGTGAGCACATACTTGGATATAAAGTTTATTCTGCTGTTCCTCATTCACTAATTAACACCAAATGCAGTTTCATTGTTCTTCACCTGCATATATTCATACATAGGCTACTCAGCAAGAAACAAGTGTTTACTTTCTCATAGCTCAGAAAGGAAAATATATAAAGGCCTGTATTCCTTGAATATTTCTCCCAGAGTCTTAAAGCAAATGAAAAAATCACAAATGAGTGTATCAATGAATAATGTGATATTTACTATAGTAAATGCTTCCATATAACAATTCCTATGAAAAAGTCATTTAGGCCACTTGTCACTGAAGAGCAGTGCTACCACCAGTTTTATGAGAGTTAAGTACTGTATTTGCTCAGATGTTTTGTGGAGAAACAAACAGTTGAAAAAAATCAAAGACTACTGATTTCAACAGGGGAATAGATCATAGAACTTCATAGAGTAACAAATGTATTATCAAACATATCATTAGAAAAAGTATTTAGTCAAATCATACATATTTAGACTGCCTAACTCAAGCTGTAAGCAAAGGACTAAAATTTGAGATTTCCACAATAACTTACATTTACATTTTTCACATAAATATAATAAATAGATGCTAAGTTGTGTTTCTTTGAGAATATACCACATGGCCTAACTCTGTTATATTTCATCAATCTTGATACAGTTGTTTAATTTTTGGTGTTTAGGGTGAATTCCTTGTGAAAGAGATGATCAGTATGTTGGTATCTTGGAGATATCCTCTGTATTACATACCAATTGAACTGAGTCGTATGGAGCAAGCCCCTGATGAGATCATATCAAGAGCCAGAAATATTGAAGAAAAAATCATAGTACTTATAGATGTTCTTCGAGGGATACTCAGCAAGGTATGCAGTCTTATATTCCTTTGCTTTCTTTCATTCATCAGAGAGGGGAGCATTGTAATAAGGAATGAATGCAGAACTGCATTATTTTTACATACAAAAATTATAATCATCCATTGTGGTAAATGGTCTCTTCACTAAACCTTCCCTGGCAGTTTAATCCATCTAAATGGTGCTTTCTTGGGTATTTCACACCGTAGGAATGTCTCTTTATAATTTTTTGATCAAGAACCTTCCCTTGGCAAGAGGAAGATTCCTGACAGCCTCAGCAGATCTAGCTGTCCAAACAACCCCTGGACTCTTGGCACCTGAAAGCATTAGGTGCAGTTCTCACTATGTCTGATGATTCCTTTCCATGTTTTTATGGACAATAGACTTGGTTGAAAAGTAGAACAGGAAAGTATCAGTAATTATTCTCTAGGCCAATACTGAGGACATGTTTAAATTCCCTTATGAGAGACCTAAGACTTACCTTGTCCCTTGCTAAGATCAATCTCTGTAGGGCAAACAGGATTTTCCTGACTCTGTATTTTGCCTTATATGTGAGAATACCCTTAATCTGCTATCCACCAAATTCAGGAAATGTACTCAGGAATCTCATACAATTTTCATGGCTAATGCATTCACACTACTTTGGCATAGAGACATTAAAAGTCATCTTTTTATCTGAGAACTTATAATTCTAATTTCATCCCAAGAGTTCTTTCAATATTTAAAATGAATAACAACAAGCAAATACTGATAAATAATAAATGAATATCTTTTGGTGATTAGATTCAGCCTGGACACCCAGAAAATGAGAGATTTCCTGGGTGGTATGATCTGGCATCCTTGCAGTCACCGGACGAAGACCTTCGCCATCTTACTTTGTTTAACTTATTCCAGTGCTTGGTCAAGGATTCACGTAAGATTGACTCTAGTATCAGGCTTTTGAAGTGTAAACTTCTCTATAACAGAAATTGTTAATCTCACAACCATCCAATTTACTTTTAGAGTGATCTTTTTAATCCATCTTATTTTAACCGATTTATAATTTGTAAATTTGAATCAATGTTTTTGTGTGAAGAATCCTTCATTAGAAATAAAAACAGACTCTGTAAACATATTGATGTCTAAAATCCAAGTTTTTCAATGTTTCATTTTACCCTATAATACAAATAAACAAATATATCACAAGTATGAAGTTGCAGGTATCAAAACTTGTCACCATTAACAGAAGTTTGAATGCAAATTAGAGAATTAATAATTTATGTAAAATTACAACATATCACTGGGTCACCTCATTAAAACACTGACAATTAAACAATGACTCTATCCTCCCTAGAATAAGGAAGCCTCAAATACATTCAGAAAGACCTGCACTCCCCATGGCACAATTTTCTTGTGAAATGATAACCATTACAAATAATATGGAACTTTATTATGCTTAAATGCCATTAAAGGTTTAAGCAATGCAAAAACTGTTAGATATTAAACATGTGTCTGTCTTCTGTCTTCTTGCTTTTCTCCTCAAATCTACTTTAGGTGTCTCCCATATCTTTCTTTACTCTGGATCTAGCAAGGCTTATTTGGTCTAGTTTCAAATTCATCTCAGTCAAATTATTTAATACATTCCTCATATCCTCCTGTGGCCTAAATAACACATCAAAGAAAACAGAGATGATCAGTCCCTAAAACATTTCTTTTCACTTTTCTACTACTGATTATACATTCATTTAATGTTCTTAAGATAGGATGCCAGATTAGTAGAAGTGGAATAGTTTCCCAGTACCAATTTGCTTATTCAACTAGAGCATATATTACTGACAAGATTCTAATTGAATTGGGAATCTTTAAGCTGCGAAATAGAAGGCATTCTATCACTACTGAGCCCTTCCAGTAATCTCAACCACTTCCTTTCCATTCCTCTTCACAGATATTCATAATGGGTCAGTAAGTAAAATATGAAATATGCTATAACTCACTATAACTAAGACTGGAAGAATGAGCAAAATCCTTCTATGTCTATACTAGCCACAAGTAGAAATTTAGCTCAGGTCTCATTAAAGTTGTTTTCTATTTTTTTCTAAGCATTCCTCTATGCTCTTGTCTTGAACTGGGATATGTACATATCTTTGTTTTTTGAAGACCATTAGAACTGTGATGAATTAGTAAATACTTTACAAAGAAGAACAAGGTAGTGGAAGGAGATATTGTTATTGGGATTTTCCTGGAGATCTTAACTAAGATATTAGTTCATCTTTCCTCTTCTGCCATCTCTTCCACATGGTTCCAGAGTAATGAACTATATTTTCATGGGATCAATGCAAAAACCTTCAATGATCTAAAACCACTTTAAACTGTTATTTGATTAATTTTACCCATGAAAGTGATTTTCTCAATTATTGTGCCATGGCAATGGATAGCTAACATAATGTATTGTTTGTTTTTTTTTCCTCAAATCTAACTTATTTTTTTTATCTAAATCCTACTATCAAGAGATGATTAACCAATCACTATTAAAAATAATCATGATCTACAATTACTTTAAAAATATTACTCCTTAGATTGATGAACACCAGAATCATTCTAACATGTTGATGGATGAGTCAAACTAGGGGGACTTCTGACCTGACATCCATGTGAAAATTACATTGCGAAGTTTACCTACTCCAGTATGCAAAGTGGTTTTCTGAACTTACTACTTAATACCACTCCTTTTATTTAATTGCACAAAGAAAAAAATAGAAATGGTAAAAGTCAAATTAAGCAATGTGAAACTTTCCTTAAATCTTTTCATAAAGTTTCATTCTAGATAGCACAAATGGTTTAACAATTCTTTGTAAATGCAATACATGGTCGGGCTAAGAATGTAAAAATGATATCTTAACATTGTCAGATTAAATAAAAAAATGCTTCATCTACAAAAGACAATAACTATTAACTCTCCAGACTTATAGGTAACTTCAGGGAGCAGTTATTGGCAAATTAACTGTCATGTATTTCTTAATATGCGTGTCGAGTTACTCAATCTTTTCTCAAGTGATAAACAAGCAGGAAAAACAAGCAAGATTTTGGCACGCTGATAAACAAGCAAGACAGACATACCTGACCTCATTGAATGTAATTTCTTACTGGGAAAGACACAAAACACAAAAACCACACCAGAATACTGTGAAGAAGATGAGCATACTCTTGGGGAGTGTAAACCTCAAAGCAAAGCTCATTTTCTTTCGTCAGACTCATGTGTGTTCTCTTGGAACACAGATTATGCTTTGTCTCTGTCCATTAGGATTTATATCCCTCCTACATGATTTCAACATGCCTCCTTCTAGCACCAGCTAAGTTCTAAGAGTGTAATTAATGTTGTTCACTTCAAGTTGATAAACAAGAATGTTTCAACTATGCAAAGTTTTCAGTTGAACTGAAATACTTATGAATAATTGTTCAGAAAATTCCTGAAAATGTAGTGTATATTGAATATGTTTTAAAACCTGTTTCAGAGGATAGAAACTAAACATCATTTTATTGATCAAGTCTTACCAGTACTCAGCACTATGTAATTTAAATTGTAACATATATGTTGTTATCATTGCATTATAACATATTATTCATAAAAAGATTGAATAAAGAACCAGAAACATTGAAAAGAGAAATAGTTATTCTGAAGCATTTCCCAATGAAGGAAAGAACATACAGTTTTAAAGTCTAATGTTTAGTGCATGCGTATATACAAGTAAATGTATAAACTTTCTATTGTAACCAAATAGAATAATATTTATGTGTAATTTAAATCTAAACTTTTATAAATTCAGAAGCAAATGGGAATAAAACTATGTATCTTTATATAAGACTTAGTAAGATCAACAACTAATTACCATTAGACCTTTTATTATCTAGTGGTCAATTTGTCAATTAATATATTTTATATTGAAATCTCACATTAGAATCCTCTGTAAAAGGAGTGTAAATCCTGAGAAACTCTGATAGCAAATGAATGGTGTAAACAGTAAACTAAACTCTCCATGGGTATCATTACACATCTTCATTTACAGAAATTATTAAGAAAGAAATGCTAAGTACTCACATATAGAAACAATCACAATCAGTCAGGGAGTGATAAATATTCATGTATCATAGAGAATTTTTTTCACTGTCCCAGGAATTTAAAGAAAAAGAATATTCAAAAGTGTCCACTTAACACTGCCTGATGAGGGGTTTTTTTCTTTGACAATACATATTTCTTTAGTTGACACAGACACTAGAATTTTCACCTTTATACAATAATATTAGGCTTTCTTGATATCATCTGCTAGAAAGGATGAGAAAAGGAACTAAGAAAATTGATTAATTATGTAACAAAATTAAGCTCTAAGCTTTCTTTCTTTTCTTTTCTTCTCTTTAATTTTTTCTATTCTTTTCTTATCTTTCCTTTTCTGTCTTCTTCTTCTTTTTTTTTTCAATCTGAGGATCAGCATTATAATGAAGAAGATCTAAATTAATACAGAAATAAGCCCAAGCAAAGAAGTGAAAGATCTGTACATTAAAAAAAGTTAAAGCACTGAAGACGAAATATTTTACTGTGATGTGATTTTACTTTTATAGATTTAATCTTGTGAAAATGGCTCCAGTCAGTCTCCTCAAAACAATTTGTTGTTTAATGGTTCTGCTGAAAATTCTAGTCAGTTTCCTCAAGGGTAAAGAAGAAGTAGAACCATATGGTAAAGGAAGAATACTTGAGAGATAAGAGATATGGGTCAGAAGTGTATGGTGGGCAGGTGAATGAATTATACATATAATAATGAATGACAAGTTCTAATAAAGCATATTACTAAATTAAATAATTTAAAAATTAATAATGAAGAAGAAACAAATCTACAGATAAGAAAAGATTGTGGAAAAGTGATGATTTCATTATTAGTTAAGGGAAAATGTTCCTCACAGGTTCATGTGTCTGAAGATATCACACTTGTTTAAATTACACTGATATGGGAGATAGGAGAACTTTAAAATCTTTACTTGGATTTTAAAATCTATAGTTCTACTTGGGATAAAGACTTTGAACAACCAATTGATCAAAGGCAATACCAGCACAAAGAGAAAAAAAATTAAAAGAAAGGAAAGAATAAAAGGATGAAAGAATGAAAAAGAGAAGTGGAGAGATTTTAAAAAGTAGATTAAGTGGATGCAATTGGAGAGACCAAGAAAATTGAAGAGAAGTTGGGAGTAGATTTTTAAGAAGAGGGTAAGAGAAAGTAAGGATAAGGAGGAGAAGCAAAATGCAGCAACTGACTATGTACTGAATTATAACTGTGTATCCAATAATTGTCTTATGAATTGGCTAAAGGTACGTGAATCTGATACTGTTCTGGGGTGTTTGATTCTAGAGGAAGAAAGAAAACAGGTAGAAAGTTTCTAGTAGGAGATTGAATTTTCTGTTGCCATTGCAGAAAAATAATCCTCATGTTTAAAGAAGAGCAATCACTGGCAATTTGATAATATCTGTGCATAATAGAGATTTCTTACCAAGGTTTTGTCATCCAAGTATAGTATATTTGCATGTAAAATTGATTGTACCTTCAAGTCTGAATGTGCAGTGGGATTTACATAGCAAAGCCTTATTTCTGATTGAAGATGAATTGACATAATCACACTGATCCATGAATGGTATGTTCTTCCAGTGTGTCTCTAGAAGACTACTACACATTTTTAATAAAACACCCCCACAACGCCATTAAAAATCATGTTCCCTACATTGATCAGAGTTGAGCACTGGTAAAACCTCACTATTTTCTGCAAGTCCACTAGACCATCAACACTCTGAATTCTAAGAATATTGCTGGTTCAAGATTTGCAAGTAAGTTTTTAATGTCAGTAATATATACAGGTAAATAAAAAAAAAGAAAAATGACACGAAAATATATGATACAGACAAAACTCTTAGATTTTTTATTTACAAAAGTGACTTTTAACCTAGAGTTCACTTACCAAAGCCATCAAGGTAACATCAATATGTTATTATTTATGATTACAAATACCACAGCAGATACATTCAAGTATTTATTCAAATTAAAACATAAGTAGGCAAGTTCCATAAACTTCTGGGCATATATTCCACAAACAAGAAGCAGGACCCCAACTGCCCATCAGACAGTAGAGATAGTTTATATCATCTGGTACAGAAAAAATACCCAAGATAACTCCGTATGGCTCTGAGTTATAATGGAGTTTCTATGGAAAGAGTCCAAAACACTTACTGGCTAACACAGGATAAGAAATAAAAATTCCACCTATAGGGTTGAAAACCCCTTCAGCTCCTTGGGTACTTTCTCTAGTTCCTTCCTTGGGAACCCTGTGTTCCATCTAATAGCTGACTGTGAGCTTCCACCTCCATGTTTGCCAGGCAGACAAACGAGACAGCTATATCCGGGCCCTTTCAGCACTATCTTGCTGGCATATGCTATAGTGTCTATGATTGGTGGCTGATTGTGGGATGGATCCCTGGCAGCTGCAGTCATTGGGTCCATCCTTTGGATTCAGCTTCACACATGATCTCTGTAACTCCTTCAATGTGTGCTTTGTTCTTAAATCTATAGGTGGAAGAATAACATGAACTAACTAGTACCCCCTGAGCTCATGTCTCTAGCTGCAAATATAGAAGAGGATGGCCTAGTTGGCCATCATTGGGAAGAGAGGCCCTTGGTCATGCAGACTTTATATGCCCCAGTACAGGGGAACGCCAGGGCCAAGATGTGGGAGCGGGTGGGTAGGGGAGCAGGGCCGGGAGGGGGGAGGGTATAGGAAACTTTCTGGATAACACTTGAAATGTAAATGAAGAAATTATCTAATAAATGTTGGGGAAAAAAAAGAAATAAAAATTCAGGTGACAGGAATGGTGCTTCCTTTCTAGTTGTTCAGTAAGGTACCATAGATATAGAAAAATGTATAGCCTATTTTCAATATTCTTCAAAACATCCAAATATTAATATTAAGACCCTATTAGTGAGGAAATAAGCACATAATTCATATAACATGGAAAAAGTAAGGTTCTACAGACCTGCATAATTTATCATAACTGCACACATTTGGTAGTTCTAGATGGAGGTATGAACAATCCCAGAGAAGAAAAAAGGAAATAGACATCAATCTGTGCCAGTCCTGAAATATACAAACTATAATAATGACTGGCTGAAAAAATATGACCACTGGTACAATAGTGGGCTGAACACCAAGAGAGTAAGCAAATATTTTCTTATTAGATTTAAGGCCTACTCTGCAAGAGGAAGGCTGTATTTGGCACCATCATTGGACTCTGAACATGTAGCTAGATACTTCACTGATCATAGTTGAGAACTTACTCTTAAGATTCTCCTAAATGAACATAGTATTAAAAAGACTCCTAACTTACCATTATATTTCTAGATTCACATATCCCTTGGTCAGATTCTGAGAATTGCTGTTGGACAGCAGAATGCTTAGCCCTATACCCTCTTTTTTTCGAAGACTCAAGAATCTCTGATAAAGTCAGGGCAGAAAGAATGGAAGAAGTGGTTGCTGGGATCTGAACCTGGGTCTTTGGATTCACATCCAGTGTTCTTAACCACGGAGCCACCACTCCAGCATACTACCTACCCATTTGACAGGTACCTGCTGGATGCAGATACTGTGCAAACACAGTGGGTAGAATATCTGCATCTCACCTCTTCACATACAGACTCTCCTGTATCCTGTATCATACTCTCTATAACAAGTCTGAAAACACAAAACATGCATAATAAAATCTCAAAAATATTTTGAAAACCATTTTCCACTTTGAAGATTCTGGTTTCTCTACTATCTGATTGAAAGATTTAGGTTAAAATTTAATGTTTTTCACCGTCTGTTTAAGAAGTTTGTTTTACATTTACTGATGATTTATCTGTGTTGTGGTGCACTTGTGTCACAGGACATCTCTGAAGGACAGAGGACAACTGGAACATGTCAATCCTCTTCTTCCATCATGTAGATTTCTGGGATTGAACTCATATCTCAGGATTAGAGGCAAATGATCTCCTTTATGCCATCTTCTCAGCCCCTTCTTATTCATTTGTACATACCTGATATAGAAAACTACCTTAAAATTGAATAAGTAAATATATGTAAAGCATTCAGAATATTAGAATATATATTGACATGTTGATAGCTTAGCAATTTATACTTAGTGTTAATGTTGTATTCATTAAAATTATCTGCTGTCTTGTTAATATAGAATCCATATTGCCCAGTAATTGCATATGGTATTTATCTGAGATACATTAACTGGATGCAACTGGGTTACTTTAGTTCGGAGGTCTCAGTCCTCACAATAGTAATTAGACAATACTTAGAAATGAATAAAAATTACTGTGCTGGATATTAAAGACTCTAGTGAAACATAAAGAAAACTGAGAATAGGTGTTTATAGAAAGAAAGAAAGAAAGAAAGAAAGAAAGAAAGAAAGAAAGAAAGAAAGAAAGAAAGAAAGAAAAGAGAAAATAAAAGACATAGGACAGGGATGTCTATAATTAAAGTGTCTTCTCTGTACAGTAAGGCAGCTAAATGTAAAGGCTATAGCACCATGACAGTATAAGACTTGTATTAGCCCAAGCTAGACAAAATCCCAACCTCAATGGTGTACTTTGACAGGGAGTTCCACTCCCATCAAAAGACCATTTAACAACTGATAGTTGCTGAAAGAGAGAGAGAGAGAGAGAGAGAGAGAGAAAATGAGACAGAAAGAGATGGAAACAGAGAGACAGGGAGACATAGAAAGACAAGGACAGAAATAGACACAGAAGGACAGAGGGAGAGACAAAGAGATAGAGATACACCAAGACAGAGAGACAGCATCAGCATTCTCTAAAAGCTTAGACCCTGGGAAGATGATCATTCTACAATGGACATCCATACAATCAAAAAATACTTTGATAGTGCATATTTATCTTGATACATAATTTAGCTACAAAGAAGGCAAAAGTGGGTTGGTAATGTAGAAGATATATCTTAATTGTTGAGGAGGTAAACTAATATAATCAAAACATGGTGTACAAACTTCTTGAAATAAGTAATTTTTTAAGTTGAAGTGGGGAGATTAGTAAAGAAGGAGAAGATCATCAGGGTAGGGTGGATGACAAAAGAGGTTACAGGTTCAATGTGGAATACAAAATATTAAAATAAAATCCATTATTATCATTTTTAGTACATGCTAATACATTATAAGGGATAGATTTTAGAAACATATAAAATGCCCTAAGTATAGTCTAAATCATAACTACATCATAGAACCAAATTTTTCTGGGCTACCGGCAACCCTGGAAGGATAAAATCCAGAGACCTGAGGATGAGCAAGCTTGAATTTATCCTAAGTGTGGAAAATGATTCCCTTCTCAAAGAGTACGTCATGTACAGTTCTGTACTAAACATAGGGATTTTTGCATGAGAGTGTTCAGTGGCGTATCTGTACCTTTTGGAAACTTTTACCCAAGGATGAGAAATATTAGGTAATCATTGTTTTTCCCAGAAATTTTTCTGTGGGGAGGAAGTTACTCAACTCCAGGAACTTTCAGAAAATATTCATTGCATTTAAACAGCTCCTTTACAGAGAACAAATCAAAAGCCACAAGAATATACCAACTGTGGCATGTATGACCCTCATTAAGCTAAGCATCAGCTTCAGCAAACAGAACTGCTCAATCATGCAAAAATTGATTATAATTCATGAAAAGCAAGTATTGACATCCATTCTACTATACTGGAGATTTTTCTTATAGCAGTGGTTTCCAAATTGTGCATTATGACCCCTTTGAAGGTCAAGCAATCCTATAATAGTGGTTACCTAAGACCTCTGGGAATCATAGATATTTACATTACAATTCATAATAGTAGAAAACTTATGGTGATAAAAATAATTTTATGGATGGGAATCACAACATTGAGAGCTGTATTAAATGGTCACAATCTTAGGCAGGTTGAGAAACACTGCTTTAGAGAAAAATACTGTTATTAAAATGGGATTGGTGAAGATCTTTTCCCAATCTTTTGGTGACCTTTTTGTCTTATTGACAGCATCCTTTGCCTTACAGAAGCTTTGCAATTTTATGAGGTCCCATTTGTCAATTTTTGATCTTTCATCACAAGCCATTGTTGTTTTGTTCAGGAATTTTTCCCCTATGCCCATCCATCTGAGGCTCTTCCCCATTTTCTCATCTATAAGTTTCAGTGTATCTGGTTTTATGTGGGGGTCCTTGATCCACTTGGGATTGAGCTTTGTACAAGGTGAAAAGAATGGGTCGATTTTCCTTCTTCTAAATGCTAACAGCCATTTAAGCCAGCACCATTTGTTGAAAATGCTTTTTTTCACTGAATGGTTTTAGCTTCTTGTCAAAGATCAAGTGACCATAGGAATAGGAGTTTTCTGGTGGAAATTTTGAGGTCACTTAAGCATATTATAATAACATCTGCAAATAGTGATAATTTGACTTCTTTTCTAATTTGTATCCCTTTGATGTCCTTTTCTTGACTAATTACCCTGGCTAGGATTTCAAGCAATATATTGAATAGGTACAGAGAGCCTTGCCTAGTCCATGAGGGATAATAGCTAATATATACAAAGAACACGAGAAGTTAGACACCAGAGTAACAAACTACCCTATTAAAAATGGGGTTCAGAGCTAAACAAAAAATTCTCAACTGAGGAATACTGAATGGTTGAGAAGCAACTAAAAAATGTTCAACATCCTTAGTCATCAGGGAAATGCAAATCAAAACAACTCTGAGATTCTACCTCACACCAGTCCGAATGGCTAAGATCAAAAATGCAGTTGAAGCTGGGCAGTGGTGGCACATGCCTTTAATCCCAGCACTTGGGAGGCAAAGGCAGGTGGATTTCTGAGTTCAAGGCCAGGTTCGGCTATACAGTGAGGTCAGGACAGCCAGGGCTACACAGAGAAACCCTATCAAGAAAAACCAAAAAAAAAAAAAAAAAAAAAAAAAACAAAAAAACCAAAAAAAACATGGATATTATCCCAGAAACTTAGAATATCCAAGATACAATTTGCAAAACACAAGAAAATCAAGAAGGAAGACCAGCGTGTGGATACTTCATTCCTCCTGTGAAGAGGAAACAAAATACCCATGAAAGGAGTTACAGAGACAAAGTTTAGAGCTAAGATGTAAGGATAGACCATACAGAGACCACCAGGGGGGATCCATCCCATAATCTGTCATTAAACTCAGACACTATGGCATAGGACAGCTAGTGCCTACTTAAGGGACCCTGATATAGCTGTCTCGTACAGATGTGGATGCTCATAATCATATATAAGAGGGAACACAGGGCCCACAATGGAGAAGCTAGAGATGGAACCCCAGGAGCTGAAGGGGTCTGCAACCCTAGAAGAGGATCAACAATATGAACTAACCAGAACCCCTGGAACTTGTGTCTCTAGCTCCATATGTAGCAGAAGATGGCCTAGTCGGCCATCATTGGGAAGAGAGGCCTCTTGGTACTGCAATCTTTATATGCCCCAATACAGGGGAACGCCAGGGCCAAGAAGTGGGAGTGGGTGGACAGGGGAGCAGGGGGGGAGGGGACTTTCGGAATAGCATTTGAAATGTAAATTAAGAAAATATCTAATAAAAAATTGGAAAAGAAAATTTAAAAATAGTTATTATAATAATGATAATAACAAATCAAGTACCTCTACATTACTTTACCCATAACATTTTGGTGATATGAAATAAATTATTAAGACAAAAAAAAAAGAACTCTACATGAACTATAACAGAGTTAACTAAATTGGACCTGTGGGGAATCCCAGAGATTGAATAACCAACCAAAGAGCACACACAGGCTGGAACTAGCCCCCCCACCGCACGAATGTGGGAGATGTGCAGCTTGGTCTTCATGATGGTCTCCCAAATACTGAAGTGGAGGTTGTCTCTGACTCTGTTGCCTGTCTGTTAATCCGCTTCACCTCACTGGGATCCTTTGTCTGGTAAAAGTGGAAATGGATGTGCCTAGACCTCCAGTGACTTGAGGTGCCACTTTACATTGGTACCCAAGGCTCTATCCCTTTTAAGAGGAGATGAGGAGGGGAATAGGAAGTGCCTTTTGAGGTAGGGAGTGTTAAAAGGAAAGGACTGTAATATGGATTTAACATGAATAAATAAATTAAGAGAAGACAAAAAAAGAAACATTACTTTCACTTCAAAAATAAAATAAGTAATATGATAAATAGTGCATATCTTCAAGCACATTCCCAGTAGAGTTCACGTTACCACTAGCAGACTTAAGGGAACCTAATGACTCTGATACCACATATACATTCATGAGCATACATGCACATTTGACACACATACACATTCATACAAACACATAAACATAGCTATATGTGCACACAGTACCCTACACCACACACATAGATGCACACATAAAAATACTACTATACAGGAATTTTTCCCCTGTGCCCATATCTTCAAGGCTTTCCCCCACTTTCTCCTCTATAAATTTCAGTGTCTCTGGTTTTATGTGGAGTTCTTTAATCCACTTAGAATTAAACTTTGTACAGGAGATAAGAATGGATCAATTCCCATTCTTCTACATGATAACCGCCATTTGTGTCAGCACCATTTGTTAAAAATGTTGTCTTTTGTCCACTGGAAGGTTTTAGCTCCCATGTTAAAGATCAAGTAACCTGAGATTCCACCTCACACCAGTCAGAATGGCTAGGATCAAAAATTCAGGTGACAGCAGAAGCTGGCAAGGATGTGGAGAAAGAGGAACACTCCTCTATTGTTAGTGGGATTGGAAGCTTGTAAAACCACTCTGGAAATCAGTCTGGGGGTTCCTCAGAAAGTTGGACATAATAATACCAGAAGATCCAGCAATACCTCTCCTGGGCATATACCCAGAAGATGTTCCAACTGGTAATAAGTACACATGTTGCACTATGTTCATAACAGCATTATTTATAATAGCCAGAAGCTGGAAAGAACCCAGATGTCCCTCAACAGAGGAATGGATACAGAAAATGTGGTACATTTACACAATGGAGTATTACTCAGCTATTAAAAACAATGAATTTATGAAATTCTTAGGCAAATGGATGTAACTGGAGTATATTATCCTGAGTGAAGTAACCCAATCACTTGATATGCATTCATTGATAAGAGGATATTAGCCCAGAATCCTAGAATACCCAAGATACAATTTGTACAACACAAGAAAATCAAGAAGTAAGACCAACACATGGATACTTCATTCCTCCCTAGAATAGGGAACAAATCACCCCTAAAAGGAGTTACAGAGACAAAGTTTGGAGCTGAGACAAAAGGAAGGACCATCCAGAGACTGCCCCACCCAGGGATCCATTCCATAATCAGCCACCAAACGCAGACACTATTGCATATGCCAGCAAGATTTTCTGAAAGAACCCTGATATAGATGTCTCTTGTGAGGCTATGCTAGTGCCTGGCAAATACACAAGTGGATGTTCATAGTCATCTATAGGATGGAACACAGGGCCCCAGTGGAGGAGCTAATAAAAGTACCCAAGGAGGTGAAGGAGTCTGCAATCCTATAGGTAGAACAACAATATGAACTAATCAGAACCCCCAGAGCTCTTGTCTCTAGCTGCATATGTAGCAGAAGATGGCCTAGTCGGCCATCATTGGAAAGAGAGGTCCCTTGGTCTTGCATACTTTATATGTCCCAGTACAGGGGAATGCCAGGGCCAAGAAGTGGGAGTCGGTGGGTAGGGGAGCAGGTCAGGGGGAGGGTATAGGGGGCTTTTGGAGTAGCATTTGATATGTAAATGAAGAAAATATCTTATAAAAAGGAACCAAATGCCTAAAAGTGACAGCACATCATGTAAAATCAGCAGTTTAACTAATACTGCTTTCATGCATGGATGTTTTAGAGAACCTAGGACATCTTAAAGGAATCTTAAAGGAATAGTCCTCTTCAATTTGCTAAGTGACTAGAATTCATGCTAATCCAAAATCACTTAGGCTAAATGCTACAGTGGAGGAAGACGGAGACATATCAAAGAACATAAAAGTGATAGAGCTTACCCTAGGGGTAGGCTATTAGCTCACCCTCATAGAGTACTCTCTGTACGGTTCTCTCCTGTAGATAGGTTGCTGGGGCTGAGTGTGCTGCAGAGACACAAGCTGCACATCAGGCTCTAAAATTTAGTTGAACATGTGATGTTGAGAAAAGAGGAGTCTGTGGGGAGTCGATTACTCACCCAGACCAAGATTCTTTCCTAAAATACTGTTGACAGATAAAAAACTCCAGAGCATAGGACCAAGCAAGAAACTGTCAAAAAGTAGAAGGCATCTGGAATGGAAATAGATCTTACAGGCCTGAATTAGCCGTGCTTCTTCTTGGACTTTAGCCAGATGCCAACTTTCCTGATTATATGTCATAGTCCCAAGTGAAGAAAACTAAAGAGTTTAGATTATAGGTTTGGAAAAGAAGTACCGATGACATTCTTGCTAATCTGGACAATCTTGAGCTTTGGAAGAAATAATGGATATAAGCTTGAGGCTTTTTCTTGCTATATAAGACCAATGCTCAGTTGAGAATAATGTCCACATAAATGCAGAATCAGGAAGTGATTTCATGCTTTCTTGAGCAGGTCACAAACAGTAAGTCCACAAAAGAGTGGCACCTCTGTGAAGTTTCAATTACATAAATGAAGCTTTAACCGACTATACGCATTTGAAGACTCTGAAAGGATACTAAATACAGCTCTTAATGGAGTTGTGAGAGTGTTCATACATCTCGGGAATGGGATTCCCGAGAACCGTATATTTATTGAATTAAATTCCTGAGATCAGAGTGATCCTGAGATCAGAGTTACCTTCCGAAGAGATCTTATTTTTTTGAAGACAAAATAAATGAGGCGTGTATTTCTTTTATTGATTCTTCAATTACACAAAGAAGGCGAGAGTGATTTTTTTTTTTACTTATCTCAAGAATTATGTATCACAGAAAGAGGAACATATATGCGGAACATATATTCTAAGCTTCAATGAGTACCTGGCTTGTTTATTTAGTAGGGCTAGGAAGGCACACTTTTATTAGGTTTAAAAGCTGCTGTTCAAGAACAATCGGCTCCTTGAGACAAAAACTCTGGGTGAATGTGGCTTCACTAGTCAGGTAGCAAGGCCAGAGGCCCCAGCCACAGTGGGCCTGGCCTTCAGAACAGGAGATGTCTTTGAAAGCCTGGAGATCCACCCCTATTCTTGTCCTCCACCTCTTCCAGACGTGAGGAAGGATTTTGGAAACAGTGCTAAGGAATAAGTTGTGCAGTGAGGGCCACCAAGGTGGCTAACTCTTAGAGACCTAGAGACCCATTCTCTAGTTAAAAAAAATGGCTGTGTTTTTAAATTTTAAAAAGTGGGGACGTTAGAAAAAATGATGTATTGAATTACTAAGTGGTACTAGAGTATCTGTATCACTTTATGGACTGTAAAGCATCTTACTAAAATGTCCAGCATCAAAATACTCATTAATCCCATTTATTAGATTTACCTGGTGTTACATAAAACCATTTTGTCTTATATCAACTCTCATTTTAGGTCCAGCATCCAATTCCAGTTTTCAATATTATCTCAGACATTTTTTTTTTCTCAGAAAGTATCCTGTTTTATTTTGTTCTCTTGTGCTTGGCCAAGAACTATCAAATCTTGCCTGTGGCCAGGTTGTGCCGAAGAGATATTATATAGCCAGGCTCTGGAAGTCCCTCAAACCATTCTTGCTGCTCCATTTCCTTTTCGCACAAACATCAAAACTAAGTGGTTTAGCTAAATTCTTTAGGCAACACATTCTTTCTTTCAACAAGTTAGGGAGATTTGGTTGGTAATGAGGCAGAAGATCCCTCTATGTTGACTTGCTAAAAGAGTCTGGATGCCACTTTGGAGAGTTTCCTTCCCTTTCCTTTCCTTTCCTTTCCTTTCCTTTCCTTTCCTTTCCTTTCCTTTCCTTTCCTTTCCTTTCCTTTCCTTTCCTTTCCTTTTCTCTTCTTCTTTTTTTTTTGTAGAATTGTCACCCGTGGGACTATGATCCTAGTGCTTATATTAGCAGTAAGTGTGTAAAACTACATTCACTAGAACAATAATGACAAAATTGTTATAAAGAGGTGTTAAAGAAGTTTCTCTGTGAAGTATACTTGATATAGTTCAAAAGGTCTTCCAAATATCTAAATTAAGCATGTAGATTATTTTAACTGTCAGCTTAGTTCTTAGAGAAACACTCTTCAAAGTAATCAATGATTACTAGCAGAGATCCATGATATTACTACAGATAATTTACTAATGCTATGACGTGGTGGTTAAATATTCAGTAAAGAATCCATCTCTGTCTATAAATATTAGAAAAAAAAGATGATAGAAAGAATAAAAAGTCCAAGCAAGGGGAAGTAATTATGAACAATAGTTTCTTCCTGATGTGACCTGATCATCCCATCATCAGGCAACTGAGATAGCTTCAGAGATATCAAAATAATTTGGACAAGAATCATCATGTAGAAACAAGCAAAAATAAAAAGTAAAATAAAAAAGCATCCAGTCACAGATGAGTATGTTGTAATTAAATTGTTAACGTTCCCTGAAAATAGACAGACAGATCATGAATGAGGAATTCTCTATGTGACTTCTTGCTGTCACATGGTTGTGCATACCCCCGGGGCTATCTGCTAAACTATATAGGGGGAGGAGAACTACCCTAATGTACTACTCCAGTGAAGCATCTCTTCAGAGTCTGAACTCATCCTGCTTGGGAAGTCCTGGGCAATAATGCTGCCAATAAGTCAACCTCACTTCTGTAAGTAAACGCTTTGAGTTTGTTTTAATGGAATTCTTTTTAATTAATTCTTTGGTTTTCTATTTTTTGTGATATTTATTCAAAGTTTATTAAGAGAACTCAAAATAGGCTTTCAAATATCTTTAAAAATATTTTCTTTTCTTTTTTATTTAATCTTTTCTTTTATTTAATCCTTTTTTTTACAGTCGAGATTTTCTTCCCCTCCTGGTCCACCCTCTGACTGTTTCACATCCCATACCTCCTCCCCTCCCCTCCACAAGGATATTCTCACCCCAGCAGACCTTCCCACTCCATGGGAAGGTCTTCAAGTCTCTTGAGTGTTAGATGCATCTTCGCTGACTGATTCCATACCTTGCAATCCTCTGCTGTATATATGTTGGAGGTCTCATATCAGCTGCTGTATGCTGCCTGGTTGGTGGGTCAGTGTCTAAGAGAGCTCATGGGTCCAGGTTCGATAAGACTGCTGGTCTTCCTACAGAGTCACCCTTCTCTTCAGCTTCTTCCAGCTTTTCCCTAATTCAACCACAGGGATCACCAGCTTCTGTTCATTGGTTGGGTATAAATATCTGCATCTGACTCTTTCAACTGCATGTTGGGTCTTTCCTAGGGCAGTCATGACAGGCCGCTTTTGATGAGCACATCATACCCTCAGTAATAGCATCAGTCCTTGCCCCAGCCGCCTTGAGTAGGATCACAATTTGGACCTGTACTGGAATTCTTTTTCCTCAGGCTCCTGTCTATTTTTGTCCCTGCAGTTCTCCCATACAGGAACAATAACTGGTTAGAAGAAATTGTCCAGGGCACAAGAGATAATTGGATTAACATTTCTCAATGTCTGTTAAATTGGCATATGTTTCAATGTTCCAAGATAGTCTGAGTCATCTTCTGTATTGAAATGAGAGGAGGAGGAAAGCATTGCTCTTATTCAATGAGTACAAATGATAAGGATCATTAAGAGTTTCTGGTGCATGGAACACCTTCAAGAACAGATATTATAGCTCAAAAGGAAAATGTTTTGGAGCTTAAGAAACTGGAGATTATTGAGGATGTAAAGTCCATGGGTCCAATTCATCTTATCTCAGGGCAAACGGAACAGAATTGTGATTGTGAATATTTTATGAGTTTTCCCTTTTAAATCCATCAGAAGAGTTTTTATGTTCAGAAGCCCGAAGTAGACAAAGATGTCAGATTTTGTCTTACACTGTTTTCTAGTTTAGTACAAGCGAGGTGAAATCACAAAAGAAGAACAATGGGATGCTAACAAAACACCATATTTCGTAGGTGAAATTTTTTAAAAGAAAAAAGGAGGTGCTAGCAAAAATAATTTTTAAATGAACCAGGAAAACATTTTCAGTTTCTATTTTTGTTGAGAATTTCATTCATGACTACTCTATTATATCACTCATCCAACTCCTCCCAAACCCTTTCCCATGGTCTTTTTCAAACTTAGGGACTTTTTTTCATTAATCATTATTGTTACATTTGTAGATGCATATAGACAACCTATTAATTCCTTTAGTGTTGCTCATATGCCTAGTATTATTAGGGCTGGACAATTAGTAATGAGCAATCAAATAATGAAAAATTTCTTGCAGCAAACATTCTGGACCTGTAGTGCTTATATTCATTCTTCATCTTATTCTATTATATTTCCTCAGCCTTAAGTGTAATGTCCTCTAGTGGTGCCTCATAAGTAGCTATTTGAAAGTTGAGGCTAATCCTGATCATTATAACAACTTTTAAAATTGAGTGTTAAAGAGAAAAAGAAAGCAGATCAAATAAAGCTTTAAAAGTTTCTGCTATGACAGCATAGTGATAAAACTTATTCTTTACAAGTAATGATGATCTTTGATAAAACATCCCGTAATCAGCCACCAAATGCAGACACTACTGCATATGCCAGCAAGATTTTGCTGAAAGGACCCTGATATAGCTTTCTTCTGTGAGGCTTTGTCAGTACCTGGCAAATACAGAGTGGATGTTCACAGTCATCTCTAGGATGGAACACAGGGTCCAGAAGGTAGGAGCTAGAAAGAGTACCCAATAGCCAAAGGGGTCTGCAACCCTATAGGTGGAACAACAATATGAACTAATCAGAACCCCCAGAGCTCATGTCTCGAGCTGCATGTATATTAGAAGATGGCCTAGTCAGCCATTATTGGGAAGAGAGGCCCCTTGGTCTAGGAAACTTTATATGCCCCAGTACAGGGGAATGCCAGGGCCAAGAAGTGGGAGTGGGTGGGTAGGGGAGCAGGACATGGGGTGGGGGAGGGTATAGGGAACTTTTGGGGTAGCATTTTAAATGTAAATGAAGAAAATATCTAAAAAAAAAAACACTCTCAGAATAGTGTCTGTGTTCTCTGCAGGAAAGATGTGGAGTTTTATGAAAAAGTAAGAAAGAAAGTACTAACAGTTGTTGTTCTGACTTTTATATCATCAATAATATGCCGTTATGAAAAAATTTTACCATATAAGAAATCTCCTTTATGAATATATTCAGATTGCAATTATGAGAATCAAACCTTCTCACAGAAGTTATTATTCAGATCAACTTTAAAGAAAATTATCTGAAGTTTTTGATGCAATGAACACTGATAGAGTTTTATTATAAGTTAGCAGTTGCAAGCTGATATCCTTTTCTTCAGGATAACCTTTTCATCATCTTCTCTATTTGTGATCATCCTCTGTTTATTTATTTTCAAACATGTAGAAGAAGCAATCAGGTAAGCTGCACTGTCCTTGTCCTATCAGTGTCAAAAATATTGATATCAGATATGAAGTTTAAAAAGTACAAATTCGACATAAGTTTTGTTAACTGAAATTGAGCTTAAACTTCAATGAGACTAAACCATCTAAAAATTACTTGAAAATAATACTGAATTAAT
Source organism: Mus minutoides (assembly GCA_902729485.2). Taxonomy (NCBI): domain Eukaryota; kingdom Metazoa; phylum Chordata; class Mammalia; order Rodentia; family Muridae; genus Mus; species Mus minutoides. The sequence continues at coordinate 10,025 of LR751238.1, read as the reverse complement.
TCAAGTGTTATGCATTTATAAAATTCAGAATCACTTCTAAAACAATAAAAAAATGTGATACCATCTGCTTCTCACACTATTATACAGAAAAACACAATTACTGGACTAAGTATTCACATTGTTTTTTTATCTGTCATTCTGGATATCAAATGCCAAGTCATTCACTAAAGAAAAATTTGGCCAGATAAAACTTTCCTGAATCAGTTGGCTCTATTAAAACTCCCATTTAAAGCATGATCCCTAAGTGGCTCTTATTTCTATGTAGCAGGGGCACTCCTGCTGCTGGTGGTATCAAACTTGCTTCTGTGGGAGAAAGCTGCATCAATTCCTGAATGTCAAACAGAAGAGGAGGCCTGCTCAGATCCCCTTGTGATCACATTTAAGAATGCCCTCCAGCGAGCTGAAGTTATCAATATTCTTGCTGATAAAATGCATGAAGAGTTTGTAAGTATCTCAACATCCATGCTAATGCTTGAACTTCATTATACTTGAGAAACTCATCATGATGATTCAAATATCAGAAAAATTCATCTTCATAGGTAAAAGAGGCACCAACTTCTGATACCAGGAGAAGAATTCTCATTTACTATTGCTTTATTCAGGATCATGAATTTCCATTGACTCTGTTCATTTAGCACACTGTGGATATTCACAGTACCAGATGTGCATTACAGTGAAGTATATATTCATAAAATAGATAAACTGAATTATATGAAAAGGAAAAAAAAAAACAAGAAAGAAAGACAGATATATAGATGATAGATAGATAGATAGATAGATAGATAGATAGATAGATAGATAAGCAAGAAAAAAGGAAGGAAGGAAGGAAGGAAGGAAGGAAGGAAGGAAGGAAGGAAGGAAGGAAGGAAGGATGAAGGGAAGGCAGGAGGGTGGAAACAAGAAAAAAGAAACAAGAAAGAAAGAAAGAAAGAAAGAAAGAAAGAAAGAAAGAAAGAAAGAAAGAAAGAAGTCTAGAAATCTAGAAGCTCCTAATTGCTAAGAATTGTAGTTTGAAGATTTTCAGTGATAGAATTTGTCCAATGTCTGGGTGAGAATAGGAGTATATCTATTCCTTTCTTGCTGATAGTTACAGGTCATTTCTCAAGGTCAGAAAAAAAAAGAATGACAGAAGTAAGGACATCTTCTATATGATGGACATCAAGAAAATGTGTTTCTGCTTGCAATAAAAATGTCTTCATGTTTGTTTTAGTTTTTAGTTTTTGTTTTTTACTAACTAGAGGTTATTTTTTTTCCTCAATATGACACAGTACCACAACCGATTCTCATCTGGACAATTTGAAATACTTGTAAGTACCTCATTATCTTCTAGTCACTCCCCAAATGGAGCCTCAGGTTAATAATTTCAACTTGGATGAGAAAGCACTATACAATATTTGTATTTCCAGCTCTTAGCTGACAGTTCTTCAACTTCTTAATTTTAGCAATAATCCATCACACTTAGAGGAAATACCTGATTATTAGAAATAAATATTATATTCTAAAATATGTTTTAGTAAATTTAAAACTTCCACAATTATACAATCATTAATCAAACACACAACATGAATTGTTAGGTTTTTGTTGTTGTTGTTGTTATTGTTGTTGTTGTTGTTGAGACAGCGTTTCTCTGTATAGCCCTGGCTGTCCTGGAACTCACTCTGTAGACCAGGCTGGCCTCAAACTCAGAAATCTGCCTGTCTCTGCTTCCCAAGTGCTGGATTTAAAGGCATGCGCCACCATGCCCAGTTCGAATTGTTCATTTTTATATTTTGTTGAATTAAATTTGTATAGAGTTCATGGTAAAATAGTCTATTTTGTGAGTGATTTTTGTCATGATGCACACAATGTCATTCTGTTATAAACTGCACCCCTATATGTATATAGTATTACATTAATAAAGCTACAATTTTGATGTCTGGATAAGAACATAACAAAATAGGAAGGTTAATAAACATATTTTATGGCTTTATACAGAGATATCAGAGAAAGATGACAATTAAAGCGTTGAATACTTGATAAATTTACTCCTTTCAGTCTTTGCATTTCAAGTAGAAACTTTTAGGAAAGATGAGAAAAAAAAGGAGATAAATAGAGGAAAAATTTAAATATTCAAAACTTAGTGAAAACCCAAACTAAATCGCAGTTACAATAAAAAGACACAGAATTGGGTAATTGGCACTTTCTTTATTTCTTAATATCTGTTTTTTTACATACTTATTGTTATAATTTGTAAATTCAATAAAATATATTAGTATTCTGTTCATCAATTCATTTATATAATTTCTGATCTCTAACAGAATTTTGTTTTTATTTTCAGGTTTCACGCCTGTATAGGCATGATAAGGAGGTTCTCAGAGCCAGAAATCACTGCCACTCTAATGTCACAATCCCACCAGCTCATGGACCTGAACATGACAATCTCAAGGTAAGTGTCGTTCATGTTTTGTTTTGTTTTGTTTTGTTTGTTTTCTTTGTTTTTCATAAAACACCAGACGTAATTCCCTGAGTGTGTGCTACTGTCAGTTAGGGCAGGCATTATGATAGATTCAGTAATCATGATTGTAGAAAAAAATGGAAGTGAAATATATTTTTAAAAATCAGATTATATTGCTACTAAATTAATTTTAAAAAATCAAAACCAAATACCCAGTAATAGTGCAACAGATACTTAAATAGAATAAACCATTTAAAGAATTGTTTTTTAGCAGTGACTTGCCAATAAAATTTTAAATCCTCCTTTTTAGGATGCTTTGAGATAAGTTGGCTATCTATGGTTATATATTTACTCCTACCTCAGTGATAACAATGTAACTGTATTATCTGTTGCAAATGGCTTCTGCATGGTGATATCCTATGTTACTGAAGACCATCACCTGCTTCTTGATTTTCAAATCTGTGCTGATTCTACTTTTATTTTTAACTATCTCATCATCCATCTATCTCTCTCTAGGCCTAACTGAAAACCAGCTGAGCAGAGTAGTCCTGTGAAATACTATTTTATATTCCTTAGGATGCAACAATGCCCCAATTCATAATGAGAAGATCTACTTATCCTAGTAGTTCTATTTTATGATTGCTATCACCACCTTACTCCAATTCCCTCTAATAGCACATCTTAATATGGTATAATTTGCATACTGTTTGAAAACAATAAAAGAAAATGAGTACAAAGAAATGAGGAAAATTTTCTTGAGAGCTGTTGCTAGACATGCAACAAATTATTTGTTTTTAGCATTGCTATACATTACCCTCACAAAATCTTAACTACAAATGGTATTATTTGAGTCACTAAACAACAACAACAACAGCAACAACAACAACAACAACAACAAACAGATTTTGAAAAGTGGTACAGTATATTTACACCTGCATGGACTTTAAGAATGCCAGTGTGCACTTAATGGTCTTTTCCTCTTTCCATTTTGATAGATGTGCTCCAGTCTATCCTCATATTCTTGACCACTGGGGAAACTAAGAAACATCAATACAATGAATAGATTAAATCAAATAAGAACTAGAGTGATAAAAATTCTTTTGTGCGTTACACTGATTCCATTTTTAAAGCCAATGCCATGTTCTTCACCTATACATGGTAACTAACATGTTCTGTCAGAGGAAAGGGGAAAGCACAATAATAAATACCCTGCTCTCTTCATTGTATCTTTATTCCAATTTCTTAAATTCACCTAAAAATTATAAATGTGTACATGAATGAATGCCATGACTTATTGCAGTGAAAGAATCCCTGAGTGGAAATGATTTGAGCCAATTGTCCCCAGCTGGTGAATCTATCTTTCCTGAGTCAAATATTATTGGCCAATATTGTTTCCCAGCAAAATCTTTTTTACCAATTGATAAACAAATAGCCAAATAATGATCTTGCTCTAAGGAATCTGTTAGAATTGCTTGGGGAGAACAAAACATGATGGCCTAACCTCAGAAAAATGGTAATTGATACGGATCATAATTTCTATTACTTTGCAGATAATAGAAGAATTTTAAATATCACATCTATACAACAGAGTTCATATACATAATCAAAATATATTTCAATTTAGGTTCTTTACATGACATTAAATGCAACAAACTGCCTGCACTGAAATTCTTTTAATACCATGGTTTTACTGTTTTCTCAGACAAAACGATATTTAAAAACAATGATCAACTTTATGGGTTCATGGATCACTCCTATATACTATCTAGTGGAGGTACTGAGTGACATGCAAGATGCCCCTGAATCTATCTTCTCAAAAGCTCAGGAGCTAGAATTGAAATTCAGGGAAATTCATGATGACCTTACGTGGATACTCAAAAAGGTGAGCAATTTTTCATCAGTTATTCTTATTCATAAAAGTAGGTTGTGTAAATTAAAAAAAAATCTCAAGTACCTTGTTTTCCCAGAGTGAAACATAGATATCTGACCTTTTGGACAATCTCCCGCTAAGAGAGTTTTTCTCAACCTGTGTGTCATGACTTCTTTGGGCAGAATATGACTCTTTCACAAGAACAGCATATTATATATCCTGCATTTCAGATATTTACAGTACAATTAAATACAGTAACAAAATTACAGTTATAGTGTAGCAATAAAAATAATTTTATTGTTAGGGTTATCACTGCATGAGGAACTATATTAAAAGTTCACAGCATTAGAAAGGTTGAGAACCACTGCTCTAATGGGATGCTGGCAGCTCGAAAACTCCCAGACATGATTCTCATCATCTTCTACCAGACATGATTCTCATCATCTTCTACCCTGAGGATCAGAATGAGGCAAAACTGTTCCTCATAGGCACTTAGAGGACACCTTTCATTGTTGGAGTGAAAAGAACTCAGGTCTTTCAATTATAGTAATCCCTTGGATCTGAATATTAAATCGCCATCTGATACTCATCATATTTTTCTATGTATACTACATGTAGAATGGGTATAGTTGAAAGGTATAAAAGAATGGTGGTCCATATCATCTTTTGTGAAATATAGATGAAGGAACATGTAAGAATTTTCTGATTGAGAAACTGATATGAGCTCCTCTATGGTCCAAGAATCAAACAAAGATTTCCTATTGTTCTGTTTCTGTAACAGCATACTTCCTCTGCGATCATTTCCATTTTAGAAAAAAATGCATGTGTGTCTTCACCTTAGATTCTAAAAGTCCATTTGAGAGTCTCTTCTCATAGATAATGAAACACATAACTTTGATGGAAATATCATATCTCTGAAAGCATTCCTAGGACTGAACACCTAAGAAACAAGAAGAAAAGGAACACTAATAATATAATAAAGTAACCTTCAGTTATTTTGATTTTTAGGTCTATCCTAAAGTAACATTTTGGGAAAAAACTATCATCTGGGAATACCTTCCAGGCCTAAGATCAACTGACACAAGTAAAAAATTTTTGGCAATGTTCAACCTTACTCACTGCCTACGCGTTGATATATTCTACATTAAATATCATCTCAGTGCATTGATGTGCCGCATAACTGGGCAAGGTTGCTAAGTGCATGTCTACACTGTCTGCTTTGCCAATTGTCCATGACAGTCCATTGCTGAGAACTTTCTTTTAACTGTATAGCTTTTGAATGTATGTGTATGTTACATTGGTCTCTTTTTTAAAAATAAAAGCATTCCCTTTAAAAATGTCCAAGTCTAAAAAGCCTATTCATCTTTTGGTCTTTGAATAGAATATATATCAATAAAGTTAGGTTGACCACTCAATTTATCTCAACATGATAAGTTAAGCTTAACAATATATTTGCACTTTACTTCAATAAACTTACAATTTAATTCACAGAAAAGTAATGAAATTCAAAATTCTTATACTCAAAGTATTAACGAATCCATGTACCATAACAAAAGACATATATTTTAATGCTTCCTAAAATCCTGACTGTCCTGAAACAATGTTCACAGTGAACACATAGCCACCCCAATACAATTTCTGTGTGACTCCCTTCTTACATAGTCTCAAGAAAAATTCGAAGAGATAGGGCAAGAAAGGGGCATAATAAAGATATACATAATTCATGTATAAAATTTTCAAAAAGGTTATTTGTAAAAATTAAAATTGTTCAGATCAATAGTGATAAAAGCCGCATGGTATTAGTACAGACAAAGACATATTAATCAATGAAATAGAATTGATGACCCAGAAATAAAACCACACAATTATGGACACTTGATCTTTGACAAAGGAGCCAAAAATATACAGTGGGAAAAAAGAAAGCATCTTCCATAAATGGTACTGGTTTAACTGGCAGTTTGTGTGTAGAAAAATGAAAATAGTTCCATATTTTTCATCTTGTACAATGCTCAAGTTCAAGTGGATCAATGACCACAACATAAAACCAGACACACTGAGTCTCACAGAAGAGAAAGTGGGAATCAGCCTTGAACTCATTGGTACAAGGGGAAATTTCCTAAACAGAACTTAAATGACTCACTCTCAAGATCAAGAATTGATAAATAGGGGGCTGGTGAGATGGCTCAGCGGGTAAGAGCACCCGACTGCTCTTCCGAAGGTACTAAGTTCAAATCCCAGCAACCACATGGTGGCTCACAACCATCCAATCTGGCTCCCTCTTCTGGAGTGTCTGAAGACAGCTACAGTGTATTTACGTATAATAAATAAAATAAATCTAAAAAAAAAAAAAAAAGAATTGATAAATAGGACCTCATGAAATGAAAATTTCTATAAGGCAAATGACATAACCAATAGGACAAATTGGCAACCTATAGATTGGGGAAAAAAATCTTCATTCACCCCACATCTGATAGAGGGCTAATATCCAACATATATAAAGAAACAAAACCAAACAACTCAATCAAAAGTGAAGTATAGAACTAAACAGAGAATTCACAACTGTGGAATCTCGATTGGCGGAGAAACACTTAAAGAAATGTTCAAAGTCCTTAGTGATCAGAGAAATGCAAATCAAAATGACTCTGCGATTCCACCTTACACCAATAAGTATGGCTAAGATAAAAAAACCTCAAGTGACTCCACATATTTGTGAGGCTGTGGAGAAAGAGGAATACTCTTTCATTGCTGGTGGGATTGTAAACTGGTACAACCACTCTGGAAATCTATCTGGAGGTTCCTCAAATAATTGAAAATAGATCTACCTGAAAATACAGCTATACCACTCTTGGGCATATGCCTAAAAATGCCCCACCATGTCACAGAGGCACATCCTGCATTATGTTTATATAGTTCTTATTTATGATAGCCAGAAGCTGGAAACAACCTAGATGTCTCATGACAGAAGAATGCATACAGAAAATGTGGTTCATTTACACAAAGGAATACTTCTCAGCTATTAAGAATGAGGACCACTTGAGTTTTGCAGACAAATGTATGGAACTAGAAAGTATTGTCCTGAGTGTGGTTACTCAGATCCAAAAGGACATGCATGGAATGTACTCACTTAATAAGGGGATTTTAGCCAAAATGTACAGAATACCCAGGATACAATCTACAGTACTCAAGAAGGTTAACAGGCCTATGGGCTCAAATGAGGATGCCTCAATCCCACTTGGGAGGAAGAAAAAAGTAATCACAGGATGGGGAGAGAGGAGCCTGGGTGTGAAAGGGGACAGGGATTGGAAAAGAGGAACATGATCAGATATTAGTTGGGGGAAACAGGACTGAAGTCCTGAGGGCTAGAAGAAAGAGTGCAAACTGGCCATCTTGGGAGGTAGAGGGTGGGGAGACCCTCTAGAATGTACTGGAGACTCAGAAGGTAAAAGACTCTCAGGACTCTAAGGGAGGGAGGGACTTTAGATGAAATGTCCTACAGTGGGAAGAGGGAATGTATAGAGCCCACCACTACTAGAAAGACAGGACATCAAGTGGAGGGAGGGGGTTGCCATCCCACAGTCAAAAACTCTGACCCAGAATTGTTCTGTCTGAAACAATTGCAAGGACAAAAATGGAGAGGAAGAAAAGGTATTCCAGTGACAGGCCCAAATTTGGATACAGCTCAAAGGGAGGCCCCAAGGCCTGACACTGTTACTCATGCTATGGTGTACTCAACAAAATCGGCCTATCATGACTGCCCTCTGAAAGACCCAACCAAAAAGCAGATGAAAGTGTCAGATGCAGATATTTGCACACCAGCAGTCTCAACTAACCGGGACCCGTGAGATCTCTCAGACACCAAGAAACCAACCAGGAAGCATACAGCAGCTGATATGAGGCCCCAAACACATATACAGCAGAGGACGCATGGGTATAGACTCAGCCAGTGAAGAGGCACCTAAACCTCAATAGATTTGAGGCCCTGGGGAATGGTGAGGTCTGATGGGGTGCACATGAGAGGGTGAGTCATCCTTTGGGTACAGGGGAAGAAGATATGGGATGTGGAACTATCAGAGAGTGGACTTGGGGAGGGGATAGAGCCTGGATTGTAAAAAAAGATTAAATTATTTAAAAAGTTAAAAATTGTTTTAGGATATTTTGTATTTGAGTATCTGTTAATCAAAATCTCTTCATGATGTGTCATAAGCCCAACTATGGTATATTCTGGATGTTTTTATTTCTCTGTTCCTAAGAAGTCTTTCTTTTCTCTATGATAATTAAAAAAAATGCAATCTTCATATGATGTGCGTACTAAAACCGCAGTAGCGTTAAGATGGTGAAACTCTAGTGATATCTGACAGGAAGCTGATGAAGCCACCAGTTGTCTGTGATTCTGCTTAGTATGAAAGGGGAGCATTGCCACTGTGCTTTTCTTCCTCAGTCATACCTTAAGTTTGATGATTAGCAGTGGTTTTGTTTCTTGATTCTATGTATTTTTATAGATTATGCAGTTTCTTGATATTTATTTCTTATTTTATTGTATTATGATCTCTTAAGTTATTGGATGATTATTACATAAAACTACAGTCAATCAAAATACAGACTTAGACCCCAGTCCCAGAAAATACATCTGCAATACAATAGCATTGGAGGTTCAGGGCTCACTGTAGAATTTGGGGAGGAAATTTTGTAAATGCCATATAATGGGGATTATTCTTTGAAATTGTATTGTGCAGGAATGATAAATGTTAACACCTATAAAGTGTCTTGCCAATGTGACAGTCTACTCATGTGCTAAACAAAGATAGCAGTGCTAAAGCCTGGGGTCCTCACTACCACACAGAGAACAATAGACAACTGAGGGACGATCACTTTTAAATATCAAAAATATTTGATATATCTCAAGTTTCATGACAGAAACATGACATAATTTTAAAACCAGAGAAACAAAGCTTCTAATAAGTTGTGTGATGGATCTCAACCTGGAAAGCTTAAGTATATGGCACAGCACAACAGAAAATCAGCATATTTTTGGTGCAAAAAGCAATGCAGCTAAATATGCTTGGGAGATTGAGTAAGAAATTTTACATAAAGAAAGTGAGGAAAACAATTTCAAATATTGTTACAAGACCTGCCAATAACAATCAGGAAGTGCTCTGCAATGCAGTAAAAAGAATATGAGATATTGTTTTGTTGCTTAGTTAGTTCATTTATTTATTCCAAAAGTCAACCTCCCAACCTCTGAAAAGGTGCTCCCTGGATATCCACCCACCCTAGGGCATCAAATATCTACAATATTAGACATATCCTCTCCTACTAAGGGTACACAAGCTAGCCCTCTACTCTATTTGTGTGGGAAGCTCCAGAACAGCCTGTGTATGTTATTTTGTTGGTGGTTAAGTCTCTGAGAGCTCCCAGATGTCAAGGTTAGTTGACACTGTTGGTCTTTCTATTGGGTTGCCATGTCCTTAACTCCTTCAACCCTTCCCATAACTGTTCCATAGGGGACCCTGACCTCAGTCAAATGTTTGGCTGTGAGTAACTGCATCTGTCTCAGTCAGTGGATGTGTAGAACCTCTTGGAGAACAGCTATACTAGACAACAGCTTCTGTCTGCAAGTAAAACATGACATTAGTAACAGTGACAGGGATTGGTGCCTGCCCATGGGAAAGATATCAAATTAAGCCAGTTACTGATTGGCCATTCCTTCAATTTCTGCTCCAT
>LR749990.1:931093-1170362 GCA_902729485.2 Mus minutoides | reverse complement strand
TGTGTGTGTGTGTGTGTGTGTGTGTGTGTGTGTGTGCATGTGCAAGCAGAGACCAAAGGAAGATGTCAAGTGTTCTCCTCTCCTGCTTTCTACGTTATTCCCTTGAGGCAGCGTCTCTCCACGAAACATAGACATGCAGCCACTAAGCCCCAGTCACCTCCTTGTCTCTGTCCCCTAGATGGATGGTGGTATAAACCCACATCCTCGCATTCTTTCTTTCTTTCTTTTTTTTTTTTGGTTTTTCGAGACAGGGTTTCTCTGTGTAGCCCTGGCTGTCCTGGAGCTCACTTTGTAGACCAGGCTGGCCTCGAACTCAGAAATCCGCCTGCCTCTGCCTCCCGAGTGCTGGAAAGGCGTGCGCCACCACGCCCGGCTATATCCTCGCTTTCTTAAGCATGAGGCTGTCTCGCTAACCTTGGTCTTGGACTTATATCAAGAACTCCAGCAGAACGTGGGCATGGTGCCACACATCTGTAATCCCAATCCTGCAGGCTGAAACAGGTTAACGCACTGATACCAGCCTGGGCTACATGGTGAGTCTTGGGCTAGCTTTGGCTACCGAGTGAGATCTGAAAATCCAAAACAAAGCTAGGTATGGTGGCTGATACCTGTAATCTCAGTGCCCCAGTGCTCCTCACTTGAGGCTTGATTAAGGCAAACAAGGTATGTCACAAGCCAGCATATCACAAAGACCTCAGTAGGGTCCAGCCAATCCTGTGCGCATGACTCTGCACTGGGGGAGGAGGGATGGGAGGAGCCTCCACCAGCGGAGTGAAGGGAGATGAGTGGGCAGGGGAGGAGCCTCCACCAGCAGGGTGAAGGGAGGTGAATGGGCAGGGGAGGAGCCTCCACCAGTGGAGTGAAGGGAGGTGAGTGGGCAGGGGAGGAGCCTCCACCAGCGGGGTGAAGGGAGGTGAATGGGCAGAGGGTGGAGCCTCTAATACACTCACCTGTGAAGAATCCTGGGTAGTAAAGGGGTAGAGGGTGGGCTGAGGGGCATGGGAGTATCTTCCACTCAGAAACCTAGAGCTGCAACTTCTTCCAGACCAAGACCCTTGCCTATCACCATCTTTCCAGCCCAGAGAAGGCTCTCAATGCACGCTGCCCCCTGGTGGCTGAAGGCCTTCATCTAACCACTGATTTCACCTGAGCATTCCTGCCTCCACTCGTGTAGAAAACAGTAAAACCTTGCCCCACATCAAGGTTCATCAACTTGGGCTCCATTCACCCTCATTCCTAAGGGCAGGTTTCATGAGTTAAACACACCTGTGACCTATATTCAGTTCCCTATTTCTATGAAGACCATATTTGGGGGCTGGGGCTGTAGGTCAGTGGTGGGGCACCTGTCTAACATGCAAGAACACACAGCCTTGGGTTCTATCCCCAGCATGCACAGAGAGAGAGAGAGAGAGAGAGAGAGAGAGAGAGAGAACAAGCTCGCTCACATTTTAACTTTCTTCATTCTGTACTCTGACACCATGAAAACAGTTGCTTTTGTGTTTGCACAAGACAATGCCCGAAGGCACACCCAGAGCACTTACCAAGCGTGGCCACACTCACGCCCTCGGCTGCCGCCCGCTCCAGCTGGAAAAAGTCGTAGTCAAATCTGCTCAGGTCTTCAGCACCTCGCTCGGAGGGAAACCCGATGTAGAGGAAGGCACTGTTGGACCCCAGGATGATGCGGTCCTGGGAGAGAGAGCTTAGGGAACAAAGGCCTGGCCCGCTCCAGGGCCCAGGTTTCTACTCCAGCCACAGAGACCTGAGAACTCACTCCCCTCCATCACCACCCAGGCTCAGCCCTCTTCCAGGAGTGGAACCAGTGTGGTCAGAACCTCAGAAGAAAAACACAGGGGTTCTGTGGAGTGCATCTGGGTCCTATTCGGATTAGGGTTTCAGAAGTCCTCAGAGAGGGCAGAAGACTTAAGAGCAGATGTTATGTGGGGGGCTTTTTGGTAAGGTAGACCACACTGCTTCTGGTCCGCTAAAGGGAAGCCCTTGGGATGAGGGTGTGTGCTGGGCAGTGAAGCTAGGGAGGGCACACCCCGTGATTCTAAAAGGAGGCTTGTGGTTTCTGTGTGTACTGATCAGTGGAGGGAAAGGACTTCATGGTAGCCACTGTGGTGGTAGGAACTCCAGGGAGGGTAACAGAATGAAGAGGGACAAAGAAGGACTGTGGTAAGCAGACGCTCCGCTGCTCCCAAGGATACCATAAAATGTGAGCACTGGGCAGGATCTCGGAGAGCATCCTCTATTTTCATCTTCCTTCAATTATGAGTGATGTTCAGAGAACTCAAGTAATGCTCCTGAGACTCAGCAGGTAGGGAATGGGTCTCTCACTCAGCCTTTGCAGTCTGGCGGAGATGGGAAGCCCCAGGCCCAGGCCAGCCCCTCTCTCTGTGACAGGAGACATTTCACAAGAGAGCCACCCCCCTGGCACTCCCCACCCCCACCATTTTGAGGGTATCACTGAGGCACTACTGTGGCTGGCCCAGGAACCTACCAAATGCTGCAGCTTTGTCCTGCTGGTGACTGGTACCCCATTAACAATGACTTTGCATTTGCTGTGTGGTGCGACTGTCACTTTACCATCCAAACTCAGGAAGGAAGCATGTTTATCTGAAATTCTAAGACAGGAGTTTGATGCAGTCACCCGGTATATTATGGCTGGTTGGGTTGCACAATGAGATCCACAGCTGTGGTCAGTGGGGAGCTCCTGCTGCCCCCCCCCCAACACCACACAGTGCTATTGGAGGCTGCAGGGCCCAGCCATGGGCGGGCGGGTGCAGGGAGCTGGCAAACAGTGAGGATATTATTCTAGTCATGGAACGAACCCCAGCTGAAGACCTACAGCTGCCAGGAACCTCGAGACATAAAGACAAAGCTATCAATGGAGAAAAGAAATTGTTTCAACAGCCAAGCTATGGACTAAACCCCCGAGCCCATCAACAGATGATAAACATGGCATATGTACACCAAGGGAAACCGTTTAGCCAGGAAGATTCCCCTGAGGTCAGCAACGTGGGTGCAACTGGAGGCCATTATGAAATCCACCAGGTCCACATCCAGAAAGACAAGTAAATATTCCATTCTCACCCGTATGGGGAGGACAAAACACTCATCTCAAAGAAGTAAAGAAGAGTGATTACCGTAGCCAGAGAGGACGTGAGAAAATGATTAATGGCCACAGGGGTGGAGCTGACTGACAGAGAACTCCTGGTGTTCTGTAGCAGAGGATTATGATGCTCAAGGTCATTAGCTGAATGTTTCAAAATCCCTCGTATCTCTGACGGCTAACCATTGTACGATATAGACTATAGCTCACACTGTAGATACAAATGTACATAGTTGGGGCTGGAGAGATGGCTCAGTGGTTAAGAGCACTGTCTGCTCTTCCGAAGGTCCTGAGTTCAAATCCCAGCAAGCACATGGTGGCTCACAACTATTCGTGATGAGATCTGATGCCCTCTTCTGGTGTGTCTGAAGACAGCTACAGTGTACTTACATATAGTAATAAATAAAGCTTTGGGCTGGAGTGAGTGGGGCTGGCGAGAGCAGAGGTCCTGAGTTCAATTCCCAGCAACCAAATGATGGCTCGCAACCATCTGTACAGCTACAGTGCACTCATATACATAAAGTAAGTAAATAAATCTTTTTTAAAAAATGTACATAACTATGGTGTCAATTAAAATAGATATATGTATTTTTTAATTAATTTTTAAAGTTGCTTCAGTAAGGGCTTCAAACAGAGTCACCGGAGGATACAGCCACCCAAAGGTACAGTCGTGAAAGACCCTCCACAACATGCATGGTCTTTCCTCTCCCCTTGTTTCTTGCTCTGTGGAGTTCTGTCACAGGCTCTAACCATTGGCGTCCCTTTTTTCCCATAATGAGCATAAGGAAACAGGAAGCATGCACCACACTGCAGTTCTGGGAGCACTCTCATGAGCACTGGGGAGGATGCTGAGGGACGCCTGGGAACTTTAAATATTGCCCATCCAACTGGACTTAAGTCTGCCTTACCCATGACCAGATATCTTTCCAGAATCTTCTCCAGCCAAGCACATTGACACAAACCTGACAGTCTAGCACTCAGGGGAGGAGGCAGGGAGATTTTGTATTTGAAGCCAACCTGAACTACGGAGTATGATCCTGTCTACAAAAAAGCCAAAACCAAACAAGACAGATGCCCAGGCTGAGAAATCCTGGTCCTCTAGTTCGGGACTCAGGTGCTGACCTTACCCCAGGCCTTGAAGGCAGATGGCGTTTGAGGCATCCCGACCAACATCACAGGAGCCTGGAAAGAGTCAGGACAGTTTATCTTTAAAAATTGTCACCCATTGGCCTTGATAAGGTAATATCCTTGATAGTTTGAAAGTGGCATTTCTTTCCTCAGTAAGAGCAGACAAAGAATCTGTTTTCCTTGTTGGAGCTGTCAATCATAACAGCACCCAGATATGACGCTGCTTTATGTATAATTATTTTACTTTCTGCTTCCCCACCCCCAACCCCACCCCACCCCCGAGCCTTGGGATTACCAGCTTGGTGACAGTGTCACCTTCTTCATGGGCCTTAGTTCTCAGTGACCCACTGAGGCTGGGTCACTCCTCTTAGAAGCTCTTTTTCTGTGGTGGCTGGGCCCTTGAGGTGCACAGTGTCCCCTGCAGCTCCGGAGTGGGTCTGGCTGTCCTCCCTGTCTTAGACACCCAGAGCGGCCGGGAGGAGAGTACAGGTGTCAGCCCAACTCTGGGCTCTGCATTCCAACCCATTCAGTAGCATACGTAATGGAGAGCCATTCCAAAGGCTGCCACCTCCTCGGGAACCATTAGACAAAAACGCGATGTGACCGCATTTGGGTGATGGACCAATAACACGCACTGAGGAGAGAAATTCCAAACGATGCTACACCTTGAATGAGCTTAGTTATACTCCGTGGACTGAGAGAGACAACCGAGAACTGTGCGGTGATGTCGCTGCTCTGAGGCACCTGGCATGGTGAAATGCAGACACAGAAGAAAGAGCGGTGGTCGCCCAGGGCTCAAGGAGGAGAGAGGGGAGGTGACTTTTAATGGGTACAGAGTCCCGGTTGGAGGCAATGATGGAAAGTTCTGGAATAGATGTGGTGATGGTTTAGTGCCTCTGCACTGAACACTCAAGAGCAGTTAAAGAGGTAAATTTGCTTAGTAGTGCAAATTTTTTTTAAAAAATCAAAAAAAGGAAAGGAGGGAGCAGGGAAGGGAGGAAGAAAGGAAGGGAGGAAAGAGAGGGAAGACGGGATGGAGGGAGAGAGGGGAGGATCGGAAGTGGGGGAAGAGAGGGAGGAAGGAAAGGGAAATCAGAGCTGGCCTGGGGCGGTGGAGTGGGGGCAGTGGGGGGGGGGTGTCGGAAGAGTAAGGTGGCAGCAGAATCAAGTACCATTGTGAATGAAGAACTTGAGGACCCCTGTGAGCTGTGGGTCTTCATTGACATTGAGGAGGTGCGGGAGAATCCTTACCATCTGCTGCTCCTAGGAAGACAGAAGTCTGTCCCAGGGACCTCGGGAGGTAGGAGAACCATCTGGGCAGGCCTTATCCCAGGAGCCTCGGGGAGGAAGGAGCGCTGTCTGGGCAGGCCCCGTCCCAGGGGCCTCACTTCCTTGGTCTCCCAGCAGCCATCTTGTACCGCCCCGCCCTCCTTTACTTCTGCCTTAACTCTTTTCTTCAGGCCCCTGGCATCCTCCCCTGGCTCCCTGCTCCCTGCCAGAGCCCCGGGAGACCGACCACAGCAATGGTGTGAGTCTTACCTGTGTGAGTGCCTCGTACTGCTCCTCCCACTCCCTCCGTGCCTGCTCCAGCAGCTGGGCCCAGGTCCCCAGCTGCTGTTCTGTCCAGAAACAGGCTGGGTGCTCTAGAGAGAAGGAGGGACTTGAAGCATCAGGCCATCATCAAAGGCGAGATGTAAAGTAGACAGAGGGGAGAGAAAACTGAGCTGCTTCTGTATGATTCTTCGGGGAACCCCATCTGCCTGGTCCTGGGGTAACTCGGGCATGATGAGAACACGGAAGACAGTTCATGGGGAGAATGGAGGAGTTCGTGGGGAGCACGGAGCTCAGAGGTCCCTCTTTCTCCTTTTCACGTGCGCAGGCCCGTGACCATCTATCCGCTCAAGGACTTTCCATGCAGCCAGAGGATCAAAAAGGACAGATTTGCCTTCTACCGTTTTTCATGTTTCATGTCTGGGTTTGTAAATAGTGGGAATTGGATGCCACACACAGTTCAACACCCAGCACTCAGAGCCTTGTGACCAGCAGGGCCAGGTGTGGGCCACCGTCTGCATCTCCTCTAACTCAGGCAGCGCTTTGTTGCAGTGGATGCCTGAGGTCAGCCAGTTGGCATGGGAAGCCTGGAAAATGTGTCCTCATGGGTGTGCCTACTCCGTGGGAAAGCCCGAGGCTTTGTTTCTTGTAACAAAGGAGACATTACAATGATCTCCAAGCTGGAATTTCTCTCACTTTGTTTTTTGTTTTAATGTATGAGTGCTCTGCTGCATATACATCTGCCTGCCTGAAGAGGGCATCAGATCTCCCTATAGATGGTTGTGAGCCACCATGCAGTTGCTGGGAATTGCACTCAGGACCTCTGGAAGAGCAGCCAGTGCTCTTAACTGCTGAGCCATCTCACCAGCCCCATGAGTCACTGTTAAGACCCTTAACAAAACTTAGGCCTTCCTTCCCACCCCATCTGCCCTGCCAGCCCTTCCTTCCCAGATCAGCTTCTCTACAAGCCACCCCTCCGTCGTCCTAGTCCCTGGGTGTCATCCAACTCCAGGCAGGGCTGAGCATGGCCTCCTGACTTGATTTACCTGCTGCTCCAGCGCCCCTGAATCCAAGCAGCAGTGCATTCTCGGCTCTGGTAGCTCTCGCCAGTGGACAGGTGTTGATCACCGCTCTGTTCCGAACCTTCTTAGCCCTGCATTTGCAATGGCAGACACACTTTCAGGCCCTTTTGCAGGCAAGCTCAGATACCAGGGGGCGGGGGGGCGGGGGAACCCATGTCAGCTTTCGTTACCTGGTGTGCCTAGCCTTTTGACATTGTAACACTACATTGTCATCTATAAATTTCTTGGGCCACATTCATAGCTAGCCTGGGACACATTGTGGGCCTATGGGTCTCAGGCTAGACATACCTGCAATCACGAAGACCAAAAATGATCTCAAAACTGATCTCTACATGGTTTGTACAAATTCACTAAGCTCAGCCCAGTCCCCATGCTGGGCCCCTGAACATCCTGGGTCCTGAACACACTTTGCTAATATAAGAATGTGCTTTGTCGCCGGGCGTGGTGGTGCACGCCTTTAATCCCAGCACTCGGGAGGCAGAGGCATGACGGATTTCTGAGTTCGAGGCCAGCCTGGTCTACAAATCGAGTTCCAGGACAGCCAGGGCTACACAGAGAAACCCTGTCTCGAAAAACCAAAAAAAAAAAGAATGTGCTTTGTCAACAATTAGAACCCAGGGAGCCATAGGCAAACTGCCCCACTATGTGCCATGGGCTGCGGTCAACTCACAGGGTTTCTGTTTCCACCTCCCATGTCACCACAGAAACTCAGGCATACCTGACTTACTCTCCATCTAAAATTCGAATTTAACTGGGTATCTTATGCTATTTTTATCTTCATGTTAGGGATTAGACCTGCTTTACGGCAGGACTTCACCACCACAGCTGTCTTAAGCTTTTGCCATTTTATTTCACAAAAGAAATTTTAAACAAATTCTAATGAGGCTTACACCAAGCCCAAAGTCCAGGACAGAGTGGATAGGGCCCAGCGCCTCTCTGTGCACAACCCCTCCCAGAAATCTACTAGCCCAACAGCTACCCAGGGACAGTTTGCCTAGCCGCCTGCCAGGTGCAAGCCAACCCTCCCCACCCCCACCCCTTGCATAAGAACTACTCAGCTACTCCAGCTTTCTTCCTCCCTCCCCCTCTCCTTCCTCCTCCCTTCGCCCCTCTCTTTCTCCACATCTCTCCATCTCTCTCCCTCCATCTCCTATTCCTCTCTCCTCTTTCTTCCCATCCTTCTCTGTTCCCCTCCTTTCTCTGCCTCTACCCCTTTTCCCAGGTCCCCTTCCCTTCCCCCAATAAACTTCCTTTTGTACCAGGCCTGTCACATGCACTAGGCATGTCCCCTCAGGGGAACACCTTGGTGGCCTAGGTCCGCTGAGCTGCTCCCTCCCACTGCCTTATGCCACCTTTGATAAAACACAACAAAGACTGCAGCAACAGGCAGGAGAAGAAGAAGAGGAATATTCTAGATGTTCCTAAAGTCCGAGTTCCACCTACAGATCTGAGCTTGCATTACAGATACTGGGAGAAAATACTGCCTCTGAGCCTCTAGGGCGGGAGCCTGGCTGAGAAGTGCCTGAAGGTCCCTTAGGAGAAGCACATCTGCACTGTAGGGTTTTCTTACCTGGCTGGCTGGAGCTCTAACTCACTGAGATCCACCTGCCTCAGCCTCCCAGGTGCTGGGATTAAAGGCCACACACCACCACCTTTAAGGCCCATGGTGTAATTTGTGAGTGTCCCCGTGAGAGCAGCAAGAACAACTGCTGTGCTTATTCCTGAGTCCTTACTGCCAAGCCCACCCTCCAGCCCACCCTCCAGCCCCTCCTCCCCTCTCACGGGCCACTTAGTCCTCCCCATGGACCGCCAGCCCGAACACCAAGCCATCAAGTAGAAATGAAAGGAGTTGTGACTCAGGACACAGAACACGATGACGAGGTACCGCTCACAAGCTGCCCACCTCTCAGCATATCTCAGTGTCGACAAGGTCTCCTCATAGCACATGTCAGCTGGACTTAGGGCTGCAATCTGGAAAGGCCCAGAGCAGACTTTCGTCATCAGGAGTTTATTACCATTGATGCTACTACAATAGTTAACACTGGGGCTGGGAGGATGATGAAGATAGTAGGGTACTTGCTTTGCAAGCATAAGATACTGAATTTGATACCAGAACCCATATATATGCCACGTGTACTGGCACTCACTTATGAAGCAGAGGCAGGAGGACCCATGGAGTTCCCTGGTCAGAGGTCTAATTGGTGAGCCCCAGGCCAATGAGAAGCCAAGTCTCAATGGAAATAGATGACATTCCTGAGGATGACCCTTCTCAGGTTGTCTGTCCTTCACACACACACACACACACACACACACACACACACACACACACATATACATGGACATTCCCACCTATGCATACACAGACACCTCATAAACACACATGCTGATAAAAAAAATAACTAATATTCACAAAACATTTTATGTAATTGTAGTGGCTATTCCTGGTTGTCAATTTGACTATATCTGGAATGAACTACAATCCAGAATTGGAAGGCTCATCTGTGATCCTAATCTGGAGGCTGGAAGATATAAGTTTCTGACCTGGATCTTGGCATTGAGATCTTGCGGTATAATGTCTATGAATCCCAGAAAACTAAGACAGGGAGACCTCTGAGTTCAAGGTCATCTGGGACAAAGCAAGTCCCAGATCCAGGCATGGTGGCACAGACCTGTAATTGGAGGCAACCTTCTGCTGGAGACCTATATAAAGACATTGGAAGAAGGAAGATGTGCTCTCTTCTTTGCCTGCTTGCCTTGTGAGACTGAACAACTGCTAGCTCCTTGGACTTCCATTCACAGCTGCTGCTGCTGCTGACCACTGTTGGGAGTTGGACTATACAGACTGTAAGTCATCAACAAATCGCCTTGCTATATAGAGACTACCCATACGTTCTGTGACTCTACAGAACCATGACTAATTTTCAGCACTATTTGAAATTTTACTTACTTAAGATGTATTTAATTATTTTATCTGTATGAATGATTTGCCTGCGTGTTTGTGTGTGTATGTACCATGTGTGTGTGTCTGGCCCCTGTGGAGGTCCAAAGCAGGCATCAAATTCCCTGGATTGGAGTTACAGGTGTTTGTGAGCCATCCCATTCATGTGGGTGCTGAGAATCAGCAAAACTTGGTCCTTTGCAAGAACAAGTGCTCTTAACCACTGACCCATCTTGCCACACCTCTGAACTTCTAATTATTAAAAAGTAAATTTATAGCCGGGCGTGGTGGCGCACACCTTTAATCCCAGCACTTGGGAGGCAGAGGCAGGTGGATTTCTGAGTTCGAGGCCAGCCTAGTCTACAAAGTGAGTTCCAGGACAGCCAGAGCTATAAAGAGAAACCCTGTCTCGAAAAATCAAAATAAATAAATAAATAAATAAATAAAAAGTAAATTTATTTTTACATTTATTTATCTATTTATTTGTGCGTGTGCACATATGTGAGTGTGTGTGTGTGTTCCAGGATAGCCAGAGCTATACAGAGAAACCCTGTTTCAAAAAACCAAAAAAAGCCGGGCGTAGTGGCGCATGCCTTTAATCCCAGCGCTCGGGAGGCAGAGGCAGGTGGATTTCTGAGTTCGAGGCCAGCCTGGTCTACAGAGTGAGTTCCAGGACAGCCAAGGCTACAGAGAAACCCTGTCTCGAAAAACCAAAAAAAAAAAAAAAAAAAGACTACTGTGGGGGGCTGAAGAGATGGCGCAACGGTTAAGAGCACTGACTGCTCTTCTGAAGGTCCTGAGTTCAATTCCCAGAAACCACATGGTGGCTCACAACCATCCATAACGAGATCTGGCGCCCTCTTCTGGACTGTCTGAAGGCAGCTGCAGTGTACTTACATATAATAAATAAATAAATCTTAAAAAAAAAAAAAAAGACTACTGTGGGCATAGAAGCAAATGCTCACAGTCCAGTTGTATTTGGACAAACACTTACAGGAGATAAAATAACAAGATACACGTTGCTGTGCCTGTGAAAGATCAAGTCACTCCCTAAGTAACAGGTAACCAAATGATCCCTAAGGAAAAATTCTTCTACAATTGTTACTTAGTTAGGGTTTTACTGCTGTGAACAGACATCATGACCAAAGCAACTCTTATAAGGACAACATTTAATTGGGGCTGGCTTACAGGTTTGGAGGTGCAGTCTGTTATCATCAAGGCAGAGCATGATAGTGCCCAGGCAGGCATGGTGCAGGAGGAGCTGAGAGTTCTACATCTTCAGCTGAAGGCTGCTAAGAGAATCTAGGCATCTAGGATGAGGGTCTTAAAACCTATGCACATGGTGACACACTTCCTCCAGCAAGGCCACATCTCCAAATAGTGCCATTCCCTGGGCCAAGGATACTCAAACAGCCACAAATGGTAATAATTCTGAGAGAAAGTTTCCTTTGAAATATAGAGAATGTGGAAGGAATGGACATGTGGCTTTTAAATGTAGGTCATCCAAGGATATACGAGGTAATTCCTTAATTTCGGAAGCTAACTAACTAACTAACTAACTAACTGTCTTTGCCCAAGGCCAGACAAAAACCAACATGGGCCATTTGTTTCCTGTCTGCTAAGGGAAGATGTTTCTGAAAAACAATTTAAAAATTCAAGGTCTGATAGGACAAACAGAGCTGCTCAAAACTCAAGCCACTTAAGGAAAATCGAGCATCTCCCAAAGTGATTCTAAGGATACTGAAAAACAGTGACTTTGGCAGACTACTATAAATGATAAGAGACCAAGGTTAAAATTACCGTCAGATAGAACTGAGATTGAAGGATGAGTGGCTACTGGGGCAGATGTAACCTTAATACCACAAGATTCCTGGAATCCAGCTTGGCTGCTTCAAAGGGTATTTACACGGCTTCTAGATAATGGACAGGTACAACAAAGTCTTAAATGGATTAAATGTATTGGACCAGAAGGTCAAATAAGAAAGTTAAGGCCAAATTTATGAGGAAGAGATCTATTGCAACAATGGGAAACACAGATTAGCATTCCTCCAACTTTAAGAGACAGACCATAAAGGAGGTGTTTCTGTTAAAAACAAACAAACAAACAAACAAACAAACAAACAAACTGGCAAACAAAAGGTATTATCAGGAACAGCTGTAGACTGCCCAGGGTATCTATTGATAGGATCCAGCAGAGAAAAACTCTTCAACGGTCAGCTGTCTCCGACATTTCTATAAATTTTGGAAGCTGAGTCCCTGTACCTCCTGCATACTCAGGTAATATTCATTCCTTCTCAGGTCTCTGATGGAGTTGAAGATTAGATAGGCATAGTCTGACTATAAACTTAGATTGTTTAGGATTGAAGAAGTTGTTCTAGAACTATCTACAGAGATATTTTTAGAATGATAATACATGTTAGGATAAAAATTGATTTAGATACAGAACACTGACCTCACCAGGATAGGATCGATAATAGAATACTTTCTCCTGACTTGCCAAACATGAGTAGACCGAACTTTTTGAATGTAACTCTTACCAAATAATTTTCATAATTGTTTTATAATTGTTCCAACTGTATGCTATTTATTATTATTATTATTAGAAGAAAAAGAGCCTTTATATTTAGACAGAAAAGGAGAATTGTTGAGATTTGCTCTGTTGCTATGTATTGCAATGCTAAATTCTATACCCAAAGGTCTGGGGCTGTGAGTGACTTCTTATGGTTACTAGCTTTTGTTTTAAAACCATTGGTTAAATAAAAAATGGTGGGCTGGTGAGATGGCTCAGCGAGTAAGAGCACCCGACTGCTCTTCCGAAGGTGATGAGTTCAAATCCCAGCAACCACATGGTGGCTTACAACCACCCGTAATGAGATCTGATGCCCTCCTCTGGTGTGTCTGAAGTCAGCTATAGTGTACTTATGAATAATAATAAATGAATCCTTGGACTGGAGAGAGCAGGGACTGAGCAAGTGGGACCGACTGGAGCGAGCGGGGCCGGGGGCCGAACGGGGGCAGCCGGAGCGAGCGGGGGCAGACCAGAGCGAGCAAGCAGGGTTGACCGGAACAAGGGGAAAAAAATAAAAAAAAATAAAATAAAATAAAATAAAATATGACTACAGCCCATTACTGGAGGGATTAGAGGCAGATTTGAGTTACCTGGTTGAGTGGGGTGGGTGGAGGAGGAGAGAGGAGACTGAGGTGGAGAGAGGAGAAGGTACCATGAAAGGAGATGGACCAGGAGAAATGGCAAGTACATCACTGGGGAGGAAGCCAGGCCAGCAGGTAGAAAGGTAGATTTGGGGTTACCCCCCAATAATTGTCAAAGCCAAAGAAGAGAAACATAGTCTGAGTCTACTACAATTTATAATATTGTATTACACCCGAGAAATGTGATTTTGAGGTCGGCCTAAGCTATGGAGCAACACCTTGATTTAAAACAAGCAAACCCCTCAATTCTGTCCACATCAGTGTTGCTGATCTACACAGGTGTCCTGGCCTCACTGTCTCACAGGTGTCCAGGCCTCACTGTCTCACAGGTGTCCTGGCCTCACTGTCTCACAGGTGTCCTGGCCTCACTGTCTCACAGGTGTCCTGGCCTCACTGTCTCACAGGTGTCCTGGCCTCACTGTCTCACACGTGTCCTGGCCTCACTGTCTCACAGGTGTCCTGGCCTCACTGTCTCACAGGTGTCCTGGCCTCACTGTCTCTGGGGACTCGCTCCTGTTACATTGCTCGCTTTTAATCTATGTTCTGTGTGTACAAGGTGTCTTGGTTGCACTGACTTTGTTTCTGCTTTCCTGGAACCCGAAATGGAACCTAGCACTGTACACACACATCAATGCTGTGCCCAGCACTACGGCCCCAGCACAGAGAGTGGCTTTTGATTTTTGTTTGTTTGTTTGTTTGTTTGTGTTTTTGCTTTGTTTGTTTTGTTTTGGGTGTTTTGTTTTTTCCTCTGTGTAGCCCTGGTTGTCCTGGAACTCACTCTGTAGACCAGGCTGGCCTCAAACTCAGAAATCGGCCTGCCTCTGCCTCCTGAGTGCTGGGATTAAAGGCATGTGCCACCATTGCCCGGCAGGAAAGATGTTTTATTCCAAGTTCTTGGTGAATGTGTCATCAAGATCCACAAATAACTGACACCCAGAAAGACTTTAAGATGAAATATTTTGTTTGTAGTCCCAGGCTTGCTTTCCCCCACTGCACAACCCCCTTAGAAAGCATCCCAGCAGAAAAAGCACCAAAAAGGCCCAGTCCCACATTCCTGACAGGTGTCCCAACTCCCCCACCTGAAGTCACAAGCCCCCCCCCCCCCACTGGACTCTATAAGATGCTCCCATGACACATTCTGCCTGTGACTTCATCCCCAGAGACTGGGGAACTCCCTGGAGCCCATTCCCAATTAAACTTTCCTTTTTCACTTTTTTTTTTCTTGGTTTTTCAAGACAGGGTTTCTCTGTGTAGCCCTGGCTGTCCTGGAACTCACTTTGTAGACCAGGCTGGCCTCGAACTCAGAAATCCTCCTGCCTCTGCCTCCTGAGTGCTGGGATTAAAGGCGTCCTTTTTCACTTTTAATTCAGCTGAATTTGCTTATTTCGTTTTCAGAGAAAAACCTATCACATTTAGGCAATAGTTAGTTTAGTGGACCTTGGTTTAGCATGTTGTACCACATAGCTGACTCTCAGTGGCTGTACATCTGTCTGGTGTATCCACATAGCCAGCTTTTAGTGATTGTACAACTGTCTGACAACTACCTGCCTCACCACAGAATGCTGGTAGTAGTAGTATTAATTTTTTAAAAATATTTTTGCTTTGTTTGTTTGGTTTGGGTTTTTGTTTTGTTTTGTTTTCCTTTTTCTTTTCTTTCTCCCTTTCTCTTTCTTTCTTCCTTCCTTCCTTCCTTTTTTCTTTCTTTCTTTCTTTCTTTTCTCTCTTTCTCTCTTTCTCTCTTTCTTCTATGTTTTTTGGAGATAGGGTTTCTCTGTGTAACCTTGGCTGTCCTGAAACTCCCTCTGTAGATCAAGATGGCCTGGGACTCACAGAGAACTGCCTGCCTCTGCCTCCTGAGTACCAAGATCAAAGGCATGCACCACCACCATCCAGCAGGAATGATTATTAATTTTGTTCTTATAGAAAAAATAATTATATATAATATTCCAGGCTGGAGGGCTGGCTCAGTGGTAAAGCACTTGTCTGGCATATGGTAGGTCCTGCTTTCCATCCCCAATCACAAAACAGAGACAAAATGGAAAGCAATGTATATTCCATGTACCATACCCAAAAGTTGCAGTAAAGAATAAATAAAATATCTAATATCGTGGAAGCCTTGTCACACACTGCAGTGGACAGGCATTGAGGGTTGGGCCAAGCCATAAGTCCTGTATGTATCGAGAGTGATTTCAGCCATAGACCACTAAGAGCTGAGCAATGTCACCCATTCTAAGAATGATCTTACCAGTGTTGTCCGGCTGTTTCCACCCAGGGCTGACTGGAGCAGTTTGGTCAGAACAGAATCCCTGTAGGGAATATGCAGAACTTTCTTCCCCATGGCTAAATCAGCCAGAGCACTGGGTGAAGGTGAAAAATAAAACAATCAGTAGGAGTAAGAAAGAAACTGCTCCCCGCCCCTCCCCAAGCTAGAGATGGCTCAAGCATCCCTGCTGGGAACCAGTGTTGTGGTTTGAAGGCCACCCTGTGGGTAAGCATTCTCTCAACCCTGTGAGTAAGCTGCTCTGTGGATAAGCACCCTCCACCCCAGCAGGTAAGCGCCCCCCCCCCCCCCCCCCCCCCCCCCCCCCCCCCCCCCCNCAGCCAGCTCTGTCTTCACTGAGAAACTGTGCCTCAGTAACTACAGTGGGGAGAGTTGAGGAAGACACCACCTCTGGTCTCTCTGCACATAGGTGTACACATGAGCACACAGATCCACTCATACGTGTGCCCACAAACATAAAAAGAAAACAAAAGGCCAGGCGTGGTGGCGCATGCCTTTAATCCCAGCACTCAGGAGGCAGAGGCAGGCGGATTTCTGAGTTCAAGGCCAGCCTGGTCTACAAAGTGAGTTCCAGGACAGCCAGAGCTATACAGAGAAACCCTGTAAAAACCAAAAAAAAAAAAAGAAAGAAAAAGAAAAAAGAAAACAAAAAGAAAGAAAGAAAGAAAGAA
The DNA here is from genome assembly GCA_902729485.2 of Mus minutoides. Lineage (NCBI taxonomy): Eukaryota > Metazoa > Chordata > Mammalia > Rodentia > Muridae > Mus > Mus minutoides. The sequence goes on along the minus strand of LR749990.1, from coordinate 1,154,389 downwards.
AGAAAGAAAGAAAGAAAGAAAGAAAGAAAGAAGGAAAAGGAAGAAAGGAGGAAGAGTGTGGGGGTGTGGGGGAGGAGTAGAACCTCCAAGAGGAGAGGACGGGAAAAGAATTCTGCACTAACTAGTTCTTGTGATGGCCAGGTGAATACTTATTTTATTAGTGTTATTTTGTTAGGCGATAATTAGTTTTAAATATACAGGAGGGCAGGGCATGAACCGCTGGTGCCAATGAGTTGTGAAATAAAGGTTATTACTAATTTAATCTTATTTCTTCTACCTTGGTAGGTTTTGGAGCTGGGATGAGATCCAGGTCTTGGGCTCACTACAGAACTGGATCGTCACCAGTGGCTCTTTAATGTCATTGTTAATGTTATGTAGTGTTGGTTTGAATGAGAATTGTCCCCAGAGCTCATTTGTTTAAATGCTTGGTCCCCATTTGGTGGAGCTCGGAAGGATTAGGAGGTCTGGTCAGAGGTGTGTCACTGGGGGTTAGCTTTGAGGTTTCAGAAGCCCACACCATTTCAGTTAGCTCTTTCCACCTCCTGTTTCTAGACCAAGATGTGAGTCTCAGCGGCTGCCCCAGTGCCTGTCTGTCTGTCTGTCTGTCTGCTGCCATGTTCCCTGCCATTTTGGTCATGGTCTCATCGTCTGAAACCATAAGTACCCAATAAACGATTTCTTCTATAAGCTGCCTTGGTCATGGTGTCTCTTCAGAACGATAGAAGAGTAGCTTCTGTGAATATCTGTTCGCTGGTCACACACCTGATGACGTTCCCTAAACTGGTTAGGCTTAAGTTGACCCTTGATCCTTCCCTCAGACGGTCTCCTTCAGACCCTGATGACCTCTGCCTCTCGCTTCCAGCCAAGTCCACCATGTTGATGCTGGATTGTTTGGTGAGAGCTGTGTCCAGGAAAACCTGTAGAGACACGACACCTCGGGCTGTTAGGTTGAAGCCCAGGAGACAGACTGGTCCACAAGCTTACAATTTTTTTTTTTTTTTTTTTTAAAGATTTATTTTATTTATTATATGTAAGTACACTGTAGCTGAAAGTACACTGTAGCTGTCTTCAGACACTCCAGAAGAGGGCGCCAGATCTCATTAAGGATGGTTGTGAGCCACCATGTGGTTGCTGGGATTTGAACTTATCACCTTCGGAAGAGCAGTCGGGTGCTCTTACCCGCTGAGCCATCTCACCAGCCCCTACAATTTTTTTTTTAAAAGACTTTTTCCCCCCTGTTCTCTCTGGTCTGCCCCGCTCGCTCCAGTCAGCCCCGCTTGCTCTGGTTCGCCCATTCGCTCCGGTCGGTCCCACTTGCTCAGTCCCTGCTCTCTCTGGTCCAAGGATTCATTTATTATTATTATTCATAAGTACGCTGTAGCTGACTTCAGACACACCAGAGGAGGGCATCAGATCTCATTACGGGTGGTTGTAAACCACCATGTGGTTGCTGGGATTTGAACTCATCACCTTTGGAAGAGCAGTCGGGTGCTCTTACCCGCTGAGCCATCTCACCAGCCCCACAAGCTTACAATTAAGGTGTTAACTCAGGCTCCAAAAATAATAAACCAATGACAGTTGGCACTGAGGGTCTGTCCCTGTGCAGGGACAGTTGACAGGGGCAGTGCTACCCTCCCAGGTCCAAGTGTCCTGCCGCCCCTCTCGAGTTCTGCAAAGTTCTTTTGCAGAGACATAGTGGACAGCAGGCATTGGACAAGCATTTTGTTTCGTTGTTTTGTTTTGTTTTTGAGACAGAGTATCTCAGTGTAGCCCTGGCTGTCCTGGAACTTACTGTACAAACCAGGCTGGCTTCCAAGTCACAGAGATTCCCCTTGACCCTAAAATAAGAACTTCAAATAACAGGGAGAACCACATGTGCAGTAAGTGCATTATACTAACATGATAAAATTCATCCAGGGAAAGGCACTTAAAATGTACAAAATTCTCCCTCCCCCTCCCTCTTTCTCTCTCTTTCCCTCTCTCTTGTTCTCTCTTGTGTTTCTGTACATGTGCATATTTGTGCATGCATGTTCTCATATATGCTTGTATGTGTGTGCATACACAGGTGCACATGCATGAGTAATGAGTGTCGATGCAGAAGATGGAAGTTGCTATTGGATGTCTTCCTCAACTGCTCCATACACACATATACACATATACATACAATTAAGCCTCCGTGATCCTCCTGTCTCTGCTTCCTCAGTGCTAGGATTAGAAGAACATGCCTTGCTCTTCATGTAGCATCTGGGGACTTGAACCCTGGCCCTCCTGCTTGCATAGCAAGAGCTTTACCTTACTCTTCAAAAGTCAGTACTTCGGGCCTGGAGAGATGGCTCAGCGGGTAAGAGCCATCTGAAGGTCCTGAGTTCAAATCCCAGCAACCACATGGTGGCTCACAACCATCTTTAATGAGATCTGACTCCCTCTTCTGGAGTATCAGAAGACAGCTACAGTGTACTTACATATAATATATAAATAAATACATCTTTTTAAAAAAAAGTCAGTACTTCATTTCAGCCTCCCAAAATGCCTGAGAACAGAGCTATTGGCCCATTTTACAGAAAAGGAAACTGAGGGTTGGAAAGATGATCTCCTCTGTTCCTGGTGTGAACATGATGGTCCAGCATGGAAAGGGCATGTGGAATCACAGCTGGCTGTGGCATTCACCCAGGATATAGGAGCAACGGCTTCTAGAACAACCTTGGGCTGTTACTTAGAGATGTCCTGATTCCCATCAAGGAGATTGGAAAAGGTAAATCCTCTCTTGTTTACCAGAGGCTTTAGTTAGTGGGTGTTACAGGGATTTCCAAGTATTAATCTTAGACAGAATCTTAGGAAGTGCTTTAGCAACTGGCTATACCCTTGCCTTGGCTCATGTCTGGTTCTCAGACCGGTGACCTGCTAATCTAAATTCTCCACTATATCACAGGGGCTCATGACCCTTACCAACTCCATCTCAAAATTCATTCCTCAAAGTGTAGAGTTTACTTGAAGAAAACCAACCAGCCTTGTCCTATGGGCACTCTGAGGGCTTGTTACTCATAAGACAGTTTCACCACAAGTAACAGGACAGCCTAATTGAGGGGTAGGTAGGGAGAGCAAGGCCCTCACTTCTTTCCATGGTCTATGGTTGGAAGCCGTTACCTTAGCCCACTGGTCCACTCTGGAAAGATTCACAGCACCACCCCCACTCGGTCCCTGGGAGCCTGTGGCAGAGGAGGGTCCCACCTGCTTGAACTGGATGGCGATTAGCATGTGGGATCGGCTGCTGCTGGCGTTCATGTTGGTGGACGCTGTCATCCTGATTTTTGATCCTTGCTCCACCAGCTTTTCAATTTGTGCATAATTCTCACAAGGCACCCACTTCAGACCTTCCACAAAAAAACCCAGCTGTTGATCCTCCCTGACTCTTAACCCTCCAGGAGCTTTGGTTCTAGACAGCAAATCCCTGATCTGTGGGAGGAAAAAAGAAGAAGGAATGGGGTCGTGTTGACGGTGGATTTCATCTCTTTCCTTGTTATCTCACTGCCTGCGGAATTTTAGATGCTCTGTAAATATGCCTGATGTAGTTGAATGCTGAGTTTCTGTAGGGACCAGACAACCTTATACCTGAGTTAAGTGTTTCAACGCTGTGTGGAGGTCAGAGGACAATTTTTTAGGCATTGTTCTCTCTTTCCACCCTTACGTGGGTTCAGGAGATTGAGCTCAGGTCACCAGGCTTGGCAACAAACACCTAAATTTTCCGAGCCGTCCTGCCAGCTCCCAGAAACCTAACTTTTAAGTTGAGCAGTTATTTTTGGAATTGCAGTTTAATTATTTTCAAGAACCTTCATCTGAGTTTCTAAGAGTGCTGTGAGAACTTCCTCCTGATCCATGCATGGCCTCCACAGGCTTCTTGTGTGTGTGTGTGTGTGTGTGTGTGTGTGTGTGTGTGTGTGTGTGTTTTCGAGACAGGGTTTCTCTGTGTAGCCCTGGCCGTCCTGGAACTCACTTTGTAGACCAGGCTGGCCTCGAACTCAGAAATCCGCCTGCCTCTGCCTCCCAAGTGCTGGGACTCCACAGGCTTCTAGGTTTGGATATTGGCTAGCTGGTCCCCAGTTGGAGGAACCATTTGAGTAGGAGTAGGAGGTGGGAGAAGGTGTGTCACTGGACTAGGCTTTGACGTCCCCAGTGGTTCTGCTTCCTGTTGGTGGGTTCAGATTCGAGCTCTCAGCCCCTGCCCCAGCGCCGTGTCTACCTCCTTCTGCCACGCTCCCCGACGCAGTGGTAACGGACTCTTACCCTTCGGAACCATAAGCCTCAAAGAAACCCTTTCTTCTATTTGTTGTCCTGGCTATGGTGTTTTACCACAGCAACAGACAGTAACTAAGACAGCTTCTATGTGGCTAAAGCATAGCGTGTGAAGAACAAGGGATTTGAGATGGTGCTGGAGAAGCTGCGGGACAAGAAGGGGGGACGGGGGGGGGCACATGCAGTACAGAATGACAGGCAGCCAGAGCCCTTGGTGTTAGGAATTCATGAAGTCACTCAGGTATGTGTGTCCGAGCATGAGCTCTCAGGACGTATGTGGCTCAGTGGTAAAGCCTGTGTTTAGTGAGTGCGAGGACCTGGATTTGATTCTCCGCAGCGGAAGCTGGGGAGGGAGACAGGCAGACAGACAGAAACAGAGAGACGGAGACAGAGAGACATACAGAGAGAGACACAGAGAGACAGAGAGACAGAGACAGACACACAGAGAGAGACAAAGACAGAGACAGACACAGAGAGAGCACATGTTACCTGTTCATTGTAGATTTCCAGCATGCTAAACATAACCTGTAGAGAGAGTATTGAGTCAATATTGTTCTGAAGCTAAGGAGAGACATAACAGGGAAACACTAACATACTCTAGTAAATGTGTCACACTGCATAGTTCTTAATGAATTTTATAAAAAGACTCAAAACCATCTGGGGAGGCACTGCTCAAGGACCTGAGCTTTGATTCCAGCACCCACAAAAAAAGCCAGGGCTGCCTATGTTCACCTGTAATTGTGGAGGCTGCAGACAGGTGGCGCTCTGGGCTTGCTGCGGGCCAGTCTAGCTAAAAACCAGGAACTCCAGGTTCCCTGAGATTCCCCTTCTCAAGGGACCAAGGTGGAGAGTGATGGAGATCCTCCATCGGGGTCCTCCTCACGTCTCCACAAGTGTGCACAGAGGCATGTACACCTACCTGTACAGACCTGTGTACATGCACCTTTGTATCACATGTATATACTCACATAAGAGATCCAACACAAACAACAACAAAACGGACACAACACAGGGACTGTATTCCCGCGCTCAGGAGGCTAAGGCAGGAAGACTAATGAGATTGGAAGGGGAGGGGGAGCGGAAGGGGGACAGGAGGGGGACAGGAGGGGAAGAGGAGGTGGCTTCTGCCACTCAGTGCTGTGGGAGGGTTTTAGGAAGGGCTTTATAGAAATGACTCATTGCACTTATAATCACCTACTAACCCAGGTGATCCAGTAGTTTCTAGAATGGGATCACACTACCAATCCATAGGTTCTATATGTATGGATTCAACCAACAGTTGGTCAAAACAAGTAACAACAACAACTAAAAAAAAATACCCCACCTCTGCACCAAGCAGTGCAGGGTCTTGTCTCCTTATGTTTTGTCTGATCTCTGCTGCCACCTAGAACAAGCAGAGACAAGAACGTGCCTGTGGGTGTTTGCTGACATTTTACTGTCATGTTTTGGAGCTAGTCACACCAGTGATGGCCACCAACATTCAGTGGATTCAATGCTCTGGAGGCATCTGTGCCAGGGACAGTAAGAACCACCCTTGGCACCTGGGTGAACTTCAGAGATAGAGCATGTGTTTATGCTCGAATCAGGGTGGGTCCAAGTCCCATCACTGTCTACGAAATAATACAGTATATAAATATCTGCCTATTTTAGGACACACATATAAACCTGAAAATATAGTCGATGGTGCCTTCCATTTGTGGAAAATGAAAAGGTGAAATTCAGGCTGGAGAGATGGCTCAGCAGTTAAGAGCACTGATTGCTCTTCCAAAGGTCCTAAGTTCAAATCCCAGCAACCACATGGTGGCTCACAACCATCTGTAATGAGATCTGATGCCCTCTTCTGGTGTGTCTGAAGACAGCTAGAATGTACTTACATATAATGAATAAATAAATCTTTGGGCCAGAGCCGGGCTGGAGAGAGAAGAAAAAGTGTCTGAAGGCAGCTACAGTATACTTACATATAATGAATAAATAAATCTTTTAAAAAAAGAAAAAGAAAAAGAACAGGTGAAATTCCCAGGAGAAGGGATTCTAGAATAACTAAGGTATACCTGGGGTTCTAGATTTTCCTTTTGCTTCTCAATAGCTTGGAAGAGCTCTTCACACACTCTTGGAATAAGACCCTTGTTTGTGCCAAAGCCAATCATGGAGTAGCTTTTTCCAGAGCCGGTCTGACCATAGGCCAGGAGAGTAGCATTGTAGCCTCGCCAAGCGTTGTCTAGAATTCCCCTTCCGATATCATGGAAGACATCGCTCTAGAAAGGATACCGTTAAATTCACCAGTGGTTGTGGCTCTCCTGAACATTTCTTCAGCACACATATGCATTTGTGCACACACTGACACAATACTGCCCCCTCCACAGAACCACAGTTTGTATCCAGGGTGCCACCCAACAGTCCATGTGTCAAAGGTTTAGCTTCCGGGTTGGTAGTGTTGGGAGGCTGTGGAAATGACCTAGTCTTTTTCTGTCTTTCATTTTTTCTGTTATGAGATCTATAGTTCCCCCTATCACTGCTGTGATGTAACATATTACTTCACCAAAGGCTGAAAATGTAATGGCCTACAACACTGAAGTCTCGATTTAAAGTGGGTTATCACTGGTGGGTTTTTTTTTTTTTTTGGTAGGGGGTGAGACAGGGTTTCTCTGTGTAGCCCTGGATGTCCTGGAACTCACTCTGTAGACCAGGCTGGCCTCAAACTCAGAAATCCACCTGCCTCTGCCTCCCAAGCGCTGGGATTAAAGTCTTGTGCAACCACACCACGCCCGGCTATCACTGGTATTTTTTATACAAACAGAAAGTGGCCTAATGCATACACTTTAAGAAACAAACCTCTCTCAGAACTGAGTGACCATTGAAAAGAGGGAACAGAAAGGCAGTGAGAGTCAGACCTCAGGAAGGACCCAAGCAGGACCACTACACTCATCTCACAGCCCCAGACCTGCACAGCAACACGCCAGTCAGTCCCCACTCCAGCACAGAGAGGGAGGGGCTCAAGAGCCGCATGCACAGCAGAGCATACTGACAGTGGATGGATTCTAGGGGAAGACAATTCTCTTTGAGGGTGTGACCCCTGGTAAGTGGAGAAGCTCCAGCCAATGACCCCACACTCCTAAACATATGGATAGCTAGAACTTGTCTTGGGGGGGGGTATCAATAAATAAATAAAAAATAAAAAAAGAAAAATGAGTGGGGTGTGGATCTAGGAGAAGTTTAGGCAGAGGAGTAAGGGGTGAATACCATAAAAATACAATGTATGCATGTGTGAAATTTTAAAAAAATAATAAAAATATCTTATAAAATACATTTAAATTTGTATCATTTTATGTGCATGGGTATTTTGCCTAATGTATGTTTAGATACCACATATGTGCCTGGTGTCCTTGGCATCGGATACCACAGAACCTTAGTTACAGACTGCTGTGAGCCATCAGGTAGCTGCTGAGACTGAACCCCGGTTCTGAAGAACAGCCAATGCTCTTAGCCACTAAGCTACCTCTCCAGCACCTAGAAATATATTAAAACAACAACAACAACAAACTTTTAAACCCAGGCATGGTGGTAGAGTTCTTTGGGAAATAAAAACAGGAAAAAGTTGGAAACTTTTTGTTTGTTTTTCAAGACAGGATTTCTCTGTGTAAGAGAGCCAAGGCTGTTCTGGACTCCATTTGTAGACCAGGTTGGCCTCGAACACACAGAGCTCCACCTGCCAATGCCTCACAAGTATTGTGATTAAAAGTGTGAGCCACCACCACATGTTGAGCAAACATTGTTTAAAAGTAGAATAAAGTAATACTTGTGCCTATGATTGTTCAAAAGACAGGGTATGGCCTGGCTCCTTTCCTTATTGGTCACAAGCAATAGTTCTCAAAAAGTAAAACAGGGAGTATCCTGGAACCATTTGTTAGAATATATACATTCATCGAATTTGGTTTTGTTTGTTTGTTTTTGAGACAGGGTTTCTCTGTGTAGCCCTGGCTGTCCTGGAACTCACTTTGTAGACCAGGCTGGCCTCGAACTCAGAAATCCGCCTGCCTCTGCCTCCCGAGTGCTGGGATTAAAGGCGTGCGCCACCACGCCCGGCTAAAAATTTTTTAAACTATATTTTAATTTATTTATTTTGTGTTCATGTGCAAATTTGTGTGTGCATGTGTGGAATTCAGAGGCAATTTGTGGGAGTTCTTTTTCTCCTTCTACTATGTTGGTCCCAGAGATTGAATTCAGGTCGTCGGGCATGGTGGGGATTCCATCTCACCAGCCTTTGTCATCAATAAATTGTAATTTTCAAATAATATAAAATGTTGTTAAGTCTTAGGTAGAGAATAGAGTCATTTTATAAAAATTTTAGTGGTGTAATCTTCTACTGGACATATTTTGGGTAACATCCACAAGCTAAAAAAATATCTGGTACATCTCTTAGTTACATTTCAAGTTCCTTGCCACTCGCCACTCTATGGCCAAACAGAGGAAAGGGCTCCTCCCTTCAGTGTGCTTCACTGCCTTAGCCAGCTAGCTTCTCATTGTTAAACCACTTGAGACAATCAGTTTACAAAGGGAAAACTGGCTTGGGATCGTGATTTCAGCTCATGCTCAATTAGCTCCATCGTTGTAATTCCGAGATGATACAATGTGTCATGGCAGAAGGGAAGGACAGAGACTTAGCCATCTCCTGATTGCTAGAAAACGGTGAGAGAGAGAAGAGGGGCAGGGGTCCCCACGTTTCCTTCAAGGACATGCTAGTGCCCAGAGTCTCTCCTGCTAGTTCTTGCTTCTCAAAAGCGACGTAAGCCAAGGAGAGGGGCTTGGCACTCTTGGCTTCTGAGTATCCCAACTGCAGGTCCTCCTCCTGCTCTGGCAGCAAGAGTCTCAGCAAACGACTCAGCCACTCATCTCTCTGCTCTGGCATGGACAACATTGAAGCGTCTAATGTCATGTTAGACAAGGAAACACAATGTACAAAATCTACCACTGACACTTCTAAGCGACTTACCTGGCCTGCAAATTTACTAGCTGGATCAGATGGAATAAGGACACCATCTTCATCCTTTTGAAAACCATCGTGAGACCAATATGTCAGGTCAAAGGTAAAGGTCTTCACACGCTCTTCATTCTTAGGGTCTCGGATGGTGATGCTTCCAGAATGCATGGAGATCACACACTGGCTTCCAGAGTTCTTTTCTCTCTATAGTCAGGTTATAAATTCAGAATCATAGTGCATTCTTGCTGGATGAAATCACTTGTCCTGACCACTTGTAGTGGTTTGAGTGAGAATGGCCCCCATAGGCTTATATTTGAATTTTTGTTTTCCAGTTGGTGGAATTGTATAGAAAGGTTTAGGTGTGACCTTGTTGGAAGAGGTGTGTCACTAGGCGTGGGATTGGAAGTTTCAAAGTAAGACTCTTTCTCTCTCTCTCTCTCTCTCTCTCTCTCTCTCTTTCTCTCTCTCTCTCTCTCTCTCAGTATGCCATGGGCTTTTGATATGTCCCCAGTGACACACCTCCTCCAATGAGACCATTCCCACTTCAAACTCAGTTTCTGTTTCTCTGCTTCTAGCTTGCCAATCAGATGTCAGTGCTCAGCTACTGCTCAAGACACATGCCTGCTTACCCGCTGCTCATGGACTGAACCCTCTGAAACGGTAAGCAAGCTTCCAGTTATGAAACTATAAGCAATGCTTTCCTTTCTCAGTTACCTTGGTTCACAGTGTCTCCTCACAGTATAGGCAGTGAGAAAGACTGATTTATAAGCCCTCTTCTTTGACCTGAGTTGTAGGATCTGCTCAGGCCAGGCGTCTGCTAGGAGGGCTCACTCTGCAACCCCAGTCTACCACTTTCTCTTGTCTCATGGCATCTCATTTATTGGGAGTGGATTCTTTTTTTTTTTGGAACAATTGGCAAGCCAACCAGAAAACTGAGGACGTGGACAAGAGAAGCCAGAGTAAGAGGCCACACACGTCAGATATATAATTCTGTGTGGGAGGCGTGCCCTGTATGGTAGATGCTGTGACCCTCCTAATGAGTACACATATACTCCGAAGGCATTGCAAGTTTTTGAGCTGTTTGCCAAATGCTACTTGTACCACTGTCAAAGGGGTAAGGAGTGCCTTGCCACTGTGGTGGAGTTGTTGCTGTGGGCTGGATGACCACCAATGGCCAATGGCTATGGGGAAAAGAGCTAAAGAATCAAAAGACTTAGAACACACACAATGCTAGGGAAATGGAAGGCTGGGCTGCCAAGGAAAAACCATGTCTAGTTTCGTGCAGTCGGTGACAACAGGAGAGGGATCAGGTGGAGCCACCACTGACACAGCAGGATGTGGGTATTAGAACCCTGGAAGGGAATATGGGAAGAGCTTGGAAGTGAAGGACATGAGAGCAGAGATCCCTGCCTACACCTACTTGATTCGTGCTCTTCTGTGACTATGAACAAGGTGTAGAATGTGACGCTAGAGACAGAGATGAGGACGCTGTAGAAGCATTCCTAGACACTTAGCAAACTCTCTTAATTAAGTTTTCCTGAGAGCCTCACCTCAGGTGAGCATGCCCTGGGATTTGGGAGTGGAGCTTCTGGAGCTGAGAGAGGAGTAGTGTCACCCATCATCTGGCCTGAGGAGCAACATCCAGACTGCCTGACAGATCCAAGAAACTCAGTCCACTGTGGCCATGAGAGGCAGGACGAGAGGGGTGTGCCAGGGCAGGTAGCTCAGGGCAAGCATCAAGGAAGTCCTGAGTATTCTGTGGGACTGTGCATGGATAGGAGAAGCCACTTATGCCCAGGCATTTCAAGGACCTAGGAAAGCCATTTACACACACACACACACACACACACACACACACACACACACACACACATATATATATATGTTTTTCGAGACAGGGTTTCTCTGTATAGCCCTGGCTGTCCTGGAACTCACTTTGTAGACCAGGCTGGCCTCGAACTCAGAAATCTGTCTGCCTCTGCCTGGCTAGAAAGCCATTTTTATATTTCATTCTGCTATGAGTGTATGATGTATAATATATGATATATATGTGCATGTATATGTGTATATGTATATGTATGATATATATGTGTGGCATGTGTGTGCTTGCCATGGTGTGTGTGAAGATCAGAGGATAACTTTTAGAAATCGTTTTTCTCCTCCTACGGTGGGCTCTAAGGATCAAACATGTCGCCAGGCTTTGCACAGCCCTTTTTACCCACTGTCTGACGGTTTGTGCCCCAGGCTTTGCACAGCCCTTTTTACCCACTGTCTGACGGCTTGTGCCCCAGTTGATTGAACTATTTGGGGTTAGGAAGTGTATCACTTATGGTGGGCTTTAAGGTTTCAAAAGCCCCATCATCCCAGTTGGCTCTCTCTCTGCCTTGTGGTTGTCTCAACATGTAAGCGCTCAGTTACTGCCCCAGTGCCAGGCCTGCCTACCTGCTGCCACACTCCCTCCCATGAGGAATCCTGAGTTCCCAAATTAAATGTTTCCCTTTAAAGTTGCCTTGGTCATGGTGTTTTGTCAGGTGATGGAATAGGAACCAAACCTGGTTTATGATGTGGACAAGGCTGGTGTTGGCCGGGAGCACCTGCACACACATGGTCATACATTAAAAAGAGGGTGGATGGGTGGCACTTGGGGTAGAAGCAGGAATGGTGTGGTGTGCTCCATTCCTGAACTCCAGGAAAATGATAACCCAAGGTGATCTTGGTAGCCTAAGCAGAAGGAAAATAAGCCCAAAGCATATTCTCACCTTTCCCCTCTGCTGTTTCTTTTTCTTTTCTTTTTTTTTTTCAAGACAGGGTTTCTCTGTAGAGCCTTGGCTGACCTGGAACTCACTTTGTAGACCAGGCTGGCCTCGAACTCAGAAATCCGCCTGCCTCTGCCTCCCAAGTGCTGGGATTAAAGGTGTGCACCACCACCGCCCGGCTGGGGATGGAGTTTCTTGTGGGGCTTAGGAACAGGTTGTCAATGGAATCCCAAATAGGAATGTTGTAAGATGTGGAGCCAAGATTATGTCTCAGAATGAGTGGGCCACACAGTCCTCCCAAGGAACTCACTGGGCCAACGAAGTCAAGGAGTCCATTGCTCTATTGGATTCAAATGCTGAATGTGCATAGGCCCATAGCAACTAAGGCTGCTTTCTAGGGCCACATAAAGAAACAGGTGAAGGTGGGGGTAAGACCATCAGAGTAACACAAGTGTTGGTGTGCCCAAAATTAGGGCAGCACCCCCATTTTGTACTAATATCCTTGCTCCCTGAGGACATTCTGGGGGTAGATATTATACGAGGAAAGGCATGAAAGGGAAAAATTCAAAATATGTTGAAAAGGCAGTACTGATGGGGAAGCAATTGGGATCCTTGGCCTCCAGCACTGCAGTGGCTACCCTTCTCATGCCTGTGAGAGAACTTGAGCAAAGTGACCTTTATGGGAGGACTTATCTGGACTGTTTGGGAGTGGCTGGCGACTGGCAGCAGGAGAGTGTGGTAGTCTGTTCACAGCTTAGCATCAGGAAGAAATGGTTTGACCGAAAGCAAGGTCAAGCTGAAGGTCTCAGTAGCTTTTATAGCTAGTGAGGCCTGATGTCCCAAAGGCTCCACAACCCCCACCCCCCACCCCCAAAGAGTGCTATCCTCCAGGAAGCAAACATTCTGCCATGCTAGCCTGTGGGGACATTTCATAGTCACAGTATCTAATACAACACTAGGAGGGGCACAGGAAGTACAGGTACTATAAGCTGCCAAGTAAACCTGATGAGACCAGATAGGCTGTGAAAGAACCGAGGTTGGGATTCTGACTTGCTCATGTTCCTTCAACAGTCTCATCAGTGAGAGAGCCAGATTGGGCTTGACTTCTAGGAAGGCTTGATACCCCCCATCCTGACTATACACAGGTGCTAGAGGAACCTAACCCTTCTCTTGGTCTCATGCACACTACCGGGACCTTAGTCGATACCATCTTGAGTGTTCCTTATCATTAAATCTGTAGAACTGAACATTGTAGGTCTTTCTTGTCACACAGACCAACTATCACAAAGCAGAGTGCCTGGGAACCTGGTATTCTTGCTTGCCAGCATGGACTGTCTCTACTATGCCTACACTATGCTAATCGGTGAAGATTAGAGTCGTTAGGGTGACACAGTAGGACTGTGTATTCATCCATCATGTGTACTCATGAGGGTACGAACTGGTGGCAACAAGATTCAGGATCCTCGCTGGGCGTGGTGGCACACGCCTTTAATCCCAGCACTTGGGAGGCAGAGGCAGGCGGATTTCTGAGTTCAAGGCCAGCCTGGTCTACAAAGTGAGCTCCAGGACAGCCAGGGCTATACAGAGAAACCCTGTTTCAAACAAAACAAAACAAAAAGATTCAGGATCCTGGATATCTCAGACATTCCTTGGAGGTGAGTAGCAGGTAAAATCCTTTCAATTCTTGATGTGATATGTGTGTGTGCTTGCACAGGGGTTGCAAGGTACAAAGTACAAATTTATTTCCTGTATGGCAAAGATGTAAAGTTTGCAGAACTCTCACATGATCAAGAGCTTCTCCTTCCACACCTAGTATGATGCCTGGGCCCACCACAGAGCTGTTGAAAATGATCCACATGGCATTGGCATAGTCTCGCACTGGGACACTGCCTGCTCCAGGAGTTTTCTATACCTTCTACCAGGGGTGATAGTGAAGTTAGCTGCCACTTGCAGATGCATGAACTGGGCTCTCAAGCAAGAAGAAAATAGAACCCAAGCCTTCTGCGATAGCCAGTGCTCTTACACACTGCATCCTCTCCAGCTCCCTGGACACTTCTCTTTAGAGCTAGCACTTTCTGGTAGTCATACAGTAACAAAACTTCACTGGTCACAGTGGGCAAAGACAAGCATGCTATAATGGAAAGGGGGAAAGCAGGTTACACTGGGAACACACAACACAGCTCTCTACTCTGTGGCAAGCTTCTTACAGAACAGCATCCTCTCTGGAACCTGTGGAAGAGGTTAGGTCCAGTTCTTCTGACTTGAGTGGTATGCGGAGTGTGCCCATGTATGCTAGGTAGATGGGGTACAGCCAAGGGGAGGAGGCAGCCTTGTGCATGAGATCTCATGAGCAATGTTTCCATAAAATTAACATGCAAGTGCACCCTGGCATGTTCTCATTATGTGACTGAAGTCTGGTCCGGAATGTGAGTCTGCTACCTTAGCATCCTATGTTGGGATCACTGACGCAGGTCCACATGTGGCAAGACCTACTTTTAAGATAAACATTTCTTGGTGTTTCATGTAGTACAAGCTGGCCTTGAATGTACAACATAGCCAAGGATAGTAACTGAGCTTCTAGTGGGCTGCCTTGCGCTGGGATTCCACACATCTCTGGGCCTCATTTCATAAGAGTGCTGGTGAGCTACTCTAGGGACTCATGCATGGTAGGCAAGCACACTTACCAACCGACATCTCTACCCCAGACCCACTTGTAGTAAAAACAGACACTGCATATCTCTATTTACCAAACTGCACTGGTTTAAATGATTATTAACTTGACAGTTTCTCTTGTCAGTTATTTTTATTGTGCTACTTGTACCAAGGAATGAAATTAAATGGTTACTAAATTATGCTCAGATCTTTTGTTATTCATTTGACAAATCCATTTAAATAAGTTTAATATTTCATAAATGACAAGCAGCTTAAATACAAATTCAGAAACTATTATTAAAAAATTAATAAAATCAGGCAGTAATTGTCAGCAAGGCAATGAGCATGGACTGACCTGGCTGAACGGCCGCACCCGGACGGCCACTCTCACACTGTCCGATCTCGGCACAGGCATTCTCCCCATTTTCTCAATATCCATGATGCTATTCAGTAGAAAAATAACACACAAAGCACACTGCTCACGAAAACATCCAAAGCTTAGCTGACAAAGTCTGCTTTTAGGTATCAATTATTAAGCGTCCATTCATTACACACTATCAATTACCTGTCATAAATTATTTGACAACACTTATTTATTGATGAACATCATGGCATCCATCAGGCGCCATTACCAACAGTACACACATCACAGAAAAGAGCATTCCTTTCCTCTTTTCCGACATCTGCTCACACTCTTCCATTCTCTGTAACCTGTGCCTGAGGTTCTGTGCTGACGCAGTGGCGAGCTCTTTCCCAGCACGGGAAGCCTAAACCTTGTCGGCTCCTCTTCTCAACAGTAGGCACGAGCGCGCGCTGCTTGCGCTGTTTTACATTTCTTTCTCCAATCCTTCCATGAGGTTGCTAGGAAGCAGTGAAACCGGTCAATCTAACCTGGATAATTAAGTCTCTGAACCGAGAGACAAGATAGTCCTTAAGTTACTTAACAGAACTGCTAGCATAGGAAACCGATGCAGTACTGGAAAATTACTCATTTGAGGTAGATTACACAACATTTGTAAAACTACAAAAAGGCAAAATCACATGCCCACAATTCAAATTCAACACAGTATCAGGCAAAGCCCAATGAGTACAGGTAATGATTAGAGATCTGAGGAACAGCATCAAAGTGCATACATTATAAAACAGCAATGTTAAAAATAATCAATAGTTGATCGCCCTCATTTTAAGACAGTTCTAGTATCTTAACTGTAAAGAAAGGATATGAACAAATGTCCAGTAGCATATAAAATTACAACTCAAACAGAAAGCTCCTCTCAAAAATCTACCAGACACACAGTGTACTTTACAGTAGTTTATTTAACATCCCAATGATAAGTCATATTTACATTTATATAAACGTATGAAGTATTATAAAACGCCTGGACTAGAAGAACTGCACTCCATATGGAGTTACTTATTTACTTGCTTACAAAATTGTACAATTTATATAAAGTATTTCCATCCAAATTGGGTGACTTTAATAATCCACACAAATACTGATGATTTTACAAACAGGTGCGTGTTAAAATCTTGGGCTAAAAATTACAGCATTTTCCTGCGTAAAATTTGCTTTGGAAAAGAAGATGGCTTCTTTCTGCCCCTTCCAAGAGTTTTTCCTGCTATTTCTGTAGTTTTTCTTGGCTTGCTGGTCTTTATTTCATCCACTGGACTCGCCAAGGGAGAAACCAGCTTAATTTCTACAGGAGGAGGTGACCAAGAACTTCCTTTTCCCGTGTTTCTGAAAGAAAGATACAGTCAAGTAGGAATGGGCACAATGTGCTGTGTGCTCAAGTGCTTCACTCTCAGAGATGTGGAGGGTGGACCTGCAGGCAGAGTTAAGGCTTCAACACCCATCCCATCCCCATGTGTGCTGGTGGGCATACTTAGCCACAGATATGTCTAAAATTCTGCAGTTACAAGGATGGCCCATGTACCTATAGTCAGCTCATGGGATGAGAGCCAGGAGACCCATGAATTTATAAACAGTAGCAAGTGGCATAAACATATATAAAGGCAGTGCACATGTGAGGAAGGAATTTGTACTTTCATTAGTCAGCCATGCCTAAGCACAGCCTGAGAATCCTGCTACACAAAGATATCTCAAATGGACATATTTACCACACATGCAGTAATACTGCTAAGTAGTGAGACAGCTGTGGGACTTTAATTAATGAAGAGGCAAACTATCTTCTCTTTCAACCATGCCAAGTGGACAATAAAGTCTATGTCTTCACTCTGTGGCCAATGCTACCTTCAAGTGCTGAACTCCACAATGTCAAGGCTAGGCTTGTGTGAGAAGTGGTCTCACCCTTTCTAGCAACCCCTCTTGGCTCCAGGGCTGAACGGAGGATGGGGCCAGTGCTGCTCACCTGCTTGCTCTTGTCTTCACAGTCTTGCTTCTTTTTGGTTTTTGTTCTATGATCTCTAATGGTTTAGAGTCACTCTCCTATGGGTTAGAAATTTAAAAATATAAATTGCTTAAGCAATTAAGACTTTGATTTTCTAGACAGGGTTTCTCTACTTCTGTCTCTCTGTAGCCCTGGAACTCATTTTGTAGACCAGATTGACCTCAAACTCAGAGATCTACCTCCTCCTGCTTCCTGAGTTGGAGGATTAAAGGCACGCACCACTACCACCTGGCTGTAATTAAACATTTAAAGTATTGATTTAAAAAGTATCCTGCTCAGACACGGAGTCAAGCATTGCTAGCCCCCAGCCTCACCCCCCAGGTCCTACACAGAGCCCTCTGGCTGTTTGACAGAAACTTGATGGTCTAGACTAGAATGGTTCTCTCTCCTCAGCCCACACTGGCCTGACCTTGTTTTGTCAGCATTCACTCTGCATGCTTCTACCACCCACCCTCCTAACATGTCTTCAGCTCTGAGGCCAGGTTCTCTCCATCTTGTAGGCATTGGGTCACCAAAGGTGGCTTTCTTCCTTCCTAGAATGCTTTCCACAGAAACTACTTAAAGCCCACACATGGCTACTTGTAGCCACCACCCTGCCATGTTTCATTTGAATCCCTGCAGCTGTCCCCTCCATCCCTGTATCCACAGAGGCACTTGGGCCTAATTAGACTGATTGTCCCTTCGACTAAACACCCAGATAATTTTTAGGGCCATGTTTGTTATTACTGGTTTGTTTGTTTTTGAGATGGTCTCACTATGCATCATCCCTGGCTGGCTGAGGACTAAGCATAGAGGAGGCTGGAACTGAACTCAAGAGAGCCTTGAGTTCTGTGAGTCAGGGTGAATGTCACCATGCCTGGCAAGCACTTTAGTTTTAAAACTTTACTCTTAAAACAGGTAACTAGAAAATTGCTGGTGATCTGTCTTAAAGATAGCAAACACAGGTTTTTGGGCTTTTGATATAAATGTAAGTTACCTTGCTTAAAAATATTTATTATTTTTATTTCATGTGTATGAGTATTTTGGGGGCATGTGTATCACATGCATGCCCGGCACCCCAGGAGGCTAGAAGAGAAGGCTGGATCGCCCAGAAGTTGGTTGTGAGCTGGGAACCGAACTTGAGTCTTCTGCAAGAATAGCTAGTACAATTAACTGTACAACTAACTGCTGAGGCATCTCTCCGGCCCACCGTGCATCTTTAAATAAATTTATTTTTCAACAAATTTACTTAGGAAAAAAAAAATCACTTAAAAATCCTTTTAATCTCAGCTCTCAGGAGCCCAAGGCAAGATCATGACTTCCAGACAATCCTGGGGTATACAGTCTACACACAAACAAACAACCCAATAACCACAGAGAATGTTTTCATGCCTTCCTTACCAGTTCACCTAGAAGCTTGGAAGTATTGGATATACTTTTCTGCCTGGTTCTCAAGGCAGGAGGGGAAACAACAAACTGAGAAGATAAATCTGATACCAATTCTTTCAGCTGGACCGCGGCCTCCATGTTCTCAGCTAAAGACAAGCGGGAAACAAACAAAACATCGACCTGTAACTATGTCTGGTTTATAAAACAAAAGGCAATCAATATACAGCAGCAAAAATCCTGGAATAAATGGCGTGCATTAGAAAGACAAAAACATCCAACAAAGACACATTCATTATCCACGTCAGGAGACAGATGTGATGGCAAGACACCCCCTTCTCATTTAAGTAAGTCCACTGTCCAAGAGCAGTTAAGGCTCTAAGTAAACGCTATCACACATAACAACGGGACTCCAGGCAGCACAAAGCTACAGCTCATTAGTTTGACCCTCAGCTCCTCTAAGGAGCTGAATGAATCCCATAGGGCCCGTGAGTCTCCATTTCTAGATGAGGTTTTCATTACACTGTCAATTTTATTTGCAAGAGCAATTTCACTTGCAAAGAAGAGACTCCAACTTTAAAACTTCATTCTAAGGCTGGGTGGTGGGAGCAGGCAGAGCTATGTGAGTTCAAGGTCTACAGATGGAGCTCCGGGACAGCCAGGGCTATAAAAAGAGAAATCATGTCTCCAAACACCAAAAATCAAAACAAAACCCTTTCTAGCTACCTCATTATGAGCTATTCATTCTAATGGGGAAGGGGTGGGTGGGTGGGTAAGTTTATCAAACTTAAAGCTGAAAAATAGTAGGAGGTTATAGATAACACAGATGACTAGTTAACCACTCCCTAACTAACCATACAAAGTAAAAGTGAAAAAAGAAGTACAAGAAATGGTGGGAGCAGCTAAGAGGAAAGAAAGGGGTGAAAGGTAAGGGGGAGAGCTGAATGTGATCAAAATGTCACGGACATCCATAAAAATGTGAAACAAGATCGATACAATTACTACATGCAAACAAAGACATTTTAAAAAATAACTAAAGAACCAGGGTGGGGGCCCCCACCAGCTCAGAAGAAAGGGGGACAGGGAAGGCCTGTGGGAGGGGCAATGAGAGGGCTGTAAAGTAAGTAATAAAGAAGAAATGTAGCATGTAGACTCTCCTTTGAGCCTTTTAAATAGTACCACCATAGCAGTGGTACTGTGATGACAGAAGCAGGGCAGAGATTACACGCTGGACTCTGAACTCACTACCCGTGCCTCAGCTAATTAAAAAGTATGATACAGAAGAAAATTATCTCAGTAAATATCAGAACAATGATGCATATAGCAAGTGCTTTATAAACAAGTTCTGTATGATACACACATCACTGAGACACAAAGAGAGACAGACACATAAATAGACAGCTGACCAATGTCAGACGTCTAATCTTACTGGTATGACTTTTGCTGGGCCACGAAGGCCCAAACGGTTCCAGCAGGAGGTATGGGGTAAGAAAATGATAAGTTTGGGGCTCAGCTGGCCTGATTCTCTCTCAAATAAAACAAAGCAAAACACCACCACTACTCACCAAAAACAAACAAACAAACAAACAAACAAAACACCAACAAAAACAAACTCCAACCCCAAACTTGTCTGAGCCTCTGTGTGTGCTCTTTTGTGTAGATGCAGGAGTCTGTCTATGGAGGTCAGAGGACAGCCTTCGGGGCTGAAGTGTCATCCAACTTTTGGTTGATGCAGATCTTACACAGGCCAGGCTACTTGGCTCACAAGCATCCCACCTCTCCCTTCTATCCCCCATTGTTGGGCTGTGAATCATGCCAGTTTTTTTTACATGGATTGTGGAGATCTAATCTCAGGTCTTCAAGGTTTAGAGTCAAGTGCTTTACTGACTGAGTCATCTCCCTAGCCTATAAAAGCCATGGCTCTTAACAAGAGAAAGCCATCAGCAGCATGAGACAACTTCACTACCAGCTTATGAGAAGCAGAAATTACACTTCAGGCCTCTAATGGCAAGGCACCCTTCCTACAGTTAACAATATAAATCTATATTCACAACTCTCTAGGCTACCTGGAGCAACATCCATCATCTTTGGCTTTCCCAGAGCACCTTAGTCTCCAGTTAAGTTTCCTCATTTACTTTTAGGACTAAGAAGAATTTAGCAGGCAGTGGTGGTACATGCCTGTAATCCCAGCACTTGGGAGGCAGAGGCAGGCAAATCTCTGTGAGTTTGAGGCCAGCCTGGTCTACAGAACGAGTTCTAGGGCAGTCAAAGTTACAAAGTGAAACCTTGTCACACACACACACACACAAAAAAGGAGGGGCTGGTGAGAAGGCTCAGTGGGTAAGAGCACCTGACTGCTCTTCCGAAGGTGATGAGTTCTAATCCCAGCAACCACATGGTGGCTTACAACCACCTGTAATGAGATCTGACGCCCTTCTCTGGTGCATCTGAAGTCAGCTATAGTGTACTTATGAATAATAATAAATGAATCCTTGGACCGGAGAAAGCAGGGACTGAGCAAGTGGGGCTGGCCGGCCAGCCGGCCGGCCGGAGCAGGGCAGACCAGAGCGAGCAGGGTTGACTGGAACAAGGGAAAAAAAAAAAAAGGAATTTAAGAATTTAGTATGGTGTTTAAAATGTTTGGCCCAGTCCTGGTTTCTCTCACACGCCTCTTTTAGGGCAGACACAAAGTTTTACTATCTGTAAGACGATGCCTCACTTCTCTCTGCAAACTTCAGAAAAACACCTCAATGAACAGTATTACTTATTATTAAAAAGTTAAAAATGACAAGACAAACCTGGGGCTGGAACACATTTCTCTGGGGAGAAGGGAGAGGTAGCTCTAGTCTGCAGCACTAGCTACTTCTTGTGGTCAAATGACTCCACTGTGGTCAACTTCAAAATGAGACCCCGACTCTCAAATATCTCCAGTACCTCCAGCTACCTAATAAAAGGTGCCTATTCTAACACAATCCTTAAACCATGAAAATACCCCACAGGGAGATGCTCAAGCACCAGAAGAGTGTTAGTGACATGAAATGTCACGTCACCAAATTACAATCTCATATATGCTTAGAGCTTTGAAGACTATGAGTATCTGGGAGCAGGGAATGTGGAGAGAGGACTGTGGGTAAAATGCCTACTGTGTAGGCATGAGGAGGTCCCTGCAGTCATGTAAAATGCTGGACAACATCGTTAAGTGCCTACATTCTCAGTGCTGGGAAGCAAAAAGGAGCAGAATGTGGAGGGCCTGCTGACCACCCAATTCAGCCAAATGCTGAGTTCCAGGTTCATTGGAAGACACCAATGGCTTCCACAGAGGCTAGTGAATGTGCTCCAACATATACCTCTACCACGAGTTTCTGAAAATGATCATGAAGTAAGTACGTCCATAGACTGTAGCATGTGGTTTAATACAGTCTTGCCATACAGCCCAAGGTGGCCTTGCTGCCTCAACACTGGGACTACAGGTGTACACCATGCTTGGCTTATTCCATTTATTCTTTGGTAAGACCATCCATGGATTAAAGCATGTTATCTAATTTTCTTTAATAGATGTATTTTTTTTAACAGAAAAACAACTATATAGAAAATTACATTAACATGACAAAGAGTAACTAAGGTGTTTGCTACACTATTCCAAACAAGAATGCTGTTTCTTAAACTTGAAGCACTGTTTGGCTCAGAAGACTTTATCTATCTGTCTGTCTGTCTATCTATCTATCTATCTATCTATCTATCTATCTATCTATCAAATGTAAGTACACTGTAGCTGTCTTCAGACAATCTATCTATCTATCTATCTATCCATCTATCTATCTATCTATCTATCTATCTATCTATCTATCTATCTAT
Source organism: Mus minutoides (assembly GCA_902729485.2). NCBI lineage: Eukaryota > Metazoa > Chordata > Mammalia > Rodentia > Muridae > Mus > Mus minutoides. The sequence continues at coordinate 1,132,085 of LR749990.1, read as the reverse complement.
CTATCTATCAAATGTAAGTACACTGTAGCTGTCTTCAGACACACCAGAAGAGGGCATCACAGATCTTGTTATGGATGGTTGTGAGCCACCATGTGGTTGCTGGGATTTGAACTCTGGAAGAGCAGAAGAGCAGTCGGTGCTCTTATTCACTGAGCCATCTCACCAGCCCAGACCTTTTTTTTTTTTAAATACAATAAAAAGTTATATTTAAAGGGAAACGAAATGAAGTTACTTAGAAAGACATAGAGGAAGGAGAACAAGGTAGAACCCATGTCAAATGGACTGTGGGACACAAAGCCATAGAGCATCTGGATAATCTTCAATTTGAACATCAACTAGGAAACAAACCTTTAGGTCAATTTTATCTGGTGGTTTGGGTTTTTTGGGAGTAGGTGTTCTGTCTTTTAATCACAATTTTTCTTTAAGGAAAAATATTTAGTGCTTCAACTCAAATAATTAACTCAAAAAACCTTTAAAATTTTAGGCTCTGTACTCTAAAAAAGAAAAACAATGAATAAAACTAAATACCTTTTGTTTTTTTCTTTGGAACCTTCACTGGAGGAGAAAATAAAGGCTCAGTTTTGGGTTCAGAAATGTCCGTCAGCAACATGGTCCTTCTAGACCTAGTCCTTGTGCCCCAGGCAGACGACGTGAGAGCTGCAGTGGCAAGCAGTCCTTCCTCTCGGTCAGGGGGATCTGGGTGGGCCGCTCCATCCGCCAGGACTGAGCCTGCTGCTGCTGCTGCTGCTGCTGGGCCTTTTGAGCTTTCCTCTGCAGACTTCTTTGTAGGTTTCCTCTTAGATGTCACCACTAGAGCAGCTTCCTTATTTGGCACTAAAATGGATTTTTCTAAAGTACTCACATTTCTAGCTGGGGTGTTCCGTGTAGATCTCCGGACAACAGGAAGGTCTTTCTTCTGGGGACTTGTCTGTTCCTCACCAGTTGTAGCACCATCAGCTTCTAAGGGAACTACCTTCCTGGGCCTACCACGTTTCCTAGGGGTGGCAGGTACATCGAGTCCTGTCTGAAGAGGCAACTGGGATGAGTCAAGCTTTGGCTCTTCTGTCACACTTGACACACTAACTTCTCTCTCTCTGACCCTCTTTCGTTTTAGAGGCAGTTGCTGGTTACTGTATTCATCTTGTTTATACTCCGTACTCTGAGGATCTTCTACATTGGCACCCCTCAGCTCTGCGACAGCCCCGTCATGACGTGCTGCCTCACTACCTCTGACATCATTTGCAATTTCTGCACTTTGTCCATTTTCTACAGATTTCTTAAGTCTTCTAGGGGTTCCCTTTCTAACAGATGAAAGCTTGACTTTTGTTCTAGAAGGTGTTTCTTCAGCTGCTGGCTCGGGTGGCTGTGTTCTCATCCTCAGTCTTTCTGGTGTACCCTGAGGCTCCGGCTCCAGCTCCGGCTCTGGCTCCACATCCCCAGAGCCTGCCAGTGTGCCTTGGCTAATGTCCTTCTTCTTTCCTCTCCTAGGAGGGGGAGGACTCTGAGCTGTCAGTTGGTTCTCAGGTGCTTTTATGTCAGAACAGGTCCTTTCAGAAGACTCAGGCGTTTCTTTCATTTTTCCAGTTTTCTTCTTAGGAGTGGTAACTGCTGAAGGCTCTGGTTCTGACGTGACATTGAGGCGCAGGGCGTGCTGCCTTCTTGTCAGAGTTCTAGAAGAAACCATGCCATCACACTGGCTGGCAGTTATAGTCTCTGCACGTGTTTTCTTAACAGTCTTCAGTGTAGAGTTTGTCAGCCTGGGCGAATGTGTGGCCTTTGGGACTGTCACTGCTCTGTCCTCATCGACAGCCTCGCCTGCTGCCTCGAGAGTTGCTTCCTTACTTCTGGTGTCTTTAATTACATCCAACAGATTTTCTGTGATTGCCACTTTAACCGGTTCAGGCACATACGGTAAAGTCTCTACCTTGTGGGATTCTTGGTCAACAGTCACAGCAGATGGCAAATCTGTAACATGTTCCTGATTATGGGGTCCCACGTGGCACACAGGCTTTTCCTTGGTGGCTATGTTGGTCGCTTTCGCATTAGGTGCTGCAGAGTCACTTGCCTCAACTTCTCCTTCTTCACCTTCTAAAATCAAGGAAAAGTTGCTCTGGGCCACAAAAAGTTCCCCGTCTACTTCAGCAGCATCACATTCAGCAGAGTCTTTATCATCAGGCAAGTCACAAAACTGCTGCTCAATAGTACCGAGATTATACTGAAGTTTATGTGCCCCTAAGGGATACAACTCATTAAATGAAAGATTCTTGGCCTCCTCTTCTGAATTTTGAACTTCAAGTTTTTCACATCCAATTAGCTAAAATGAATCAAAGGTAAAGAAACTAGTTAACAAATTATAAAGTACATTTTGATCTAAAGCACCCAGAATTTTAACGACATCTTATTCTTTGTGTGTCCATTTTAAAATGTAAACTACACTTGACTTATGGCATATGTCATGAAACATCCATTCAAGAAATGAAACCTCAATCAAAATAACTACACAGATTATGGATGGAATTAAACTAGAAATCCCACATTTTCTTAGCTAAAAAGACAGCATTAACAAAATCTTGAAAATAATTATGCTAACAATTCTAAGAAAATTAAAGACTTATTCTTTTACCAAGAAAAAACTTAGAGAAAAGGAAATAACCCCAAACAATAATCCCCAAATTACCTAACTATCCACACTTTCTAAACAGCATGATCCCCGTAAGGTTGAAGAACAATTCACCTACATAAGCTCCCTTGGGCTAGACTCAATCTTCTTCCCTTTGCTGGGGCTGCATAAACCATGAAATTCCTAAGGCTTTCAAGTTCAGTACCTCTCTTGCAAGGGTTTGGTGGAAGAAGGAATGGTCCTTGCATTTACCTTTTGGTAAGGGAAGGGGAGAAAAAGGAGGAGGTAGAGAGTAACAGAGAGATCTCCTGACCAAGAAGGTAGACATCATCACCCACCTAGACAAAGACATTTTCCCACTCCCCAAATAGTGAACTGGCAGACTGGACCCAACCTAGAAGTGAGGAGTCCCATTACCTACTCCCATGGATTTGTTGCCTCCAAACTTTAGAAATAGAAAATTTAGTGTCATTTATTTCAGGGGGAGAATCTTAAAAAGATGAATGTGGATGAATTTATGAATTAATAAACTCCCCAAATTCCATACAGTTTGATTTTTATGAGTTAGGACAGTTATTAGAGTTATTCCTAACTCCATTTACTCAAATTTCCCTTACTAGTGAAAGGGATTTGATAAGACTATAGAAAAGCAGAAAGTCCTATCAAGTACTAAAAGAATTCTTCTAGTGTCTCTCACCCACAGATATGCAGGGAGATTCTGTTTACTATATTCACTTATTACAAATGACGTATAAATGTCTCAAGCAGTTAATATGTCTCAAGTAGTTAAAAAACAAAACAAAAATCCCTTCCATTTTAAAACAAATGAGCAAAAACAAAACTGCTAATATTAATTAATATTACATTAATTGTGCCTTAATATAATCTTTTGATTTTATACAAAAACGAATCTCTTAAAGTTTGTGTTATTTTATATGCCACAAAATATACTTATTTTTTGAGATATTAAAAATGTTGTTGTCAAATGAGCAGATTAAGTTTAAATGATCATCTTTAAAGCCCAACTATACTAAAACTTATAAAGCATTAAAAAAGTAATATTTTTACATGAATTTCCTGAGTATCAGAAGGACCAGCAGAAATTCGAGGTCTTTCTTCTGGTAAGCCAATGTTCTCTTTTGGTACATGAGCTTCTATTTCATCTTCTTTTAAGTTTAATGTTAGTTTTTGGCCGAGGCTGTGTTCAGAGGTAACAGGGCACTTGGAGCTGGTAGACCCAGAGCTTTCAACATCTGCAACTGTGTTGGCCACAGCTGGAAAACCAGAAAAACAAAGAAAACCAGAGTAACTTCTTAAACATTCCAGACAAAAAGCTAGATTCATACAACTCAAAAAGCAAAGAATTACCTAGATGTAAGAGTTTTATCTTAATAAACTATCAGAAAGCTTGTAATATCAAGGAGGAAGGTCTCTCTGTGGCTCTTACTCTGTGTAGGTTCAACTGTTTAATCAGTTGAAACAATATGTATACATTTCCCACAAAGGCAAACATGGAAGAAAAACTTCATACTTGAACCACTTGGCTTTTTTTTTCCAAATTGGAATACAATTCTTGCCATTATTGTCAAAGTTTACCATAATGGTAACTACTCTAAGGGGACTCCAGACTCTTAAAAAACTAGCCACCTGGGGCTGGTGAGATGGCTCAGCGGGTAAGAGCACCCGACTGCTCTTCCGAAGGTGATAAGTTCAAATCCCAGCAACCACATGGTGGCTCACAACCATCCGATCTGGCTCCCTCTTCTGGAGTGTCTGAAGACAGCTACAGTGTACTTACGTATAATAAATAAAATTAAAAAAAAAAAAAAACAAAAAAAAACTAGCCACCTTCATTAGCAGAACTCTACAACAGATCTGTAACCTGGACTTTGCAGTTGTCTATAAAATGGATGGGCGTTTTTCTTTTGGTAGCAATCATCCAAAGAGGTACAGATGTTTTCTCAGATATGTCATAATTTTATGGCCCAATTAAAAAGGAAATCCCTTTCATGTCTCTTGTCTAAGTTTTATGTCAATATGAGGCTTGGCATTTGTGAATGACACAAAACATAACCTCAAGAGGGAAGAAAAAGACTTCTATGCTTAGTTTGATTAAATACCCCTATACTTTTTAATGGGCTCATACTCCTAGACTGTGAATATTAATTCAATGAGAGATGATTTTCACCCTTGTTCGCCACCATAACCCACTGTCCCCTCTCAATACACAAAGCACATTACCTGACAAAAATATTGTGATCAAATGTTTACCAAAAAGTAGTACAGCATAGAACATACTTATTCAATGACAGGCTATAATACTAAGGGACAGAATGTCTTGTCCTGTGTTACTGCTATGTAAAAGTATTAAATACTTTAAGTTTTTTAAAATTGAATGTACTGATGATGTCATGATAGTTACAATAGCAGATAGCATTAGCTCTAGAGTGCCTGCCAAGCCTTACTACACACATTTTACAGGAAGATAGTGTGTATGAGACAAAACATACCCAGGAACAACACACAATAAAGTGCAGACCTGACTCACAAAACCATAGCAGTCCCATTCAGACCTGTGCAGCTTGTAGTCACCTACTATCTCTTTTTCCCAAAGCACACAGACCCAAGAAGACAGTGTAAATTGGTAACAGAGCCAAAAACAAGTAACCTGGGCTTTACTTTACATGTTAAAAATCTTCCCTATATTATTTTACAATAAAGGAAAAAAGATATATATTCCATTTTATTATTTTTTTGTTGTTCCTATTTGTTTTTGAGACAGTCTCTATATGTAGTAGTCCTGGCTATACTAGAGTTGTCATGTAGACCAGGATGGCCTAGAATTTACACAGTACTATCATTGTCTGTCTGTCTGTTTTTCTTTAGATTTATTTATTTTATGTATATGATTACACTGTCTTCAGACATACCAGAAGAGGACATCCAGTTCTATGACAAGATGGTTATGAGCTACCATGTGGTTGTTGGGAACTGAATTCAGGACCTCTGGGGGAGTAGTCATTGCTCTTAGCAATGAGCATGAGCCATCTCTCCAGCTCCTGTATATCAAATTCTCATCTTGAGATAAAATGCACAAGCCTGCCCTAGATGTCACTCACACTGTGACAGGGCAAAAGGTGTATTAGTGGTGGTATGGGCTCTAGATCTAGAAAATGCCATCAAAGTTAAGTGAGCTAATATTTAAGAAATGTATTTGGAGTAGACATTCCATGTCTTTTCCTTCCATCTAACCGTGAGCCCGCAGAATAAAATACCATTCTCATATTTGTATAAAACAAAGTGGTTATATTAAAAACTTGATTTATAGCCGGGCGTGGTGGCGCACGCCTTTAATCCCAGCACTTGGGAGGCAGAGGCAGGCAGATTTCTGAGTTCAAGGCCAGCCTGGTCTACAGAGTGAGTTCCAGGTCAGCCAGGGCTATACAGAGAAACCCTGTCTCGAAAAACCAAAACCAAAGGAAAAAACAAAAAAACTTGATTTATGTTACACATTTATTGATTTCCTTGAATAAACTGCTATGAACAGGTAATTTTTTTGCTACTTTCATGTTCCAAAAGAAAGTTTGTTCATAAAACCCACCAAGGTCCCCAGGCTTAGAAGTTTCTTTGTCCTCACTCTTGTTCCTCTTCCTGACCTGTCCTGTTCTGTCCCCTCCTCCCCCTCCTTTCCCTACTCTCTCCAAAGTGCTCATGGCCAGCTTCTACTTTTCTACTCTCTCTCTTTCCCTGCCTTTACTACCCTCTTAACTCCCCTTCCCATGCCCTGAATAAACTCTATTCTGTACCAAAAAACCCCAAAAAAACAAGAGTTAGTTTCTTTTGATAGTTAATATCCTTAAAATGCTTTTACTCCATGGAAGCTGGCCAGAGAAGAATTGATAAAAGAAAAATCGAATAATAATACTCTTTAAAGTACTGATACAAAGCCCTAAATGATACATACACTCTTTGTGGTCTGCTGTAAGTATGGAGGTTCGGCTCTCAATAGACACTATTCCATCCAGAACTGACGTCTTGGATTTCGAAGTGGAGGTTTCCCTTGAGAAACAGAAATGCACACTTTAGTGAATGAGACTCCACCTGTCCCACCTTCTTCTTACTTGCTACTTTGTTATAAAAACTAGAATTCAGAACCCACAACCAAAGAATTTTTTAAGTTTTATAAAATTTACAAGAGTTAGAAACACTGCTACAACACTGCTACATTTTTTCTCCTACTTTGCTCTTCTGTAAAAAATACGGTGTTGTGGCCTTAAAAGTACAAGTAAAATGATGTTTAAGTGCCGTAAGTATATAAATTACATGTCAGGCATTTTACAACTACGTCTTTGTTTTTCAGGTAAGTCTGTCAAGTGTCCAGACACTTGGTAGGCTCTTTCCTATGACTTGGTGGGCTCAGCACCAGCACTTTAGTACTAACTAGAAATATTAAGATAGATGACTCAGAATAAACAATGATAAGCTGTAGAATACTCCAGAAGTTATCCATCACTTGGGCTTTTCTCCAAGTCCCAACTAAAGTATAGAACAAACACTATACTCCCAAGAAAGCAGTCTCTTAAACATTTGCAGAGATTTCTATGTGTGTGGAGATTCTCTAGATAACAGTATCTATAGTACTGATGACTACTACCCAACAACTAAATCTTCACAACTTGTCCAGGTGCTGACAGAGGGAGGCAGAGGCAGGCAGAGCTCTGTGAATTTGAGGACAGCAAGGGCTACAGAGGAAACAAACAACAAATGAAAAAAGAAACTAGCTTGCCAAATATTGACATTCATCTAGATTTTCATTGAAACTAACTTTTCTAATATGAATAATCACTTGCTTCTTGATTGTTGCAACTGTCCATCAAAGCTACTGAAACATTTTTTTTAAATTAAAATGAAAAATTACAAAATAAGGAACAACAACAACAAAACCCCCCAGGAAAATCCTTTATTTTTCCTACTATTTTTGTTGAAGTATTTTCCTACTATTTTTGTGGAAGATTCCAGGTATTACATTTTTATCCTCAGCAAAAAATGTTTGACTAAGTTGACAAAGATGATCATCCAAGTTTGTGGGTAGTTTTTAATATCAGACCCACTGCTCACTCATAAGGTAATGAGCTATTCTGTGCCTTACAAATTAAAATTCTATGTGGGCTAGTTTTATTAAACTGATCATAGAGCCTCAAAGCATTAAAGTTATTACTGTTTATCTTCCACAACAGTGTTAATCAAAGTGCTGAATGAAACAAAGGTGATGGATGGCTCCAGTGATCATACTGATTGATTAGGACAGCTGACTCTATAACAGAAGCAGTGTGTTAGTGTGTGTGTGTGTGTGTGTGTATATATATATATATATATATATATATATATATATATATATATATATATATATATATACTTTAATGTAACCTTACACGAGTATAATTAGAAACTAGTACCAATCTGCTAGCCTGAGGATTCTCTTCACTGCTAGAGACAGTCTCCCTGGAAACCCAGACTGACCTGGAACTCACGTTCCTCTCTCAGCCTCTGTGAGTCACCATACCTAAACTAGACTGTGTTTCAGACAGCAAGCACTGATGGACATCAACTTGGCTTTGTGGGTACTTCTTAAGCATATTTTTGAATGATTATCAAAATCATGTTTGAGTCTTTTGTTTTTTAATACAGAGGTCTATGAATTCTACATTATTTTTTTTGAGATAGTCTCTCATTAAACCTGGAGCTCAGTGACTGGCTAGTTTGATGGACCAATAAGGTCCAGAACTAGTGGCATACACTATCATTTTATATAAATGATGAGGTCCTGAACTCAGTGTCCTGACACTGAAGCTTATAGACAGCTGTGAAGCATCTCATATATTTGGATGCTAGGAATAGAACCTGGGAACTATGAAAGAACAGCAAGCGCTTGGAAATGGTGGCCTCTCCAAATACGTGTGTATGTGATCTGAGGAGGCCAGAGGCATCAGATCCCTGGAGCTGGCATTATTGGCAGTTTTGAGATGCCCAATGTAGGTTCTGAGAATTGAATTTGGATCCTCTGGAAGAGCAGTACACACTGTTCTTATTCACTTTTTTTTCCTTTGAGGAATGGTTTCTCCGTGTAACAGAGCCCTAGCTGTCCTAAACTCGCTCTGCAGACCAAGCTGGCCCTGAAAGCATAGAGATCTGCCTGCCTCTGCTTCCTGAGTGCTAAAGTGTGTATCACCATGCCTAGCCTCAGCAGTACATTCTTAACCAACAAGCTATGTGTATCTCCCACCTCCTCCTCTGTTCCCACAAGCTTACCCTTCACAGACTGACGACACACCAAAAGAAGCTTCAGCTCTTTGAATAGGGTCTAAGCGGCTGAATTCTGCAAATGCTTCCACCACAGCATCCCTGGTGCCTGTAAGTCACACAGATAAGGCCTCTGGTCAGTATCTTTACAGAAATGGCTGGTCCTACTTCTTTTGTTCTCGTTTTAATTCCTTGGCATCAGGCTGTTAGCACTTCCTTCTAACCATTTGGGCCTAGCTCAAGGGCCCCTCTTAACTCCCACTTCTCCCTTTTGGTGGGTCTAACAGGTCTCCCTAAATTAACTCAATTTTCAACATCCAAGAAGGTAGGTAAAAAAAACTGTAGCATTAATTTCATGCTTAGCTCAGGAGAACACAAACCATGTTTAGAGATTGAGATTTCAAACTGAATCTACTTCACTCTATGGTTTATTTTGGTATCCCCCTCCAAGAAGATTTCTATTTGAGACAGCTTAATATTGCAGAAATGGCTAATAAAGATACCACTATGAACATCCTTATTAATAGCAACTATCTAAATATTTTACTGGAATACAGCACTTAAAAAAGAAAGTAGGCCTGGGCAAGTCTGCTCTGCATGCAGTTCCAGGACAGCCAGTACTACGTAAGAGAAACCCTGTCTGGAAAACAAAAAAAAAATAAACAACAACAACAACCAAAAACCCTGCCCAAAATTCTAAACACAACCCTAAAGTTCTTAGAACAATTCATGTTAATGTCTATGTTTGTTAAAGACACCACAATCTAAATACCCACTCACCTGTTACAAACTCAGCCTAGGTCATAAACAGCAAAGAGAATCTACTTATGACACATTTTTGAGGGGAAGAGGTGGTGGGATAGCAAAGTCTCAAATGTCCCAGGCTAGTTTTTGCTATGCAGCTGAGGAGGACTTTGAACCTGGTTCTCAGGCTCGAGTGCTGGGATTACAGTTCTACACTATGTGCTTAATTTGGTGCTGGGGATTGAACCTTGCGCTTTGATACATATTAGGTAAATCACTTAAGCTACATCCATCCCCAGCCAGATGACAGATTTATATTGTATGCATTTAGTTTTACAGACATAAGGAAATACCTTACATAAACTCACTCACTAAAATTTTAATAACATGGGCTGGTGAGATGACTCGGCGGGTAAGAGCACTGACTACTCTTCCAAAGGTACCAAGTTCAAATCCCACAGACCACCTGTAATGATATCTGATGGCCTCTTCTGACAGTGTACTTATGTATAATAATAAGTACATCTTTGGGCCGGAGCGAGCAGGGACTGAGCGGGAGCGAGCAGGGCCAACCCTGAGCAGGACCAAGAGGGGTTGACCAGAGTGAGCAAAGGTCCTAAATTCAATTCTCAACAACCAGATGAAGGCAAACAACTATCTGTACAGCTATAGTGTATACATACACATAAAATAAATATATCTTTAAAAAATTAATAATGCAAAGTAGGCATTTGGTTCATCAATTCTAAACCAAGTGTCCCTTTCTGATGTTCACTTGGCCCTATATCCCAGAACAGTTAACTGTCTGTCAATACAGTCCACCACACTCTATAGGAGACACAGGCAAGTATTATATTAGTGCACTACTACTGGTAGGCAATAGCCAGCAAAGACTGTGGGGTGCAGAAGGTGATTTTCTACTAGAGCACATAAAATATTTAAATAAGCAATCCCCATCATTGAAAAATAAATTTTTCAATAGATAAAAAAAAATCATTAAGACAATAGATCTCAGGCCTGAGGACATTCATTACGACCTTCATGTCATTATTTCAGAGGTGAGGGCAGAGAGTAGAATCAAAGTCCTGGTTTTTAGCAAACAGGCCGTTAGAAAAGTCTCAAATTCCAATAGTCCCCCAGTTTATAAACTTGGCACTACTCTACTTGTCATAGTTAGTGGATGTGTTCAGGCAGACTGCAGTGTGTTCTACCCCTTCCGTCAGAACGCCTGCTGCTGTTTTGTAAATGCTATGGCTCAGTAAAGGGCAGCACATACAAGCTGTCAAATATCTTACCTGCTCATGAAAGAATGAAAGAAGGCAAGCCATTTTCATAAGCTGATATAAATTACCTTGTCTAAGATCTAGCAAACTGAGAAAATTATTTAGTCTTGACACTTTACTATGGTAGGAAATATTCTATTACAAATTTTACTGTAGATAATAATGACAACTTTGAAAATGCACAAAGAATTCCTACCTATTTGTTTCTTCATGGCTGAAGGAGTACCTTCTGACTTAAACACATCTTTATCATTATCCCTCTCTGTTTGTAGAGTAGAATTAGAAGTTAGTTCAGTGGAAGTTGCTGGCTTGGGGGACACAAAAACACCTTCAAAGTCTTCTGGTGATGGTGCATCATGATACTCTAAGGAGGTCTGGTCTGACCTGGTGGAAGCAGTGCTGTCCTCTTTGCTCACATCCAGTTTCTCCAGCCTTCGTGAATGGGTATCCAGTGATTCTGCCACCACTTTCTGAGGGCCCTTTGCAGGGACATCCGGAGGAAAATATGTATTCTTATCACTGGTCTTCATCCACTCAGTTTCTGCTGGGAGTCCACATTTATGGAAAGATGTGCTAACAAACGCTTTTGCATTTTGGTCATCTGTAGCCTGGAATTAGGAAAAGCGCATGAAAGCACCAGGGTCCCCTGCCCGCTGTCTACACCAACCACACCCACCCATCCTTTCCACATTTCCTACTTTCTCAAACTTTCTTTAGATGTGATTATAAAACTTAATTTTGTTAATAATATTTCTCTAATGAATAATTTGTCACTGATTAAAACAAAATACAATGTACAGGACAGACGATAAAAAAATCATCAAGTGGGTAGATTTCTATTAATATCAACTAAAATGGCACTCCACAGACAGTCTTTCAATAAAAACCAAACCATCAAGAGATGTCACCAAATATCAAAATATGTAGTTTCTTAGTCCTTTTTAAAAAAAAAAAGATTTATTTATTATTATACATAAGAACACTATAGCTGTATTCAGACACAACAGAAGAGGGCATCAGATCTCATTATGGGTGGTTGTGAGCCACCATGTGGTTGCTGGGGATTTGAACTCGGGACCTTTGGAAGAGCAGTCAGTGCTCCTACCCACTGAGCCATCTCGCCAGCCCCTCTTAGTCCTTTTAATAGTATAATAATAGAAGAGGGGGGCGCACGTGCACACACACAATTTTATTTAACCTATAGAAGGTATATATATTGGCTTAGCCCAAATATAGGCTAAAGGTTTCTTTCAGATCTACTTTGTAGTTTCAAGACTATCCACAAAAATTTATTAAAAAAAACAAAAAACAAAACCTGTTTTGCTTATCAAACTTACTCTATCAGTCCAGTGTGTATTCATGCCTTCTTCCATGAATGAAATCCTAGTTTCTTTAACTCTGAAAGGCGGAGTGAGAGATCTTCCAGGTGACAGAGAGGGAGATGCTAAAGGTGTTGTTCGAAGCCCAGACCTAAGGATGGATGGAGGAGTAAACTCGGCAAATCCAGAAGACGTAGCTGACAGAGCCAAAGATTTAGCTTTCTATGATGAAGACCAAAGAGAATCCTAGTTATTAGTGTTTATAAGTAAGTTACACAAGTGCAGACAGTAATTTCAGAGAGTGCCAGGTAGTGGTGGCACATACCTTTGATCCCAGCACCTGGGAAACAGAGGCAGGCGGATTTCTGAGGCCAGCCTGGTCTATAGAGTGAGTTCCAGGATAGCCAGGGCTACACAGAGAAATCTTGTCTCAGGGGGAAAAACAAACAAACAAACAAACAAACAAACCACACCAAAAACCAGAGAGAGAGAGAGAGAGAGAGAGAGAGAGAGAGAGAGAAAGAAAGAAAGAAAGTAGAGTTTTGGGCTGGAGAGATGGCTCAGTGATTAAGAGCACCAACTACTCTTCCAGAGGTCCTGAGTTCAATTCCCAGAAACCACATGGTGGCTCACAACCATCTGTAATGAGATCTGAAGTCCTCTTCTGGTATGTCTGAAGACAGCAATGGTGTACTTAAGATATAATAATAAATCTTTAGGCCAGAGTCAGCAGGGCCGACTGCTCGGAGCAAGCAGAGGTCCTGAACTCAAATTCCCAGCAACCACATGATGACTCACAACCACTAGTACAGCTACAGTGTACTCATATTCATAAAAATAAATAAATCTTTAAAAAAAGAAAAGGAAAGAAAACCTCTTAAAAAAGAGAAAAGAGCCAGGCAGTGGTACCACATGCCTTTGATCCCAGCACTCAAGAGTTTAAGGTCAGCCTAGTCCACAAAGTGAGTTCCAGGATAGCCAGGGCTTCACAGAGAAACCCAGGGCTTCACAGAGAAACCCTGCCTCAAAAAGAGATAAATAAATAAATATATCTTTAATTTCTTCTGATTCTAGTCATAGAGAATATAAAAATGTGATTTTGGGGGAAAGAGAATTAAAAGGGACAGAAATATTATAAATCAGGAAGAGGAGTACTACATACACATCAGGGGACAGTGTAGGTTAGGACCTAAGAAATAATACATCAAGCTCTTTTAAACTATTTTAATAACAGCATTTAGTGAAATATCCCTTATAAAAATTCTTTAGTTTACAATAAATGACGGAAACTCTCCTCCTCAAACCAATAAACACAATAATGAAAAAACAAAAAAAACAAAAAAAAAACCACAACCAACCCAAAAAACCAAAACAATACCGCCCCCCCCCCCTTAGTCCATAAGTCCCCAAGTAGAATGGGCCTGAAGGTGCAGTAGTGGGCGGGTTGCTGGTTTCACGGAGGATGGTAGATAAATAGATCAAATGGGGAAGGGGATAGTCATATGGAACAAAGGATTTATGACTTAATGGTGTATGTCTAATAACACAGATATGTCTGTGAGCATTAATTCAGATGTATTATAGAATATTCATGTTGGATTACATTATTTTAAAAGTGCTATTTATGTCTGTGATCATTAAGATTATTTACTTGCTTATATGCTAGGGGAAAATTAATGTACGATATACATTAATGTTCTATTGTACTATATAATTTTATATACTCAAGAAACTTAGAGAAGTTGGGCATAGTTGTGGTTTGGTTCAAACCCAGGAGGCTAAGACAAGAGGGTTACAAATTCTAGGCCACTCTGAGCTGCATCCAAGTTCTAGTCCAGCCTGGGTGACTGGTGAGATCCTATCCAAAAAAACCCAAACCAATCAAAAACAAACAAACAAACAAAACCAATAAAAAACCATATGCAGAAGAACCACACTAACACCAGAGCCTAGACACCATATGCAAAAATGCTTGGAATATGAGAAATGTATATGCTAACTGCTACCAGTCACTACCAGTTTGGGTTTGTTTTCTTCTTAGTCATTTATCAAGGACAGTAGAAGAAAAGCCTTTTAAAAGATCACCTGACAACACTAGCTCAAAATAAAACAAGTGGGAAAATAAGCCTAAAAACAAAGTATTTGCAAGAAAAAACACTAACATAGTAAGTATTTGGGAAAAAAACATGATGATGATCAACAATAATATAGATATAAATAATTCAAAAATACAAAAGGATCTTAAAAAGGACAATTTATGACAATCATATACAGATTTGCATTATTTTTAACATCATTATTAAGCAGAAAAGTATAAACTTAATCAACTGGCTAAGAAAAAGTGAAAATATAGTACGTTAAAAATATAACCCTAGCCAGGTAGCAGTGGCAGCTCATACCTTCAATACCAGCCCAAGAGGCAGAGGCAGGCAGGTCTCTGTGTTCCAGCACAGACAGTGCCACAAAGAGAAAATGTATTGAAAAAATTGAAAATGAAACAAAACAAATCAAAGAAAGAGAAAAATATATAACCGTAAGAATTAAAATTAATACATTTGAATACCCAGAGTTAGGCTGTAACTAGTTTAATTTCTATGTGCTACTTGACAACAATGCTGATTCCCGAGGATACTAGACAGGTAACACTAACCTTAACTATAAGAGGAGTCTCAAGTAAAAGCAATTCGGAAGGCCTGGAGGTGTTCTGATGTGGCCTTTTAAACTGTGAGCTTAATGGTAATGAACTGGACAGCAGACACAAAGGAGATCTTGTGGGACTTTGTTGAATAAACTCCAAACACTGAGAAGGCTGCGGGACAGGATGGACAACCAAATCCAGTAATCTGTAATTAAAACACAAATAGATATCTGTGTGCTCACTATTAAACACCGTAACATGTAAACCTAATTTTAGGTAAGTATATTAATGTAATAAAACTGTAAGCATTAGTTTAAAAAGTCTGACATTCTTTCAAAAGCAAAAAAGAATTAGGAACTGTAGATAACAATTTAAAAACAAAGAGCTCCAGTTGCCCACCTTCACTTTACCTATGTTTTATATTTCAAGGTCTTCAAGTCACAGTATCTGGTGGACCACTTATACAGGCTGATCTCACTGTGTTTTATTTAAATGTGCGCGTGCTCCCAAGGATGACCCTGAACTCCCGATCCTATTGGCCTTGCCTCCCAAGTAGTAGAATTATAGGCATATGCCATCACCCTCAACTTATGGTTTTAAATTTTAGTGATAAAACCAGCATCCTTGCTGGGGTAGTGGTGGTGGTGGTGGTGCACACCTTTAATCTCAGCAGTGAGGAAGTAGAGGTAGGCAGATCTGAGGCCAGTCTATAGAGCTAGTTTTAGAATAGCCAGGACAACACAGAGAAACCCTGTCTCAAAAAACAAAAACAAAACAAATCAACAACAAAAGAACAGCATCATTTAGTTCCTCCAAAATGCAAGGGAAACCTCAGCTGAAATTGCTTAGAAAAGTGACCAGCTTTTGCTGCTGCCAGAAATAAGAAACCCTATCCAACTCAAAGACTCAACTGTTACTCAGGGAGAAAATATTTGAAGAAACCATTTCCACACAATGACTAAATTATTCTTTTTGTTTTTGTCCTTTTCGAGACAGGGTTTCTCTGTGTAGCCCTGGCTGTCCTCGAACTCAGAAATCTGCCTCCCTGCCTCCCAAGTGCTGGGATTAAAGGCGTGTGCCACCACGCCTGGCAAAATTATTCTTTTAAAGAAGAATCAAGAAAAAACGTATTTCTGATTAGGAAATGCTAGGCATTTCACTAGGTATTGGGATTTCCTCAACTTTTTGGTGTGATCCAAATAATGGACTTTCTAGTATATACATAAACAAACAGAAACCGTCATTTAAATAAGCCTGTGAAAGTTCCATGACTGTCTGATAATACCTATTTGTTCCCACTTCTTCAAAATCAGTATGGAAAACTGAACTGGGGAATGCATTTTATCTTCTGAGAAGGCATATTACCAGTTAATAGGATCAGTCCTCTCAGTTAATATTTGCTTTCTCATTACACTGGAGACCTGGAACCCTTAGAAGCTGTCTCCAGAGTTCTCACTGCCTCCTTTTTAACACTTTGCTGCTAAGGTAGAGGGGACAGAGGCAGTGGCTTGTTGGAAACAACTACAGCTAATGGAAAAGACAAAACATCAGTTACATTCATGCTCATCAACTTCCTATCATCTCATAATAGAAACCATCTAACTAAATTCAGTCCAAACTTTCAGAATATGCCCAATTATGAAAGGTCCAAACATCTCTGATTTCAACTTTAAAAAAAAAATACCAAGTACCTTGCTGTTAGTATAAAAACCTTAATTTTAATATTAAGTATAATTTTGATAAAACAGCTAAAATTTATAGTGAGTAGGCAATACTGTTCAGAATAACAATGTTCTGTTAGTAATGAGTATGAGTACAGTTTAGGTACCCAATGTTCTTATATACTAAATCACAATTTCATTTAGTTTGTTTTGTCTTTTTAGACAAGGTTTCTCTGTTAACAAGCCTTGGCTGTCCTGGAATCCTCTCTGTAGAATAGCTTGGCCTTGAACTCAAGAGATTTGCCTGCTTCCCAAGTGCTGAGATTAAAGGCATATGCGACATCCACCTCACAATTTCATATTTTAAGAGGACTTTAAGAGTTAATTTTTTGGGTAAGATCAAATATTACTGCACCTAAGTAATACAAGACACTTCAGTAGGTCCAGAAGAAATCTTCACCTAGTCTACCAAGATTTCACATTCTTTTAGTGGTCAACAAAACAAAGTTTGACAGCTTGCTTTCCTCAGGCTTTTAATATGGTTTGCTTGTTTTCATTAAGCCACATGAAGTAAGTAAACAGAAATAAGTATAATTTGATTTATATTCATAAAATGATTATACTCCCAAATTAGAACAGAAAGTATTCAAATGAATTCTTAAGAATTTAAAACATTACCTGTTTAAGACAAGTACAGTTTTTTCAAAATTGTTCAAGACAGTCTCACCTAGAAATTCTCTGGGGTGTATTTGAAATTGGAGTTCCAACAAAGGCCTCAGGAAGCTCTGGGTGTGGGAAGGAGTGTACTACAGGAGATGGCTGCTCTGTTTTAGGACTACAAAGAAAAAAATATTCAGTTTTAAATTGTGTGTCACATGGGTTATTGGCAAAAGTTCTATGAGATTAGACAGAAGAGGAAAGAAGGACTTCTCTTCACTTTGCATATCTCTCTGCACTGTTGCCAAATAGCAATAAATAATCATTTGAAAATCTTACGTGGGGCCAAAAAGAAGACTCAGCAGGTAGACTTACATGTTAGTCTTACCTGGGAAAGCCTCTGATCACCACCACACCACACCCACAAATAAAAAAAGTTTAAAATGTAAACTTAATGACAAAACCATTTCTTTAACAAAGTAGTTAACTTAAATGAAGTTTTCATTTTTTTACATTTAGTAATAAACTTGCTAACAATGAAGGTTCACCAATGAACACTGATGCAGCTCAGGAAAGAGTATGTGTAGAAGGACTTTAATTGATATTTAAAAAAACAAACACTTGTTGCCTCTGTTTGATCCCTGGGACCCATATGCTGGAAAGAGAAAGCCAACTCATCTAAATAGTTCTCTGACCTCCATATGCACCCTGACACCCTTGCCCTCCACTACACAAAGTAAATATAAAACATTTAAAGTTAATTAGAAGAATACCTGTTAAAAAGTGAGATGCCATTTCTAGGTTCATGACTTGCCCACACCTCTCCAATTTTAGATAACACATTGCTGATGAATGTAGATCTTGTTAACACTGTTCCAGTTAAAGCTTTCTTTGGAAATGCCGATAATGGTTTGGGTCTAGAAACTTAAAAAATAAAAATACAGAACTCAGTTGCATCTCTCACATGGCTTTTATTAATAGAAAGGTAATTAAGTGCACAAAGCAAGGAAATGATGGTGAGGACTCCAGGAAGGGAAGGAACCACTCAGTATTTTCCATAGCCCAATTATAAGCATTCTACAATAAAATCTTACCTTCGTGAAAAACTGAGGACGTTGATAGATGGTAAGGCTTAGCTCGTTCAATAGCTAATTTTCTCTGGACTCTAGGTAGGATTTTCCCATACTGGTCTAATATAGAATTTCGAGTCACTGATCTCTCCCGCAATCGAGGGTCACGATCACTCTATTAAATACAGTATAAAGTTTTAATTTTCCTAATTTTAGGTGTTGCTATATTTATTCCTGAAATGTTAATTATGAATGCCATCTAGTATCTTTCTTTATCTACATTTTTCCAGCTCAGATTCCATATACCTCCTTAATTGTGTACACATTTATACACCCCTAATACCCACTACCAAACTCTGATACTTCACAACACATACAAACAATGTAACACTTTGCTCCTTCCATCCAAACTGGGTAAGCTTTGAGTGAACATGTGTTGCTGACATGGCCATGGGCATGTCAAGACAAAAAGCCTCGTGTAAACAGGAAAATGAGACGCTCCTCACACACACACACACACACACACACACACACACACACATTACTTGTAGTGGCAAAGGTTTCTTCTGGTCCATTTGCGGATGTTAATACTGTGTATAGAAAATGTAGCTTTTTTCCTTTGGATACTTGACCTGAAGACTGTTCTACCAAAATTAAATCTGCCTTCCTTGATCCAGCTGTATATTATAAACCCAACCTCCTTGTTTATCTGTATATAGTAATCTAGCTTCTTTGTTCAGCTATATGCAGTAGCCCTGCCCTCCCTCCCGTTTCTACTATATAGGATAAACACACTGAGCTTCCAGGGTGCTGTGGTATCTATATAAGAGTCCAGTCCAGCAGATCCCAGCTTTTCTATGGATCTCTGCTTATTTCCTTCATTCTCTCAATGCTTCAGTCAGGACCATCCCTGGATGTGGATATGCTCAATATGGCAACCAGACAGACAAGCTCTTAAGAATCATTTTACAGATCAGGAAAGCAAGGCTCAAAAGGTGTCCTATATGCACAGAGCAAGCTAAGAGCAGTCAAATTTCTGAAGGTCAGTGCTCTTTGTGCTGTACAACTCTTACTCTCATTTTCTCAGTGACTGAACCTATCTGATATAATGACACATGCAGAAAATGAAAGCACTAACACTCAGTTCTCAACAAAAACCGCACCAAGGCAGGTCCTTCAAGTTCAGGACAATGTAAAGTCAAATGGTTATAAACTCTAAGTTCTTGCAAAATAACTAAAAAAGGTTTCAGTTTCCCATATTATTTTGCTTCATACAATGAGACAACATTAATCATACCATGAGATTATTCTTCAGAGTCTGGTTTAGTTTCAAGGCAGAAATGTAATTGGCACGCTGTAAATGGTGAACTAGAAGGAATTCATGATTCTCAACACTGGCACTGGACTGTAAAAATGTCACTAAACATTCCTAGGAAGAACAAAGCAGATTTGTAAACTATCAATTTACCCTAAATTTCTTTTTAAGTTTATACTGATCAATGATTACCTGCTCAGTGTTTGTAAATGGTAGCTTCAGTAAATCCTCCATTAAGCCCATCTCCTGACAAACTTCATAAGCATGCTTTAGTAATTCCTCTATATTTACTCTGTTTGAGTTCTGTCGCAGTAAGTTCCAGGCCTCAACCATGCATCTGGAATCATTACCAAAGTTTCAGAAAGTTATGAAACATGTGGGAAAGTCACCTACTTACAGAATCAAAAGATAATTACACATGCAACTAAAAATTACTTGAAAGTTTTATTTAATACTGATATAAAATGAGTCTCGCTAATATCAAAGACATCTGGGTACCCCACCACTACCCCCAGCCCCGCCCAAGACAGGATCTCACTCTACAGCTTTTGCTGTTCTGGAATTCACTCTGTTATGGAATTTACTATGTAGACAAGGCTGCCCTTGAACTTAAGATCTGTCTGCCTCTGCATTCCCAGTGCTGGGATTAAAGGCCTGTACCATTGTGTCTGGCTGTATCTAGGAACCTCAATTTTAAGCAGCTTTCTAATATTTAAGTGTTATGAGGCAGAAAAACAAAGTAGACGCTAAGAT
The DNA here is from genome assembly GCA_902729485.2 of Mus minutoides. Classification (NCBI taxonomy): domain Eukaryota; kingdom Metazoa; phylum Chordata; class Mammalia; order Rodentia; family Muridae; genus Mus; species Mus minutoides. The sequence goes on along the minus strand of LR749990.1, from coordinate 1,111,725 downwards.
GCAGAAAGAACTGAAGTTTGTATGGTTTGACATGTAAAGGTCAGGATATTATGGTAGTGACACTTGGCATGAACAGAACACTGGAACAAAATTGGAGACCTGTGTGTGTAAACTAACAATATATGTGGGGAAGTAAGAAGCATGGCTTGAAAGTAAGTGACTGGCTGATCTAAAGCAAGATCTAAGTGGGAAACTTGGATAACAGTTGAAGACATCAAGTGGAAGCTCTGAACTGGTTTCTGTGGAAAGTAACATCATTTAAATGAAGCAGTGCTTCTTACTTAAGAGTATCCTACCATCAGTCTGGGAATCTGTGCACTTTGGAAGTTATAGTTTGTCTGTGGCGATTTGAGTAAGAATGTCTCCCAGAGACTCATGGATTAACACGTGCTCATCAGCTGGTGCTACTCTTAGGTGAGGTCTCAAAAGTGAAGCCTTGCCAGATGAAGTGAGTGATAATGAGAAGTCTTGAGTTGCCCATTCTCAGTGCTCTATTTCGTGTTTATGGTTAAAAAAAAAAAAAAGTGAATTCTTAGTATTTCACTCCAGCCACCACACCCCCAGCTGTGACAATTCTCTGTAAATATAAGCCCAAATAAAATAGTTGCCAATGGTCATGCTGTTTTAACACAAGCAAGAGAACTTAATACAGTGTTCAACTCAATCCCACTGATAGTCTTGTTTTAGAGGCTTATACTCTTGTTTAATTATGAAAGCTAAAATTATCTGTAGGTCAGAAAGCAACAACACAACTGCAAGGAATATAATCTACACAAACACCAGCAAAGCAATTGTGGGCTGGAGGGGTGTGTTGGTAGAGTGCTCATCTATCTAGTATGCACCAGTCTTGGGTTTGACCATGTAAACCAAGCATGGTGGCACATACCAGCAATTTCAGCATCTTAGAGGGAGAACCACAAAACAAGTATGAGAAAAAGCTTGGGCTACACAGTAAGTTATAAGATAGCCTGGGCCAGGTGTGGTGGAGCACGCCTTTAATCCCAGCACTCAGGAGGCAGAGGCAGGTGGATTTCTTAGTTCAAGGCCGGCCTGGTCTACAAAGTGAGTTCCAGGACAGCTAGGGATATACAGAGAAACCCTGTCTCGAAAAACAAAAACAAAAACAAAAACAAAAACAAAAAGATAGCCTGGATATAAGAGTCCCTTACCTGAACCTTAGCCTTCCTTCCTAGAGAGAGGAAGACTGCAAAGGTACATAGGGTGTAAATAACAGAAGGTTGGCACAATGACAATGACTATTCATGATAGTGGTTACTATATAAGAATACAAGGCTGGCCTGGGAGTATATTCAGAGTCAATGCTTGCCTACCAATGTAAGGTCCTGGATTTGATCACAATATTGTGAAAGAATCGAAATAAATAACAATATACTAAAGTCACTAAAATGTTAAACTCTTGCTTACCTAATATGTAAAACATAAGTTGGCAGTATTAAAAAGAACATACAGTCAATCCCAGAGTGGGAAGCTGTGACGGGTCGGCTATGTGCTCAGCCCAGGGAGTGGCAATGTTAGAAGGTGTGACCCTGTTGGAGTACATGTGTCACTGTGGGTGCAGGCTTTAAGACCCTCATCCTAGCTGCCTGGAAGTCAGTATCCTGCTAGCAGCCTTCAGATGAAGATGTAGAACTCTCAGCTCCTCCTGCATCATACCTGCCTGGATGCTGCCGTGTTTTTGCCTTGATGATAATGGACTGAACCTCAGAATCTGTAAGCAGGCCCCAATTAAATGTTGTCCTTATAAGAGTTGCCTTGGCCATGGTGTCTGTTCACAGCAGTAAAACCCTAACTAAGACAGCAACTCAGCCTAAATTTTCTCTGTAATTTTTTAACTTATTTTTATGTGTGTGTGCATGTGTGAGTTCTGTGCACCATGTACATGAAGAAGCCAGTGGAGGCAAGAAGAGGGCACTGGATTCTCTATGTTAGAAGTGCTCATTAGCTGTTATGGCTATTGAGAACTAAACCCAGGTCCTCTGCATCCCTTCTTGGTGAACAGGAAAAGGTCACTGAGAGCATAAAAAGAATAAAACCACACAACAAAACAACCTGATGTCTGGGACAATACTGACAATTTACCTATTAATATAAAAACCACTGACTATTTACTGAAGATAAGTTATCAGTTATCATGTGGATTATTTTACATAACTGCAACAAAACTAACAACACATCACAAACTTAAACTCGCCACTATAAATTAAGACTTTTTAAGAACAGGGGGAAAAAACCTCAATGGCAAGCTTAGGTAAAGCAGAACACTTTTATATTCATAAAGGAAGAAGTTAGAAGTTGTTCAACTTGAGCTACAGAGTATGGAAGAATCAATTTACTGAGTGTAGGAAGAGGAAAAGAAAGGAAATAATGGCTAATAGCTGCACATAGGGCTTTTCATTTCTCTTGTAAGAAAAAAATTAATCAAGCAACCACAATACTGACAGTTTCCTAATTATTGTACACCTACCACAAATCTGGGAAAACTACACATCTTAGATATAGAAGGGGTCAGAGTCAGGAATCAAGCCACAAGGTTTAGTGAATGATACAATGGCTATCAATCACTACTACCATCTGCTAATAAATTACAACTTTCTTAACAGCTATAATGGCATCTGTGCACTTAACAATCATAATATTGCAAGATGGGCACTAACCTCATGAAATACTTCGAGGACAAACTACAGTTTAGAAAGTGATTAGCTTAATTTCTCAAATGCTGGAATGACAAATATGCAAGAGAAGGTGGAACTGTTTATAAAATTAAAATCTATCCTAATCCAAAGATTATCCTGTGCCCTGGTAGGTGGCTGCTGAACCACATCTCCCCTATCGCTCCGTGAACATGTGCGTATGACACGAGTTCACATGATGTGGAGGTCCAGACTCTGGAGTCTCCTTCCTGCCTCTATGTGTGTTTAGGTTCATTAGGTATGCACGACAGGCACTTTTGCTGGCTTGAGCTACCTGGTTGGTCCCAGTACTATTTTTAAGGATTTAGTATAATTACTAAGCAGTATCATTAAGTAGTTTAAAAAGCCACAGGATTACCTCACTTATATAGCATTGTCTCAGAGAAGGGATTATTGTTTGTATGTTTGAAATACTGAAACATTTTCAACTATCAGCTATTTCTAATTATGATTATCCAAACATCGATCCTTAAAAGCTAGAAAGATTGCTATGTGGCCTAACCTTTTACATTTAAATTCAGATTCCCCAAATATAACTATTATGGTTCAAGGACACAGAGAACAAACACTTGGATTAGAGATGCAGGTATATGGGGAAAAATAAGTAATTATGTGCTTACTGCAGGACTTGCCTTGAACTTTATTTTATTGAATCTAACTCACTGTAAAGCAATTTTTTTTGGTTTGGTGGCCACTCTCTTCTTACTCAGAAATGAAAAATGCAGATAATGCTTAGGAATAGTTTCTTGCACAATGAAATTAGTTAATAAAACTAAAGCCTATTTTTTCAAAGCAGTTTTTACTCTCAAAAAAAGCAATCATCTTCACTGGTGTAATGTCTGTCCTCCAACTTTTAACAACATCAAGTTACTCTTTATTCTGCACTTACGAAGCCAGTGATTGATGATGGATGTGAAGGCTTGCTGGAAATGAATCCCAGCATGTCCAGTCTATAGAATATTCAGTATACAGCAATAGAGGAAGGTACCTGATGCTGTGCACACATGGTATGTACACATACTTACAACATATAAAGCACACATACACAAATATACAAATAAAAACAAAAGGTCTCTAGGGAAAAATAGTATTTGCTCAAATCTGCTTTAAGAATTAAGATATGAAACTTGCTCTTAAGTCCATACCTAACCTAATCTGTCCATGCAAGAGACAAGCCATGTCATTAATAAGCAGCAGATAGTAAGTAGTCAGTGGTCTCAGCCACGCACACTGTTTACTTGGTGAAAGGCACAATCTTATATTGTCTTATAAGATAATGCGACCAATGTAAAATGATGTATTTTGTTTTCTTGAGACAGGGTCTCATATATCCAGAGTTGGCTGTAATTTTCCATAAGTTTATAGGTAGATGTCACATCACCTGATTACATATATTTTTTATTATCTATTCCATCAATTCCATTTTTTAACCTATGACCAAGAGCTTCTATTTTTAAGATGTACTTACCTATTAAAAAGTAGAACAGTGAGGTGAAGGATAACATCATTGCTACTGGACACTGTTGGCTTCATTGTCTGAAGATACCTGAGAGCCTGTTTGTGCTCTCCCTGACTCATAAAGGCTTCAATTATCTTTGAATGCTGCCATGATGCAGGCTTTGCAGTAACTGGATGAAACAGAAGTTCTAAACCATTCTGCAAAACAATGAAGTGTTAACTATAAATACAGTCTTTAGTATTTAGACAAGGTAGTTGGTTCTTAAAAGGCAAATAATATTAAGAAATCACAAAAGTCAAAATTAGATAAGTATAAATATAAAAGTATCTAATTTATGGTAGAGGTCAAAGACCCAAGGTTTATCAGAAATATCATCTTTGAGGCCTCCTTATATAGAATACTTCTTACACCAATTTCACACCCATCAACTCTTTTGTCTTCTTTGGCTCACACCAGAACCCAAACAAATCTTTTAGCATAACAGTCAGTGCTGCACCATCCCCAAATATCCACCTGTATGACCCCTTCTTTAAAGAGAAAGCAACCTGAGTTTATGAACTTGTGTTCTTGCTGCTTAGGCAAGAACGCCAGTTAAAGTGAGTTCTTGTATTACTTCTAGAAAAAAGACATCATTCTTTGTCAAAATTAACATAGATATATATTTCCTAGTATAATAACCTACAAAAGCTTATATTCCAAGTGAGTTACTTACCTCATAGTCATTATGATCTATCAGCCAAAATCCTTGAATTAGCTTAACTTGGCCCCAAGAAATAGCAAAGGAAGTTGGGAAAGATTCAATGGGGGTATCCGTTTTATTTGGAAAGGAATACATAATATCAAGCAGCAAATAAATGGTCTTTTAAAAAAAGCATTAAGGACAATAAACAAAAGAAAAACCATGTATATAGTTAGAGTAGGGAACAGAATGTAGAATGAAGAGGTTTAAGAATCTTACACTTACAAGGCCATTAGGGATAGCAGGTATGGATATAGTTTACTAAATACGGGAAAAGGAGTCCCATGCCAACCTTACTTATCCTCTGTATTTTACTGCTACAACAAAAAAAAGACTGAATAAAAATACATCATATTCATTAAAACAAATAGTAAATTCAAGTAACTTGTTTAGTAAATTTTAAAAAAGTTATAGATCAAACTCTATTTGGCAAAGCTGGCAGCTTAAGCAAATACAAGTATCTTATATACATTATGACAAATAATATATTAGATTAAAAGGACTTTAGCACAAACACTGCCACAAAATAGGGATCAAGATATGAAACTTGCTCTTTTCTGAAGTCCATACCTAACCTAAACTGTTCCTGCAGGAGACTATCTTTTTAATTTGATAAGAGGCACAGGATTCAAATAATGCCTAATGTTAAGTTAACTTAAAAAACTCGTTTATGCCGAATGAGTGTGTGCATCCATGTTCTTACAGCACACTCACATGCATACAGAAGTCAGAAGTTAGATACTATGCTAATAACTCACCAGATAGTGCTCACTCTGTCTGATTTCCCCTGCCCCTACCCCTGGAAAGACTTTCTCACTTAACGTGGATCTCACCACTTGACTCCACTGCCTGGCCAGCAAGGCAACAGAATCAAGGTCTCTGATGTCTCTGCTTCCGTAGCGCTGGGACTGTGAGCACAACAGTCTTAGCTTTTCCGTGGGGGCTGGGAATCTGAACTCAGGTCCTCGTGATTCTATATAAAACTTTACCTACTTAGCGGTCTCTCAGGTCCTTGAGTAAACTTTCAATTTCAGCACTTAAATTAACTCCATAAAGAATGGCAGCTTACTCCCAGCAGTATTCTGAGTAACTTTCACTTTTTCCTTCCAGCGCTGGAGATCAAACCCACAGCCTGGTCCACCACTCACTCACTGACTCCTCTCACCCCAACTGCCAGTCTCAGAGCAGCTGGTTTTATACACATTTGATAATTTGACAAAAGGTAAGGTTACCCTAAGAATAAGTAGCCTAAAATAGTAATTTTTATATACTTTTACATCATCAGCCATCTGAGCATGACCACAAATTCTGAGTTAAGAATACACACTTAAGTAGGGAAAAAACAAAAACATTTCATGAGTTTGGGGTTAGATATTTGAGTCCTATTGCTAGAGTTTTGGTAATGTACAAATACTTAGTAAAAGTTTAAAGGATACAATAGCATGTTTGCTTGCTTCAGTAATGTTGTCTAATAAGTATATATCAAGTAATGCCTATAAAAGGAAAAGATAAAACCGTCAGTGCATCTTCGAGTCTTTTCTTCACCTTCCATGTTCCCTAGCCTATGTCCGGCATAAACCTCAGCTCTTCCCCTCCATTCACTGTCAAGGGCTCCGTGTCACTGAGACCTACATGGATGCTAGCAGGAGGATATCTTCCTGTGCCACCTTCGTCCCGCTTCCACAACTTCTCAACTTCATCTCCTAGTTGAGAAACTAATCCATCAATCATCAAGCAGTCATGGTTCCACTTCCCTCTGCAACATGGGAAAGGTTAAGGATAATCTGCATCAATGTTAACTGTTGATATCAAAACAGTAAGCACCAAATGCTTAAAAACTATAAAATTATCAAAAGACAGGTGAAAAACAAGACTTCATTTAGTATCACGGGACTGTAGAGATAAAAGTAGCATTGGTTAGAAAAAAGTCCCTAAGTTGCCTCAAGTTCAGTCATTACCATACCAGCCGGTGAAGGAAAGAACGGGACCAAACCAGCAAAATGGCTGACTGCTCTATTTTCCACCATTCTGAATGAATTATTAGCAGCCCCAGGTTGCAAAAATGTTTCTGTTCCAGCTCAGAGCTAAATCCTGGTTTTGTTCATTCAGCAATGTGCTTTTGGACACTTACAACGTGACACACTGGTCTCACCCCTGCCTATTTCCTTCCCTACTGTTATGAACAGCAGGAAGTTTCTATTTATTGAAACAGTTGTTAAGAATCAGACAGACATATACTAAGTGCCCTATACATATGACTTTATGTTCATTGTAGCATACAAATAAAGCATCAGAAAATGTAAAAATTCCTCCAAAAGACACACACAGAATTAACAGCTACCAAAATTTAGAATATGCATGACTAGAACCAAGAAGAATCTTAGCACATATAAGACTGAGGTAGGAGAATCAAGTTTAAGGTGATGGTCAACTACAGTTTAATTCAACACCCCGAGCAACTCACTGTTTCAAGATACAACAAAATAAAAAATATTAAAACCAAAACCCCCATCAACTTCCCAAGTTCATATTCATTATCCTAGAATAGTTAATACTACAGCATCGTGAACTCCAAAATTCAGTGTATTAGCATTATAGGGCATTCCCAGGAGAATCTCATGTAAGACACCCGAATCAGTGTTTGTGAACCATACCCTAAATGCTACTTGGTCTTCTATAATTCTTTCATTCCAATCTGAGGAAGAAAACTGGTAAATCCCAGAGACAGGATCAGATTCTAAATATCCTTCTACCATAATTTCATTTCAAAGCAATTAATTATTTTTAATTTATATGAGAAAAATATAAAAAAGAAGAAAAGACTAAGTTTTAAAAACAGTTAAAAATAACCAATTCATGATATATTTTCAGGTTTTTGCTGAGTATTAAAACTGTAGACATATTTAACCAGGCAGGCCTTGAACTCAGAAATCCACATGCCTTTGCCTCCCGAGTGCTGGGATTAAAGGTGTGGGCCACCACACCCGGCTCTTCAATATCTTAAACATTTTAATTATACAAATCTTTCACTTTCTTGATAGAGTACCCCAAGATATTTTGTCTTATGAGGCTATTGTGAAAGGCACTGTTTCCTCAATTTCTTACTCTGTCCTTTGTATACAGGAAGGCTAGTGATTTTTGTGCATGAATTTTGCACCCTGCTACTTTGCTGAAAGTATTATCAGCTACAGACGTATCTTGGTGGAATTTTTAGGGTCACTATATATACTTTCAAATCACGTGCAAGGCCCTATGCCTAGCCCAGCAGTAGATGGCTAACACAAACCAACTCAATGGTACTTTTTGACTCAGAATGCTTGGTCTGCCCATTTTCTTCTTACCCTACAGACTTTTTACTTTTTTAGGAGACTTTTGTGTTTGTCAATGTGTGTCTCTTATTTCGTTGTTCTTTGGCTCTTTAAGTTTTCCTGTTCACTTGTTTGTTGTGTGTGTCCTAAGCAGGTTTGTTATTTTATTTTTAAATATTTTTATATAAAAATTATTTTCAATAAAAAAAAGTATAGGCATCAGGTTAATGTTAGTTATGACAATACTTGACTACATGAGAGTGAATATCGTAGTCAGGCTGCCTGTACCTGGGTGAGCGTTCACACTTCTGCCGACGACTTGTATAGTAGTTCTGAATTATAGGGTAGTTGTAGCGTAGTCTTGACAGCTGCAGAGCATCATCTGGGGGTTTTATTAAAGTTGGAGAAAAAGAAAAGTTAGCAATACTGCCAAAATATCTCAAAACTTCAACTGACTTTACGGTAATTTTTAAATAAATTTTTAGTCTTCCTAATATTTTTTTCACTATTTTTGTTGTTGTTGCTGTTGCTTTTTTGAAGCAAGATTTCTCTAGGCAGCCCTGGCTATCCTTGAACTTGCTCTGTAGACCAAGCCTGCCTCTGCCTCCCAAGTGCTGGGATTAAAGGTGTGCACCACACCACCTAGCCTAGTCTTGCTAAAATTTAATCCACACAGGAAGCTTGTAACAAGGATGCTTGGTGGATCTTAACAGCCTAAAAATTACTCTGCACTTCCCAGAAATACACAGAGCTGGGTCTTTGTTACAAACAAACTCTGTAAGATGATACTGATAATTTCTCAAGTCTCTAATTCTCAGTATTTACATTTCTAGACTAAAAGAACCACTTAATTGATGACAAGTATCAATAACCTTTAATCCTGGCACTCTAAAAGCAAAGGCAGGTGGATCTGGTATGAATTCCTGGAGAGCCAGAGCTAAATAGTGATACCCTGTTTTGAAAGACAGACAGACAGCCATATTAAGAGATTATACAAAGCTGGGCGTGGTGGTGCATACCTTTAATCCCAGCACTCGGGAGGAAGAGGCAGGCGGATTTCTGAGTTCAAGGCCAGCCTAGTCTACAAACTGAGTTCCAGGACAGCCAGGGCTACACAGAGAAACCCTGTCTTGAAAAACCAAAACCAAACCAAACCAAATCAAACAACAACAACAAAACAAAACAAAGAAAAAAAAAAAAAAAAAAAAAAAGAGGTTACACAAGCTAGGCAAGTTGGGGAGTCCCAGCATCCAGGTGGTAGAGACAGGAAAAACCATGATTAATATTAGCCTGATCTGTCTACGTGAGTTTCAGGTCAGACAGGGACACATGGTGAGACCCTTTTCTCAAACCAGAACAAAACAATAGAAATACTGAAGACATCAGTAAATTAGGTTATAAAAACCACAGTTTCATGATCTAAGTTATAGGTAGTGACACTTTTAGAAGCCATGTTTTTCTCGAATTTGCTCTCATTTGACATGTTAATCCAATAAATAGATACATAGTGTCTGTGAGGCAACGAAGATACAAAAACTAGAATGAAGACTAGGCAACATAGTATAAAGGCTCAGAAGCAAACAGTAACATTATGGAGACAGAATGTCTCAACAGCTATTCATACATTATAAATACCTCACCTAAGCCTTCAGGTAGCAGGCCCAAGTGGCAGAACCACAGAACCATGTGTGCGTACTGACAGAGAAGCTGGGTAACCATGTGCTTGTTGCTCAAGTCCACCAGTCCTAGAAAGAAGGATTAACACTGGCTGGGCAACTTTCCATTTATCAGCCACAAACGACAAAGCAAAATAATCAACGATATGCATATATAATTTAATTTGTATTTAGTATACATTGAATCAAAGTGAGGTTAAGCAAATCTCTAAAATGTTAAGATAACTCACCAAATGCAAACCAAAATTAACTGTTTCATGTAAAATGCAATTAAAACAGACTGAAAATAGACTATTCAAATTAGGCCTTTAAGTGAAATTGTACCTTTTCCTTTGTTGAAATGGCAAAACAAGAACAAAAACCAAAAAAATAGTCACTTCTTTCAATACATAAATACAAGTTAACTTCAAATTTTAAATTCTACTGGTAGTAAATTCTAAGGCCACTAAGATGGTCTGGTGAATAAAGGTTAAAGCCAGGAGACCTAAATTCAATCCCTAGGATACACACAATGTAGACAAAAAGAACCAATCAGAGTTGCCTTGTGTCATCCATACAATATGGCATGTGTGCACTCATGTTCACATCTACCCTACATATATACACATAAGTTACATTTTTTTCCTTTTGAGAATTTACTCTTTATACAATGTCTTACCAAGTAAAGAAGGACTGTAAGCAAATTAAGTAGAATTAAATAGAACACTCATTTGTATAAGTACATACCTCTCTCAGTGATACCCTGGGCCTCCATTGCAAAACAGCTTAAGACTGTACTAAGGTTGCTAAGCAGTAAATGGCACTGCTGGATAGACTGAATGGTCTGTGGGTCGATAAAACGACACGAACCATCAAACAATGGCACACCTTCAAGGATAAAATGCAACATTAGTTTCAACACAGTAATTTACAATCAATGTGCATTTTTCTGAAGTCCCATTACTCTAAAGAATGACAGTCTTTACAAATATAAGCTAGAACTTAGAAATTATAAGCTAGGAACTTAGAGTTTTCAATATAAAACTAGAGTCAAAGTAAGATTATGGACTATACAGGTCTGCACTCTATCTTCAGAACTACTACATGCCAAAAGATGTATGTATGTTTACTTTAATAAGCAGAACATCATAATTTCTGAGTCCCTCAAATCAGTTTCTAATTTTCTTCTTATAATACTTTATATGCACTTGAACTATACTAAGAGGTCTTAAAAAAAAAAAAAATCAAAACCAAAATCATCTTACAACACAAGGTCTCCATTCCCAGCACAAACACTTAAAACAGCAACAGTGGCTGATCTACAGTCTGGTGTGAAGGCACATAATGTAGCTTATTAACTAATGTATTTCTAGTAAAAAGCTTTTGTTAAAAATTGTTAATCTCTTCTAGGACCACAAGTCTTAAGACTTTACATTTCCAAAATGGTAAAACTACTACGATTGAACTCGATGTGGTAGTTCATGCCTGCAACTCAAGCACTTGGAGGTTAAAGGTGATTAAAGCAGCAGAAGTTCAGGGCAAGCATGGCTTACAGCAGTGGATTACAGCAGTGGATTACAGCAGTGGATTACAGCAGTGGTTCTCAACCCTCCGAGTAAGAGTCCCTCATGTTGTGGTGACTCACCTTCAACTATAAAACTGTTTTTGTTGCTACTTCATAATTGTAATTGTGCTGTTATGAATCATAATATAAATATCTGATATGTGACTCCTGTGAAAAGGTCAGCTGTCTCTGGGGATTGCTCCCCACAGGTTAAGAACCACTGACCTAGTGAGTTTCACAACTGCTGAGGTTACTGACACCTACTTTGTTTCAAACAAATGTTCTACTTGTGATTACAACACCAAGATTAATTAACTATTAAAATTTATCCCGAATCCAGACTCAATACTTACAAAGCCTATCAAATTCTTCTTTTGTGAGAACCACCTTATTCCATGTCCACTCAAGAACAAATCGTAGATTAGCAGCAGAATTTGGTTGTTCTTATTTGTATTGAGAGAAAGGAAAAAGATAAAAAAGAATGATTACTAACTCTGAAATGAAAGTTACTAACTTTGTAGGAGGAGCCAGGTAGGAAGGCCAAGTTCATGAATTTAACATTAACTTCTACCAAATGGATCCTGGGCACCTCTTCATAGGAGCAGTGCCGCCCAAGGGGCAAAACTGGAGGGAGGGTGAAGAGGGCACAGGGAGCAGTTATGAGGAAGAGCAATATATACAAACTGGAAAGCAATCTTTAAAAAATGACAAAAACCCAAAACAGTCCAAACCAACAACAAAAAACGCCTACAGTTTTTAAAATTTGACTTAAGAAATTTTACCATATTAAGGAATATTTAAAAGAACCCAAATCATGCTAGGCATAATGGCACATGCCTTTAATCCCAGCAATTGGGAGACAGAGGCATTCAAATCTCGAGTTGAAGGCCAACTTGGTCTACAGAGAGTGTGCCAGGGACAGCCAGAGCTACAGAGAAAGCCTGTCTTAGAAACAACTCAAAACACAAAAATGCTATATCCCTCTAAATCCCACTAAACTATGAAAACATTTCTGGAACACTGGTTAGTACTCAGTATTAACCTCTTTTGTAATCACAACTTTTTATTTATTGAGTATCTTTTTTTTTGAAATAAAATTGAAATGATTAAGAAACAGGAAGCTTTCTTTCAAATGATTATGTTTTTTCAACATTACATGAGCAGAGTAAGTGTATGATCATGTAAAGAATAAACATTCACACTGGTGTGAATGCATCTTCACGGACAAATGCACGAAAAGTTTACTCGACCACCACTGAGGTGAAACTGGTATAGAGCATGACAGATTCACTCTTTATTACACCCTACAACTTTACGTGAATTTAAAACGATCTCATGCATAAAGGTTAACTGAAAAGTAAAACCATGAATTGTAATTTTAAGCATATAAATATCCTATTTTTACAAAGTGAAACTGTTACCTTCTATTATCCATGTTCTGATGTAACCAGTCAAAAGTCCCAAGGAACTTGTCTGAATTGCTGCTGACAATACAGCTTCTAATTGTTCTTCCTAAACCATGTTTAAAAAAAAAAAAAAAAGACACTCTGAAGTCAGAGGCAGTAAAAGGAAAACAGCTATGAGGCTCATTTGGCTGTAGTCAGACAATAGAGCACATTTGTAAAATTATAGCACCTGGGAGAATAAGACAGGAGGGTCACAAGCTGGAGGCCACCTGACCAGAACAGTAAGAAAACCAAAGCATTACCCAGCATTGTAAGAAGGTGGGAGACCCAACACCCACAGAAGACTGAATGCCATGGCCAATGAAGCTAACTTGTCAGCTAAGGAAACTCTTGCTGTTTGTACTTTCATTGGCAGTACTGGAGCCTAGGACACAAGCACTCCCACTGAGCTATATATTCTCAGTCAGTCCTTTTTATTTTAAGATAAAATCTCATGAAACTATACAAGCAAGCCTTGTATAAATTACTTTGTGGCCAGACCAAGTTTGATCTTGCTATTTCAGTAACTAGGATTATATGCTTGCATTGCTGAGCCCAGATCCATTTGTGACTTTTTAAAAAGGTGTTTTACTGGCATGAATGTATGTGTAAGATAAATACACCTGGTGCCTAAGCAGTCAAAAGAGGGTATCAGATCCCTTGGAACTGGAAGTAAAGATGGTTGTGAACTTCCATGGAACTGAGCCTTGGTTCTCTGCAAGAGCAACCAGTGTTCTTAACCACTGAGCATCTCTTTAGCTAAGGTTAGAGGATGTGGAAGCCAAATCCCAAGACCATGGCTACTGATCCTGGAACATGAGGCCACAGATTCCCCCCACCCCCCAAAAAAAATTCAAAAGAAAGAAAGAAGTTAAAGGTCTCACTTGACTTAAACTGGAAGGCTGAATATCAATAAATCTTGGTGAGAGGAGACCAGCAACAAGACATCGATTATAACTATCAGGAATGACTTCATTAAGAGTTGGTCCTGATTTCTTTAAAAATGTCAAAGTCTGTAATAGAAAAATTAGTCCAACATCAGCCAACATTAATTTAAATTTAAGAAATACTTTACACTTAAAAATTAAGTAAAACTTAAAAATATCTTTGGAAATACTGAAAGCCTGACTATACTGCATGATCAAGTAAAGGGGCTTAGAGATTCCCGAATGCAATGACATCAATAAGACACAGCAGCAGTATTTTCAGAAGTTGCAGACAAACATGTCTGTGTTTAGTGAAAGATTTTCACTTAGGACAACCACAGCAACTATGTGTAGCTGACTGCCAACTAAAAGGTTTCATATCCCAAACTATTCTTACATCATTCTTCTGTCAATTTTATATTACTTCTCAGAAGAAACAAGAAGCCCTACCAGGCCACTATATAAAAGGGCAGGCCACAGTTGTGGAGCAGTCTAAGTCTAGCAGTTAGGTGCCTGAGCAGATATCTGAACTGCAAACAGCCACTGTTATATTGTGAGTCCCCGCCCCCATCTCTAAAAGAAGCACCCAGAAGATGCAATGAGGCATGAAGCTAGTCACCTCTTCTTTGAGTTCCCATACAAGATGGCACCCACACAAAGCTGCTAAAAACATTTCTATGACTTCTAGCGGACTTCTAGCGAGCTCTCATTAAAACTGAAGTTATTAAGATGCTAAACTAAAAAACCTAACAGGAGCTACTATTTAGAGATGAATTAGTTTATACAAATACCAGGAACGTTTCAATACATGAATTATCTGTATTCTAATATGTAACTTCAGCTTTAGCACACACTCAGCAAGTTGTTAATTCATACATACCTCCTTCTGAAATCCAGTACAAGTTACATGGATAACTCCAGAGTTTAACAAACACGTAGCATCTTAAAAAGAAAAAAAGATTTTAAATTTTGAATTAAATGCTTACTGCAGGTAATTAAAAATTTTATATTGAATAAATCTTTCCCCTCTTTAAAAACAACCACAAAGCAGGGTCTTACTGTGCACTCCTGTCTGCCTTAGACGCTCAGAGATTCTCCCGCCTCTGCCGGGATTAAAGATATGCACCAAGCACCTTGGACAAGAATAGCTTTCCCCCCATCAAGACAAGGTTTCTCTATGTAGCCTTGGCCACCCTGGAACTTGGTGTATAGACTAGGCTGGCCTCAAACTTAGAATTCTGCCTGCCTCTGCCTCCGAGTGCTAGGACTAAAGGGGTGTGCCACCACTGCCCAGCAATTATAAATTCCTTTTGAGATAGTGACAAACTTTATTACTAATATATTAACTGTCATTTTCTAAAAAACTCAAAATTCATAAACATACTCTATATCTCGTGTACATAAAGATGTATCAAAGAAGTTATATAAGTTATCAATGATAATGAGATATGAAACATACAGCTGACATACTACATTTACACATTATTTTTCTCAAAAATTTATGAAAATACTTACCAAAATTAAAAGTACTTGGGTTAAAAAACTGCTCTGGAGGTGGATAGGAAGGAGGAACCCCTCGGTTTAAACTTCTCTCATGTACTAGTATGTCCAAGATGTGATGTGGAGAAGTTCTACTTACAACCGAATCCAATGACCACAATGCAAAATAAGAACAATTATGCAGAGATTCTCCTGATCTAAAAGAAAAAGTTTTAAAGCACTGAGACACTATCAGCTATACATAACAATATCTGAGGGAGAAGGGGATGAGAAAACATAGTAATCATACCTTAAAGAATCGGGCATTTGTGCATGATACCAACGATTTATGTCAAAAAGCCCTAAATAAACAGAAGGCTTTCCCTGTCCATATATATTCACTTGCCAGGTAAAGACAGAAACACTAGTATCAGGAGACAGAGCTGCAAGAAAGAAAAAACAAGACAAAAAAAGCCAGCTATTTTTCAAAAACAGAATAAAGAACCTAAACACAACCACAACCAAATGACAGTAACACTTAATTCATAGTTCAGTAGACTTCTGAAAACCATTTGTCACTTGAGTCTCCCTTACACCCTAACATTCTTGGTTAGACAGACATCAGGAAGTTCTCATCAGAAGGTTCTATCTTTACTGTTTCCAGTTAATACTTTAGACCTTTGAGACAATAGACTACAAAGTGATTCAACAAATATTCCCCCAAAGACAGCAGACAGCTAGCACCAGCAGCTAATCTAATACCCACAATGGATGTCTGTGGTTTAATCCTTTAGAGGAACTGAGTTGAGAAAGGCTAGTCTAGTCACATGGCAAAGGTGGAAACAAATGCAAATACCTAGACCATGGCAGTGAAACGGCACCAGAAGGGGCCTCGGCAGGAAGAGAAAAGTAAAAACCTCAGATATCACTAATGGCAACGGGAAAAGGAAGCCATGGACAGAGAATAAAAAGAGGGATGGCATGTTACATTCTAGATGTGAAAACAGAACCACAAGTTTAAAAGTGGCAACTTCAACACAGGGCATCTCTGGGATAAATGAACTTTTCATCTATAGAAGCAGGACTCAGAAATGCAAAACCACTAAAGAAAGAAATGGAAAACAAATCAATGCTGAACTTATCTATTCTTGGGATCTTTACTCTGAAAGGAGTACTAAAAGAAAAGAAAGAAAAAGACTCGGTGTGGGGTTAGGGGGAACACAGCATAGTTCAAGAAAGAAAACAAAATAACAGAAAAAACAAAACAAAACTCAAAACAAACAAGCAAACAAAAAAACCCACAACCAGAAAAACATCCAAAGACAAATTACACTAATTAAAATGGAGACCATCTTTGTGTTGAATTTGATTCAAACACAGGCTATTTCACTAGCCGATGCAATCAGTTCTTCAGTTCTGTATAGTAATCCAGAAAGCAACAAGACCTAAAAGCCTGAATAAATGACATACACAGGACTTTAATTTTCAACTGTCAGAAATATTAATTCCAGAAACCTGTCATAAATCTTAAGCCATCACACAAAATAGTTAAGAGTACTTTTAACCAACCTTCTCTCATACTTTCTTCTCTGTCACCATGAGATGGAAATCTCTCTATACTCTGGCATCCCAACAATTTGGTATTACTAGTTTGTCCCCTTAAGGGGAACGTGCCACCTGCTAGGTCCAGTGTATATCTTTCTTCGCAGTATTCTAATCCCTGCAACATAAAACATGCAGAAACTTTAACACTATTCTAAGAGTGTTCTAAAATGAAATATTCCCATGCTAAAAGTTTTCCCACACAAATGCTTTAAGAGAACAAATTGCTGAAGGCTATGAAGTTATATATATAAAACTGCAAATGTATATATGTATATACCAAGCTAGATTTATGTTCTCAAAATTAATCACCAATAAATGTTGTAAATGTTTTCTAAAACATACAGGAGCATTCATACATTAGTAGCTGGAGTATAAACTGGAATGCCCTAAAGGCCAGCAAATCTATTTCTGCATTCTCATGTAAATTCTTAATAGTTTTTTGGTTTCAAGTTTTTATTGAGACAAGGTCACTCTACGTAGACCTGGCTGTCCTAGAACATGCCTTGCCTCAAAAGACTGAGTATTAATTCTTAATCAAAACAGAATCTTCTGCTCAATAAACAAAGAGTTTTACCTACTCCCCCTTTCTAAGTCAGGGTCTCATTGTGCAACTCTGACTGTCCTGGAACTTACTATGTGGACAAAGCTGGCCTCCAGCTCACAGAGATGTGCCTGCCTTTGCCAGAATTGAAGGCCATGTGTCACTAAACCCAGCTTAAAATTCTCTCTTAATCACAGAGTCCCTTAAGAGCTAATAAAGGGCTGAGATGTTCCCCAGAAAAATGTGTAATCATTAGAGTTCAAAAATTCCCTAACACCCATCCAGACACCTAAACACCAAGTTCAGAAAGCCTGTTCTGGAGTTGAGAAAATGTAGCTGTTAATAACACTCCTCTTTTTTAATACTGGAAATATTAGTTAGGAAAATATGCTATCTAAGAATTTTGATGCATACACCCTGAAGTGCTTGGTTGGTATGTCAGAACAAAGGAGAATTGCTCCTGGGTATTCCCACTAGGTAATTTAGTCCGTCTGCTATGGGGAAGAAAATACCTAGAAAAAGTTAAGAGTGCTTCAAGAGCAAACCAGGTGGAAACCATTAGAAAGCTCAGGCCACTAAACTACTGTTTCTTCCACTAATGAAGAATACAGTTATTAACTTGAACATAAGAGTAACAGTACAATAAAAGAGCACCAAATAGAAAAAAAGGATAATAGGCTAATAACCACTTACCTCATATAAAATCTGCCCTGATGCCAAACATTTTCTATCACCAAAAGCCAGCTGAAGCAGATGCAAACTCAAAACATCCCCTTCACTGAAGAAAGAGAAATTAACTCAAGAAACTAAAACATGCAGCTTACATCTTATCCTCCCACTTTTTTACATAACACATAGAATGCATATTGCAAACTGCAGCTGTATTTTGTTTGTATAAAATGTAAACTAATGCAGTATATGGTATAGTCTACCACAATTTTTAACCCAATATTCTTTCTCAGATATTCCTCCTTCAGTAAGTGCTACCTAAAAACATCAACTGCATTTCCTACCTTCCTTTGCACTAAGTCCTGGCCAAGAGAAATATGAATAGAATCATCCCGTGGCAACTACAGAGAACATGCCTTTGGAGACATGTCCTCCATACTCTTATTTATAAAGATCAAGCCCTACACAAGAACAGGACTTTTACAACAGGGATATTAAGTAATGGTACCAAATGAATCAGATACAATGCACACATAGCACAAGGTGCAGTGCCAAAGTATCTGGCAATGGTAATATAATTCAAACATTTAAAAAGAAACAAATTGTTGCAGTTTGACTCCTTTACTGCTATATCCTCGGCCTTAGGAGATGAATTCTTAGAACCAGAGGCATACTGACCTATCTTGTGTGGACTGAACAGCCCATAAATAACAGCAGTTACGAGGATCATTCTCAGGCTCTTGAAAGACAACTGCATGGACAGGAACCCTTCCACCTTCCAACTGTGTATAGTATCTAAAACAAACAAAATCATATACTGTTTATTTTTAAATTAAAACCTTTATTTTTGGAGCTGGGCGTGGTGGCGCACGCCTTTAATCCCAGCACTCGGGAGGCAGAGGCAGGCGGATTTCTGAGTTTGAGGCCAGCCTGGTCTACAAAGTGAGTTCCAGGACAGCCAGGGCTATACAGAGAAACCCTGTCTCAAAAAACCAAAAAAAAACTTTATTTTTGGAAAAAAAGGTATCTCATGTAAAAATCTGGGTTAAGGAGAAACTGTTTTTAACAGTTCCCTAAATTCAGTATTCTGGGGGATATAGCTAAGTTGTCTTACCTTCAAACACACACAGGCAGGATAAAAATTGTACCATACTAGCTATCACTCCCAGGCAGAACAGAAATGACAACTGCTAAATCACATGTGTACAGTTATATGATAACTAGCTTTTAAGAGTCACACCACTGCACACCATAAGGGGTCATTTCTCCTCTCCTATTCCTCAGAGCGTGCCCTAAGAGACAGAGAATTCCAACTCAACCATGTGGGAATTTGGTCATCGCTGTTTGCTCTTTCAGAGTCTCATGTCACCCAGGCTGCTCTCAGATTTGCTATGTAGCTGAAAGCTGGCCTGACCCTGCTAATCCTCCTCCATCTCTCCACTACTAGTGACATAATGGCTCTTATCTTTGCCCAGCTACCCCTTGAGTTTAAAGGCGATTTTCTACTACAGATAAAGGTCTATGAGATGGCTCAGCCTGTGAATCATGTGCTACTAAGCGTGGTGGCCTGAATTCAATCCCTAGGATCTACATGGTATATGTAAGAGATCCTGCAAGTCAACCTAACCACCACATGCACATGTACACTGCACCCACATGTACACTGCACCCCACATGTACACTGCACCCCACATGTACACTGCACCCACCTCAGCACCCACACAACTAAAAAATTAGGGACAAAAAAGGAAATGAATAAGAAACTAAAGAGTTTTCATAATCAGCCTTAAACTCATAATAAGCCCAAAAATCAATGTTAGAGAACACAATGCTGCACATGTAACAATTGCCCAGATGCTGTATTAGCAGCAATTCAAAAGCAAAGCCAATCAAGGTTACAATGAAATACAATGGAGAAGACTGCCCAAGAGGACATGAGTACACCCGGGGGGCAGGGACGGGGAGATAGAGGGTACAAAAAATTGAAAACTTAAATGTCAAATGGGCATTGGTCTATCTCTTACTTAAAAATTAAGGCCAGAGCCAGGCGTGGCACATGCCTTTAATCCCAGCACTCGGGAGGCAGAGGCAGGCATATTTCTGAGTTCGAGGCTAGCCTCGTCTACAAAGTGAGTTCCAGGACAGCCAGAGCTACACAGAGAAACCCTGTCTCACCCCCCCCCCCCAAAAAAAAATTAAGGCCAGGTGTTTAATTTGCTGCCCTTTTCAGTATTACCTGCTGGTTACTTCTATACAAGTTTCAATTAAATTACATTTAAGGGAATATTTTGACAGCATAAAAAAATTTACCAAGTGTTCAATAATTGGTTTAAGAAAATACCAAGAACACTTAAACGGTTGCTTTTAATAGATTAGAGGGAGTAGAGTTCTCAAAGAACTCATAGTATAAACATAATGCAGTTTATCCAGTCATACTTGACCAGCAAATGGGTCATCCCAGTGACTGTAATGCCCTCCCCCTTGCTCTTTCTCCTTTGTGAGCTACTGTTCTCTGTAAAGCCCAGAGGTGCCTGGACCTTGCTTCACTCCTCATGCCAGACTCCAATTTTGATCCTCTAGTCAGATACTTTATAAACTCTGAAAGAACCAACCTAAATTTACATGCTAAATAATTTCCTTACCAAACAATGACTTAATTCAATAAATTACCCATACTGTCATTTTCCTTATACTAATTTTCAAATAATTGATACATTATATTTTAAAAGAATTGATTAATCAACAACTAAGAGAAAAAAATTGTACTTACTCTCTTTTCATGCTTTTCATGTTCCAAAGTGCTAAGTAGCCATCAGAAAAACCCACAGCAAGCTGATTTGTCCTGTTGATGTAACTCAAAGTAGAAATAGCTACTCCGGATGGGCTTACCAACTGGAAGCACAGGTGGCGCCCCTCTCTCATCACACTCTCTCTGATGTGTGGTACTTCAGCTGGGATACCAGTGATAACTTCAAGGTCTAAAACCAAAAAGACAAGAGGAAGAAACTAAGTATGGGCCAGCAGAATTCAATTCCTTCATTCCATGTAAAGGTGTACACTGGAGAGTGTCAAGATGGCTCACTTGAGCCACTCAAGTGGCTCACTGCCACTGAGGCTAATGACCTGAATCCAATTCCTGGGACCCACATGATACAAGGAGAGAACCATCTCCTCCTCCAAGTTGTCCTGTGACCTTCACATGTACAACATGACAAACGTCCCCTCATACACATGTATACATGCACACAAAATCTAAGATTTTAAAATAAAGACAAGATGAACCGAATCCACAAAGATGTTCCCTGACCTCTCTACACATGCATACAACTCCAGTTCTCAGAGTACCCAACATCATCTTCAGACCTCCACGGCACCAGGTATATGCAGGAAAAACTCATACATGGAAACTAGACTTCTACCATTTCTTTCTTTTTTCATTTTTCTTGAGAAAGAGTCTCATTAAATGGGCAGAGCTGGGGCTGATGAGATGGCTTATCGATTAAGAGCACAAGCTGCTCTTCCAGAAGTCATGAGTTCAACTCCCAGAAAGTACATGGTGACTCACAACCATCTATAGGGCATTTGATGTCCTTTTCAGGCAGGTGGATGTATATGCAGCAGAGCACTCATACATTAAATGTTTAAAAAAAAAGTTTAAGAAAAAAAATGTGTTAAAAAGAAAAAAGAAAAGAAAAGAAAAGAAAAGAAAAGAAGGCAGAGTTGTGGCCTGGAGCTTTACATCCATCCATGTTCCCCTGAGCTCACAATCCTGCCGCTTCAGTCACCCACATCCTACAACTTTCAAGGTCTACTTTAGTATTTCAACACACCAATAAAATAAAATAAAATAAAATAAAATAAAATAAAATGACTTAGCTAAGAGAACTAGAATGCCCAGGTACACATAATTAAAAAAAAAATCTATATGAAACAGTTGGCCACTTAAACAACACTTCAGATCTCTGCATTTAAAGCCAGCACACTCTACAGAGCAAGTTCCAGGACAGCTGGGGCCACACAGAGAAACATTATATGAAAAAGCCAAAAGTTCTATTACATCACAACACTGAAATGCTCAATTTTTGTTTCCCAGTAACAAATAGATGAATTACCTGATGCCTCTACTTCATTCTGACTGCACGACAAGTCATCCAAACATAGGTCAATAAGAAGGATCTGTCCAACATCAGTTACCACAGCAGCCACGCCAAAAAGCCATCGAAGACTTGGATGTAAGTGCTGGGTACTTGCACTAGCTCCTCCATGGTTAATTATAGGCTCAATCGCTGTTACCTAGGATCCAGATGTGATTAGACGATAAATCAAGTGTACAACATAGAGGATTTTATATTAGGGCAGGTTAGTAACTTGCACAGTCTTAAATAATACACGGAACCATAATCTGCATGACACCCATGAATCTAAGAAAACAGTGAAACTCTCAAATATACAACAAAATTAAGCTATTAGTCAACATAATAAAATATGAAAATTAACCAGTATTATTGACAGCTTAGTCTATGTCATTCATTTGCTAGCTGGCTCATTTTGTTTATATAATCTTTTTACTGAATTATATGCAATTATCTGTTTAAAGATGAAGTAGACAAACTTAAAACAAAATTTAAAATCATAAATTCTTTTTTTGTAGAACATGATTTTAATATTTTCAACTGTTAATATTCAACAAACAGAGTAATTACTTTAAGATGCCTTTCATCGTTATGTCTCCCTTTTCTTTCCTGATTTTATTAATTTGGATACTGTCTCTGTGCCCTCTGGTTAGTCTGGCTAAGGGTTTATCCATCTTGTTGAAAATTCATAAAATTCTTAAGCACAAAACTCAAAGCAATGCTGTTTTCAGTTTAGAGCTTACAAGCAGCCAGTTTAGCATCACTCAATGTAAGAAGAGTAAACTAATCATTTCAGAAAAAAGTTTAGTTTACCCTTCTGCAGTGCTTTGAATAAGAATGGCCCCTATACATTTCAATGTTTAGTCACCGGGCAGCAGAACTGTTAGAACGGATTAGATGGATTAGGAGCCCTGTCCCAGTTGGAGTAGGTATGGCCTTGAGATTTCAAAAGCAGATGACAGGCACAGGTTCTGTCCCTGTTCTCTGTCTCTCTGCCTGGGAATTAGGATATAGCTCTCAGCTACTTGCCCACTAAGCCTGCCTGCTGCCATGCTCCTGGCCATGATTATAACGGGCTGTAAGTAAGCTCCCCCCAATTACATGTCTTCTTCTAAGAGTTGCCTTGGTCATAGTGTCTCTTCATAGGAATAGAACAGTGACTAAGACACTTTCCAAATTATATAATAGCAAAAAAGGCAATTTGCACACACCCCCCCAAACAAAATGTCTGTTGTATTTTTATCAAACTGGATAAAACCGGGGCTGGAGAAATGGCTCAGATGTTCTTCCAGAGGTATAGGGTTCAATGCTGAGTACCAATATGATGGCTAACAACCATCTTTAATTCCAGCAGATACAATGCCCTCTTCTAGCCTCTGTGGGTATTGCTTACATATAGCACACAGATATATGCAGGCAAAACTAACATTACTATTTAAATTTCAGTATATTTTAAGAGATGGGTACCAACTCTCTTTATAATCTGCCCTTTTTTTTTTTAAAGTTAGGGTGTCACTGTGTAGCCCTGACTTATCGGTAACTTTATACATAGAAGATGAGGCTTGCCTTCAACACAAGAGACCCACCTGTCTCTGTCTCCTGAGTGCTAGAATTAAACGAACGTACAACCATGCCTGGTCATCTTAAACTTGAAGGGGCCAATAAAATGGTTCAGACAGTAGAGCTACTTGCTACCCAATGATGCAAGCCTGACAACCTAAATTTGATGTCTAGAACCCAAATAAAGGTAAAAGGAAAGGTCTGTGTCCCACAAGTTGTTCTCTGATGACCACATGAGCACATGATGTATATACATGCATGTAAGCACACATGCCCAAATAAAATTTTTTGAACTATAATTGAAGGTGATAATTACACGAAAATACATTAACTGTTAATGTACAACTCAATGAGTTTTTTTTGTTTTTTTTTTAAAGATTTATTTTATTTATTATATGTAAGTACACTGTAGCTGTCTTCAGGCATTCCAGAAGAGGGCGCCAGATCTCATTAAGGAGGGTTGTGAGCCACCATGTGGTTGCTGGGATTTGAACTTATCACCTTCGGAAGAGCAGTCGGGTGCTCTTACCCGCTGAGCCATCTCACCAGCCCCTCAATGAGTTTTTAAGGTGAGCACATCTTGTGAACTTTCAGTTTGAAAAGCAAAACTATCAAGGTATGTTAAACAGTACATACCCTTCCAGGAAGAACAACTGCTTTGACCACTCTTGATATACCAAGGTCATAAAGACAAAGAACACTCCCATCTGCTTCTTCCAATCCTATTAACAATCCAGTCCTCTTATGCCAAGAGAATTCTTTCACTGCAAGGACTACAGGAGGCTGTTCATTTATTCCACTGAATCTATATGCAGATAACCGCTCTCCTGTTAGGGAGTTTACAACTTCAAGTTGTGGACCACAAGCTAAGCATGCTAGTCCATTTTTCCCTATGGAGAAGAAAAAAAAACAATTACTTTATTACATAAACTACTGTAAATCACTCCTGAATTAAAAGCAAAGCATTTATAGAGCACAGTGTAACTCAAAAATAAATTAAGTAAAATAAAAAATAAAACCATGCAGTAAATATACTCATTGCAGCTCAATAACCTCAAGCTTAATGCAGTTTAACTTGTCTAAAATCACAGTTAAAGTTAACACAAGTACATACAAGCAGATCAAAACCAGGTATTATGGGACACCGTGGATGGCCCAACACTTCAGTGGCAGCAAGAGCTACAAATGTGAACCATCGGTGCTAGTGGTCAGTGATGGTCAACAACACAAAGTATCACCATTCCTTTTTTGTCTCCGAATCCTATTCAATTGTATCTTTCTGTCTTTAAAGTCACTGGCTAGTCTGAAGCAGGTACACAACAATCTAACTTGTTTAATCTTATCTAGCCACTAAGCAAAACAAAACAAATAAGAAGACAAACAAAAAGGACAAGAGAGCAGAGTAGATATAGTGAAATGATACACTAGTCAATCTCTGTGAAAAGAATGGATTGACTAGTTTCATCTTACAGAATATGATTTGCTTATTGATGGGTAGATATGAAGAATAGAAAAAAATTAAGCACACATCCTAAACTGGACATGATGGTGCATGCTTGTAATCCCAGCATTTAAGAGACAGGTGGAGAATGGAATTATATATATAGTAAGACTTTTGTCTCAAGAAAGAACAAAATTCAAACCAAACAGATCCTACATTTTCTCACAAGCAACTTCATGAATGAAAGTAACTTACTACTACCTTGGAGACAACCACTACTGTGTAACAATTTTCTTCTAATGAAAACCCTACCCCCAGAAGAGGGGAGATTCAGGATGCCCTGAAAGTAAACAAAGTGTATACAGTTGGGAAAGCTTAATCTTGCAAGAGTCATGGGGTCCCCCTCCTACTGGGAGAAGACTCTACCAGAACTGACAACAGTCAATGATGTAGTTCCCTTTGCACCGCCCCTTTTCTTGTAGTACGCCTCACCCATATGCCTGTAAGCAATCCCAATAAGCTCACTGGTTTGTCAAGCTGCACCCAGATGTAACTGTTACTCTGGTCTGCTGTGGGTTCTGTATCTAGGATAAGCAGTAACTTCTGTTTCCCCAGGAGAAGCCTCACCCAAAAGTCATTCATCCAGACAGATGAATAAATACAATAGCTTGTAGTTGAAGGATACTATGTATGTTTATGAAAATAGCAAAATAAGACACAATGAAGACCTAAGTTCTATTTATCTTTGTACCAGGATCACATTAATTAACCTTTTTTATTCTCAGCTACACAGAATAATACCTACTTAGAAAAGTTTTCTACTTTCTTCAATAAAAGGCTGTCATGATGCCTGACAAAGTAAGTACCATTACTACTTTTAATTCAAGACAACAGCACTGTAAAAAGGTAGATGAAAGATGTATCTGTACCCAGGTGTGGTGACATACACCTTTGGTCCCAGTACTCAGAAAGCAGAGGCATTCAAATCTCAGAGTTCAAGGCCAGCTTGGTCAATGTGGTGAGTTCCAAGACAGACAGAGCTACAATGAAACCTAGTCTCAAAAAATAACAATAACAAAAAAGGAAAAGGAAGATGTTGTATCACCATACAAAAGCTATATATTAAGGTCTTATTCAGTGAGATTCCTTTTTTTTTTTCCCTTCACTTTTATAGGCAGAGAAAGATTCAGTGCTGTTCCATTAGGATCCCAGCCAGCCAGGAACAATAGTGGACCTGTGTATTATAGGGCTCACAAGAAAAATCTTAGCACACCTGCAGTCCCAAGGCCTTCATTTATGCAGTCTCTTCTCTAGCAGGACACAAAAGTAACAAGAAGCACATAGAGGAGTCACTGCAGTGATATATTCCTATATATTTAGAAAAGTGATCAAGATCACAAGAAATCAAAGCTGATCAGGAAATGGAATGGGACCTAAAGTTCCCCTAGGAGAAAACTGTGCTAGACATTTTAGATGTGTGCTACAAGCAAGCAAACAAACCGCAAACCAAGAACCAAAAACCAAAACACCTAAGCCCAGATTTGTCGCAAAAGGAAAACCAAGACTGGAGAGACAGCTTAGTGGTTATGAGCACTCACTGCTTCTTGTGATGACTTGGGTTTGGTTCCCAGCACCCACCACATATCATTTATCATTCTTGTTCTAAGACATCTGATGCCCTCTTCTGAACTGAGGGCACTGTATCCATATGGTACACATGCAAATATACCGGCAAAACACAAGCATAAATCTTTATAAAAATTAAAAAGAAAACCCAACCTGTGCAAATATATTTTGAGAATTTAAAACATCTTACAAATTTATAAACCAGATTTCATTTATATTATGACTACTTACTGTATGTAATTAGGCATCCCATCGTAAATATGACTCCAAATTTTTTGACATCATAGAAAATGGCTTTTTAAAAATTTCTAGCCAAGTAGTAGTGGCCCAAAACTTTAATCCCAGTGCTTGGAAGGCAGAAGCAGGTAGATCTCTGAGTTGGAGGCCAGCCTGGTCTACAGAGTGAGTTCCAGAACAGCCAGGGCTAAACAGAGAAACCCTGTCTTGATGAATGAATCAATCAATGATTGATTGATTGATTGATTGATTTCCAAGCTACGATGGCAGTGGTGGTGCACAACTTCAATCCCAGCACTTATAAGGCAGATGTAGGTGGATCTTTGTGAGTTCCAGGCCAGCCTGGTCTACAGAGAGAGCTATAGGACAGCCAGGACTACACAGAGAAACCCTGTCTCAAAAGCAAACAAACAAACAAACCCCCCAACAACAACCACATTTTTTTCAGGCTGGTAAGACAGATCAGTGTGCAAAGGCCTGATGATTTGAATTGAATCCCTAGGATCCACATTTCAGAGGACAGAACCATTCTGACAAGCTGCCCTCTGACCTCATAAAATGTGTGATTCCCACTATCACCCCTCCAAAAAAAATAAATAAATACATGTATATAATTCTTCTCAGTGGAAGTTTTGGAGATTCCTGGTAAATGACCAACTATCTTTTAATATGAATCTAGTATTACTTTGTACATTTAAAATATATGTATATCTATTACACTTTGATATATCATCTCTTCATTAAGTTGCAGGTATATCCCTTTTGGTTTTGGGTGTTTAGCCATTTTTTCTTCTCTCAAAAAGAGAACAAAATGTGCCTATGTTAGGAATCCACCATGCCCTTGCCCCTCAAATGCCAGCTGCAGGTAGGCTCCTAGAATTTAATACGTCCTAACAATACTGAACGAAAAGCTGTCTTTGATTTCTACTAGCTGGCCCAAGGAAGCATACTGTCTTGTTTTAACATTTTCTACCTTATGTAATATTAGCATGTCAGCTTAGGTTTACATAACCTTACTTTATATTCAACTAAAATAAATTTATAATAACCATTCTACTTTCTTGCAGGGAAATGCTTTTTTAGAAGTATTAACTTCTTCCCAGATAAGAAAATGATGGCTCCTCTGTGTGCAGGAATGGGCACATGCATGTATCAATGAGTGTGCAAGCCAGAGGAAAGTACTGGGTGTCCTGCTTTGTTCCCTTGAAACAAGGTCTTCTGCTGAACTTGGAACTAGGACGGAAGAAAAGCAAGCCCCAGTGACCCTTTCTGTCCCCACCACACAACACTGGGGTTACAGGTGTATAGGCAGATGTGTAGTTGCAATTATTCATGTGAGGCCAGAGTTAACTCTGGGTATCTTTTATGATTCTTCTCCACCTTACTGTTGTGACTGTCTTTCCCCATTTGACTACACTGGCAAGGGAGTAAGGCTTTTCAAACCTACCTCCTCCTAGCAATTCTGGGGTTAGATATGAACCACTATGCCCTGCCTTTACATACCTGCTGCAGATTTGGGACTCAGGTTCTCATGCTTACAGTAAACACTTTATTGAGTTATCTCCCCACCCCTTATGAGTTTTTAATAAGAAAAACAATTAGAATTCACTGTCCCATAAATTTACTGATATGTTTCAGAGCATAGTTTTACATTCAGAGTTAACAGGATATTCTGCCTAGGTTCTTTTTTTTTTTTTTTTTTTTTAAGGAACATATATATAGAACAAACTAATATGCATATACATTGCAAACCAAATTGGTAATTTAAAAAAGTATTTATTGTCGGGCGGGGTGGCACACGCCTTTAATCCCAGCACTTGGGAGCCAGAGGTAGAGGCAGGCGGATTTCTGAGTTCAAGGCCAGCCTGGTCTACAAAGTGAGTTCCAGGACAGCCAGGGCTACACAGAGAAACCCTGTCTCGAAAAACCAAAAAAAAAAAAAAAAAAAAAAAAAAAAAAAAAAAAAAAAAAAAAGGTATTTATTTTACTTAAGTGTGGGTGTGTTTATTTCTATGAGGATATGAAATTGCTAAAAGGAGGCCAGAAGAGGGCATTAGATCTTTTGAAGCTGAAATTATAGGTTTGTCTTCACGATTAAGCAGCCGGTGCCCTGAACTGCTAGGCTTCCCTGCATCTATGCTTCAGTATGTGTAGTGCAGTTAAGCTAACCCGTGTGCCTTCACCTAAGGCAGCAGGCGTCTTATCACTGAGCTCTAGCCTCAGATTAGTGAATGGTCAACATGTGACTTACCTGCAGCAAACCTTCCACGAAGCACGGACTCTAATGTTATCTCATCTTCTCCGAGAGCTTCAATAGTCACTTCTGGGAACAGCAGGAGATCACTAGTCACTTGAGCTGTCAAGTCCTGCATACTGCCACTGTAAATATTTAAAAAAAATAAAATAATGATTGTTCTATTATACAGTACATTTCACTATTTCTAATCAAGATGAATGTGAGGGAAAGCAAGCTACATTCAAAAGTAAATACAGTAAAATAAGTACACACATACAGTTCCAATGTAGTCTCGCTTATAAAATTTGGCTTCCTAAGAAACATTTCTTTCAAGCAGCCTTAGAAAGTATTCACAAAGCCTCCTGAGGATATTCTTTATTCCCACATTCTGTGAAAACTGTGTCCATGTCATTCAACTTACTGCCCAACTTTCAGAGAACAGCAGCAGACAGTCAGGTAAACATGGGAAATGTCCATATTTAGAGTTACCTCTTTTTCTACATTTCATTCCTTTTCCTTTTTGTGCTGGGAACCGAACTCAGTACTAAACTATTATCTTCAACCCTATAAAGTTGGTTTTTCTGTAAAAATGGAAAAAAAAAAAAAAAAACAAACTCCATAATGTCCAGATTCTCCAAAACCCATCTTTTATTGGACAGAAAAAAAATCTAAATTATCTTTAATTTCCAATACACATAAGTCTAAAATCTCTTTACAACTTCTTTTGTGAATCAAAAAGGAGAACTGGAGAGATAGCTCAGTCATTAAGAACATTTGGTGCTTTTGGGGAGGACACAGGTTTGGTTCTTAGCACCCACATGGTGGTTCACAACCACCAACATAACTCCAGTTCCAAAAAATCCAATGCCTTCTCACCTCAACAGGCACCAGGCATGCAGCATGCATGCGGTTCATACATACATGCAGACAAAACACCGATACACATAAAATAAGACCAAAACTTCTGGTTAAATAGAAAAGCTCTATCTGAAAGATTGAGATAAAAAGCAGAGAGGACAGGGGAGGGAGAAGGGATAAAAGATGGACAGACAATAAGAATTCTGCGAGACAAGCTGACTTTGGTCTTAAATATTAACTATCAAATCTAGCCTTTTGACCCCCATTTTGTTAAATGTACTCTGAGTTCCAAAGAGGCAGACTCCTCAGGCTAGACATGAAGGCAGACCTATAACCTTGGTATTTGGGAAGCAAAATGAGTAAGATAGACAAAAGTTCCATGCCAGTTTGGTCTACATGTTAAGGTCTAGACGAGCCAGTGACATACAGCAAGACGCTAGCTACAAGTGAAGCTCAGCCCTAAAGCAGAGCTTAATGCAAGCCTGCACTGTCACAGTTACTATTAAGCCCTAAAGCAGAGCTTAATGCAAGCCTGCACTGTCACAGTTACTATTCAGCCCTAAAGCAGAGCTTAATGCAAGCCTGCACTGTCACAGTTACTGTTCAGCCCTAAAGCAGAGCTTAATGCAAGCCTGCACTGTCAGAAATGCTATACAAGGTTATTATTTATATCTGTTGCTTCAGTAACAGCCTCAATGTCCACTTGAAAGGCAGCAAGTCTAAGTTTAATGCAAAGGGGTAAAATACAGTAAAAGAATTCACAGTCAGGATTCATGAATTACAAAAACGGGAAAAGACTGGGACTAGAAAAAAACGGGGAAAGGCTAGGCAGGCTAAAGTGAAACCCAACCTGAATTGGCCAATAATTTGCAATTAGAAAAAAGGAAAACAGAGATTTTCTATGTAGAACAAACTGACCTCAAACTCAGACATTCCCCTACCTCTGCTTTTTGAGTGCTAGGATTAAAGGCGTCTACCATTATGTATGGCCACAATACATTTTAAGATACAAGCGCGCGCACACGCACGCACGCACGCGCGCGCGCACACACACACACACACACACAGAGAGAGAGAGAGAGAGAGAGAAAGAGAGATTTTTTTGTGAGACAGGGTTTCTCTGAATAGCCCTGGCTGTCCTAGAACTCACTTTGTAGACTAGGCTGGCCTCAAACACAGAAATCCACCTGTCTCTGCCTCCCAAGTGCTGGGATTAAAGGCGTATGCCACCATACCCTGCTAAGATATAATTTTAAATCCCCCAATATTCAGCTTCTCATATTTTTTTAAGTATCACCATTTCATTATGAAGAGAAAAACTTATAGAGCTAAGAAACTTAAACAAAATACCATAAACCAGTTTATGAAGTGAAATACATAGTCCCAAAGTAAATGGATTCTACTGACTAAAAACAAAATTCTAAACCTAGCCATTAAATAAGTATCTGGTCCCAAGTAGGCAGAGTCTTTCACTTGTAATCCAAACAACCATCTGCTGCTTTACTTTTTGTTGAATTTTGGTGTTCAGACAGGATTTCTGAACTCCTGGTCTTGAACTCCTGCTTTCTGCCACCATTTGCCACCTATTACGATTATAGGCATGCACCACGGTTCCTTGTGCTTTCAAAACAGTGTACTAGGAAAGACAGACCCCAAAGGCAGGGAAGATCTACATTCTGACCTCCAGATTACATTCTAGAAGAAGGTATTCATAATCAAAATATCAGAGGCAGGAATAAATGCTACAATAGATATATACACTATGAAATCCTAAGAACAAAATGAGATTAAAAAGAGCAGGGCTGTGGTAGTGCACAGCCACCCATAGGCAGAGGCAGGCAGATCTACTCAAGCCTGGTCTACAGAGTGAGTTCCAGGACAGTCTAGGCTGTCTTGAAAATAGAGGCAGGATTGGAAATGTGAGAAATTTAAAACGTTAAGATGACATGCCTCAAAAGATGAGCACCCAACATTAAACACCTTTTCAATATGAACCCAGGCCGGGCATTGTGGCGCACGCCTTTGATCCCAGCACTCGAGAGGCAGAGGCAGGCGGATTTCTGAGTTCGAAGCCAGCCTGGTCTACAAAGTGAGTTCCAGGACAGCCAGGGCTATACAGAGAAACTCTGTCTCAAAAAACTAGGGAAAAAAAAAAAAAAAGAAAGAAAAGAATATGAACCCAGGGCTTGTCTTATTCTGTGTGGCTGAAGAAGAAAATCTGTGCGATGTAAGGCTGGACAGAATAGACATGCTACAGCGACCTTTAAGGTAACCTAGAGAAAAAAACACTTCATTCTTGGGTTTATAAAGTTAGGATCTAAAAAGGCTATGCTTTATTTGTTAAGTAGAGATCTGTGCTCCAACTTTAAATGTTTACAAAATAATTAGGTTGCCTTACAAACTGGTAACATTTTACTAATTCCCACCTGTAATCCCGGCTATTCCCTGGGCTGAGGCAAGGACAGAGAAAAATTCAAGGATCCCCTGGCTACATAGTGATTAAGTATCTCTCAAAGAGTAGGAGAGTAGCTCAGAAGAGGATCTTGCGCCTAACACGTGCGAGGCCATAGATTCTCAGAACCACTAAAACTACAAACTAAATCACGGAATATAGTCTTCCCATAGCACTAGACATCACCGCTTGAAATAGTTTTAAACTCACCCAACAACTTCTGTCTTCCGGGAGGCTGACAGTTAAAGACAGTTCTTAAAGCCAACAGATTCTTTAGTATATCAAAAAACAAATTATATTTTCTTCTAAAGAACCCACGCTCTTTAAAAAATGTCTCCAACTGTCTATTAAAAAAAAAAAAAAAAGTACCAAAACCTAGCGACTTGGTTAGCTCGGTGGTGGGGCTCGAGCTTAATAAGCTCGAGGTGGTAGCTTCGATCACTGGCATCAAAAATAAACAAAAACAACAACGATCACTTTCCTATAACAACACACCTCTAACAATGTCTAAGAATGGCTGCTGTTTGCTTTAGGAACCGAAAAAAATCACAAGCTCCCATGCTGGGGACACAACTCAGTGGTGGAGCGCTTGCCTGGCATGTGTGAGGACCAGGATGCGATCCTTCACGGTACCAAAAAGAGAGGTTCCACAAAGTCAACAAAAACCACCTGTCTCAAAGGGACCATGTGTGTACCTATCAATTCAAAAAGCAGATATAGGCAGCTCTCCAAAAAGTCAACCAAAGGCAAAAGTCATCGGCCCTACAGCTCGCAGATGAGCTCCGGACACGGTTCTCTTAGATGTCCTGGACCAGATCCACTCAGCCCTGTGGCCCGCTTCGCGAGTGAAACTTTTTCCCCCGCCCAGGACTCACCCGAGCCAAGCACAGGACCATGTGGAACTCACGCCAACGCCGGAGAGACTCGGAGCGCCCGCGGCTATCCGCCGGGAACGCCCCACAAAGGTCTCCATCGCCCCGCTACACCTTGACGGCTCGGGGTCTCGAGTTAGACTCGTCCCGGGGGGGCGGAGATCCCGCCCGCGGGCGCGGGAGACCAGCCGGGAGACTCGACTCTGTGACCATGTGCCGGCACCCGCCACCAAGGTTATGTAACTAACGCCCGAGCGCCGGAACGAGTCGCACCGGTCGCGGCTCGCGGACGCCGCTTCCCCGCGAGGCGGTGCGCCCGGCCTAGGCCCCGGGCCTCGCCGCCTCGGCCGCCCCGCCCTCGGCGCGCGGGCCCGCAGTTCCCCACCCTACCTGAGCCCGCAGGCCAGGTCGCCGTGGGCCCCGGCGTCGCTGCTTCCGTGCGGTCCGTCACAGCATCTCCCGGGAGACACGGCCCGGTGCGCGCCCCCGCCCGCGGAAGCCGCTTCTCGCTCAGTCTCTCGCCGGTCCCCTCAGGCCCCGGGAGCGCCTTCGCCCAATCCCGGCTTCGAACTCGTCCCGCCGCCCGCGCCGCGTCCTCCCCGCTGGCGACTCGGCTTACTGGGCTGGCACCGCTCGGGCCGCGCACTGCGCAGTACCCCGGGCGCACTGCCCGAACCCCACACACACAGCCTCTCCGCCGAGGGAAGGATCGTGGCCAGGGCGGTGATCCGAGCGCAGATCGCGCTGCGGGGCTCGGACTTCTCGCGAGGGTTCCGGCCTCCGGCGCCGACTCCGCGGGAATTTTCAAACTTTCCCTACTAGGCCTTTCGCAAAGGGAGAAAACCGAGACGACGTCGGGAAGAAAGATTCATTTACGTACAGCAGGGTCTCTCCGCCTCCTAGGAGCAGATAGGCGAAAGACTACAAGTCCCATAGGGCCTTGCGCTCTGGGCGTAGTGTAGGGCGTGGCTGGTTTTGCCGAGCAAGGGCCGGGCCTAATCTAGTGGCGGTTCCTGCTGGCAGCCAAGCGATAATCTTTCCTCTATGACTGCTACTCTTGCCTCCGTATTTTCCGTTCTGTGCTCCAACTTTTCATGAAACACACACACACACCAGACTTACTGAGAAACTCTTACTCTCATTTTTTTTTCCCAAAAAAGCAGCGTGCTAAGATCGCCTAGCCTAGTCTTTTGTCATATATCTGAGGCTGGGTATGTATTCTGCTGGCAGAGCGCGTGCTTGGTATGCACGAAGCTGTAGGTTCCATTATGCCAAACCTATGTTTCCTTTTCGATTTGTTAGTATTGAGAGACGAGGAGTTGGACAGGCTCCTTAGTAGACAAACAGATAGGGGCATGGGCTGTGGCGAATCTCCAAGATGGCCAGCTTTTTTTCACCTCCTGACTTGAGACAAAAACCTGGCAGCTTTTATCTCCTACCTGCAGGCCACCTGCTGATGGACTGGTTCAATAAGTTCAAAGCCTGATCAGAACACGTTACACAATTGTAGTGGATCAATCAACCGTCCATCCTTTCTGCCTTCAAACTGACCAACCCTACAGTAGGTCCGGAAGACTCCGAGGTTTTACAACCCCCAGGCCTCAAGAAGAGACTGGATTTTTCAGCTTCTCAAATCCCCTCTCTGCTTTGCATAAGGTCTTTTTCTCTGTGTGTTTACTGCGCGCAATAAACGCCTTTCTTAACTGCTAATTCTGCTACTGCCTGTTGTGCTTTGCCTTTTAACTCTTTCTATTCTTAACGGTACTTTTTTCTTTTAGTTTATTCTAGACATGGTTTCTCTGTGTAACAGCCCTGGCTATCTTAGAACTCTCTGAGTAGATGGGGCTGGCCTCAAACTCACAGAGATCTTCTTGCTTCTGTCTCTTGAGCTGTAGCATTAAAGACCTGAACCACCTTTCATTCTGTGTGTGTGTGTGTGTGTGTGTGTGTGTGTGTGTGTGTGTGTGTGTGTTTCGAGACAGGGTTTCTCTGTGTAGCCCTGACTGTCCTGGAACTCACTCACTCTGTAGACCAGGCTGGCCTCGAACTCAGAAATCCGCCTGCCTCTGCCTCCTGAGTGCTGGGATTAAAGGCCAATGCCACCATGCCTGGCCTCCTTTCATTCTTTTAACTAGCAGTGAAAACAAATCCAATCAAGATCCCTAGACTGTATCATTTCTAGTCTGTATCATTTCTGGACTGTATAATTTTTAGACTATCACTTGGGCTTTCTTCTATAGACTATCAGTATCTCTCTTTGAAGCTAGTCCCAGCACCAAAGAATTTTCAAACAAATGAAATAGAATGTGTCTTTATTACTGAGTTGTAAGAGCACAGGCAGAACCAGGAGGATCTCTGTGTGTTCAAGATTAGCCTGGTATCCATAGTAGTTCTAAGGCTACATAGAGAAATCCTATCTCAAACAAACAAACAAACAAACAAACAAGGGGGAAGAGAGAAGGAGAAATATTAGTGGGCTGCTTTAATCAGGAAAGCCTGTCTCTGCTACCCATTCTCTGCACACTTTTTTTTTTTTTTTTGGTTTTTCGAGACAGGGTTTCTCTGTATAGCCCTGGCTGTCCTGGAGCTCACTCTGTAGACCAGGCTGGCCTCGAACTTCAGAAATTCGCCTGCCTCTGCCTCCCGCGTGCTGGGATTAAAGGCGTGCGCCACCACACCTGGCTCTCTGCACACTTTTTGAAATAAAGCTGCCTCTTAGAAATATACTGTTTATGATTTTTTCTTTATTCACCACAAGATGTAAAGGTGAGCTAGTTTTTGCAAGGTATTATTCTAAATTGAGAGAGGAAGAAGTTAAAGAAGATTTTGCAGTAGGCGCTGTGTGGTCTGGTTCTGTTTTGCTAGTAGTGAATGGGGTATGTCTCATGTGTCTTGAACTCAGTCTGTAACTGAGGATGGCAGTCGGCTGGGATCACAGGCATGCATCCCTTCCCCAGTTTTAGGTGGTTCTTGGGATCAAATGCAGGGCTTCATGAATGCTAAACAAGTACTCTACCAACAGAACTACATTCCCCCCCACCCCCCCTTTTTTTTTTCCCCAGACAGGGTTTTTTTGTATAGCCCTGGCTGTCCTGGAGCTCTCACTTTGTAGACCAGGCTGGCCTTGAACTCAGAAATCCTACTGCTTCTGCCTCCCAAGTGCTGGGATTAAAGGTGTGTGCCACCACTGCCCAGCGTGTGTTTTGCCCATGTTAGTTTCCATCCTTGCCTGGCTTCCTCTTCTGTCTACATTCCCATCCTTTGGAACAAACTTCCTTCCGTGTCAGACTCCTTGGTAGTAAGAAGAAGATAGATTTTCAGCCCAGGAATTCTACCACTGAGCTTAGTAACAGGGGAATCAGGTGACCTTTGGGGCGTTAGTTCGTTAATCATCTGCCGAGCACAGAGGACTGACAGAGCACAGAGGACTGACACAGAGCACAGAGGACTGACAGAGCACAGAGGACTGACAGAGCACAGAGGACCGACACAGAGCACAGAGGACTGACAGAGCACAGAGGACCGACACAGAGCACAGAGGACTGACAGAGCACAGAGGACCGACACAGATTCTTCAGGCTGAGGATTAAAAGTCCCGAGGAGCCGGGTGTGGTGGCGCACGCCTTTAATCCCAGCACTCGGGAGGCAGAGGCAGGCGGATTTCTGAGTTCGAGGCCAGCCTGGTCTACAAAGTGAGTTCCAGGACAGCCAGGGCTATACAGAGAAACCCTGTCTCGAAAAACCAAAAAAAAAAAAAAAAAGTCCCGAGGATGGGAGGAGCTGGAGAGATGGCTCAGTTCAAAGTACTGACTGCTCTTCAAGAGGACCAGAATTGGATTTTTCATTCATTTCTTTTGTTTTTAAAGACAGGGTTTCTCTGTGTGCCCCTGGCTGTCCTGGAAATGGGATTAAGGTCGTGTGCCACCACAGTCCAGTCTAGAATTGGATTTCTAGCACCTACATAGTAGCTCACAACCATCTGTCACTTGAGTTCCAGGAATCCAGCACCCTCTTCTGCCTTCCATGGGCACCATTGGTACACAGGCATACACACACAGGCAAAAATACTTATACATGTAAAAAAATTAAACAAATAATTTAAAAATTCTTTAGATTGTAAAATTTAAAAATCTGTTCCTACATACCTAATACCAATATATGATTGTTCAGATTTCAATCTTTCTTCTGTCATTACCAACAGACTGGTTTTTTGTTTTGTTTTGTTTTGTCTTGCTTTTTGTTTTCAGTGATCAACTATCAAAAACCTGAACCAACCATACCTGGCCTATTTTCCTACAAATGTCCTTTTTTCCTTTGTTTTTTTTTTTTTTTTTCAAATGTGTTTTGCTTTTTTTTTTGTTTTGTTTTGTTTTTTGTTTTTTGTTTTTTGAGACAGGGTTTCTCTGTATAGCCCTGGCTGTCCTGGAACTCACTCTGTAGACCAGGCTGGCCTTGAACTCAGAAATCTGCCTGCCTCTGCCTCCCAAGTGCTGGGATTAAAGGCGTGTGCCACCACCGCCCGGCGTGTGTTTTGCCTTTTTGCATTCTTTTCTCTTCCCATTTTCTTTCTTTTTTCTTCTTTCTTTCTTTCTTTCTTTCTTTCTTTCTTTCTTTCTTTTTTACCACTTAATTACACCCACACCTCTTGTTTGTTTTGATACAGACTCTCTCATCTCCTTCCATAGCCCAGGGATGACCTTAGGTTCCTGATCTCCCAGTCCCAACCTCTTACATGCTGGAATTACTGGTGTGCACCACTAGAAGTTGTTTCATGCACTGCTGGGGATTCAACTCAGGGCCTGGCACATGCTAGACAAACCCTGAACTACTCCCCCAGCTCAGTTGATATCTTTGAGACATTCTTGCTAAATCATCTTAAGCTCACCCTGCTTCATTCTATTCACTACAGGAATATGTCATGCACCTGGCCTCCCATCTAAACCTTACTATTCCCCCTGTGTCCAGCTAAAGCTTTCCTTTCTGTGGCAAACCCTTCCCATCACTTCAGCCCACACACTAAACACTTGCTTTGGAAGTATGCTGCGTTATTTCATGCCTGTTCCCTGTTTGCCTCTGATGCTCTCCACCCACCCACCACCCCCATCTTCCGGCTACCCCAGGAGCACAAACTGCATCTTTTGAAAATGCTTCCCTGCCACTTCTTAACCTTAATTACTTCATAAACTTAATCTTCAATGTAAAGCTCTCCAACCTTTCTTCCTCTTTCAGGCATTTAAGCATGTACGAGATTATTTTAATTAGTTTCAGAAGACAGTAAAAAAAATGTCAAGTGTAAAGAGAAAAACGTAGGCTTGGGAGTTAACAGTGGTTGTAGGAAAGCAGACTAAATAAATTAAGCATTTCTTTTATGTAACATTTCACTATCTTTAACATGGTTGGCATTTATCAAAATCACTTGACTGTCATGTCTGTTTATACTTGGGGTATATCTTGTATAACCAGCGGGCCACAGAATAGACTTGGGGTAAACACAGTTGCAAAGTGTTCTCCTTCTGAAAGAATGTGAACCCTGGCCCTTTGGACATAGGTCTGTTTTTCCAGCCACTCGATAGGCTGAGGCATTAGGATAGCAAACAACAGTAGTATGCAGACTGAGTGCAATTCTAGCTTGGGCAATTTAGTGAGACACTATCTTAAGAAACACAAAAGTTAAAAAAAGCTGGGGGGGGGGGGCAGAAATGATGGCTTATGTCTGCAATCCCAGCACTTGGGAGTCTGAGGCAGGAGGACTGCCATTGGTTTGAGGCCAGCCTGGGTTCCAGGATGGCCCGAAGTACAGACCCATTGAGACCCCATGTAAACAAATAGAATTGTTTGGTTTTGTTTGTTTGTTTGTTTGTTTGTTTTCAGTCATAGAAGGGACTAAGGATATCATGATGGTAGAGTGCTTGCCCTGCTTGTTCGAGACCCTATGTTCATTGCACAGTCCTGACCAAAGAAAGTAAAAGGGAAGAATGTGATTATTTGGAGCTAAACTCCGTTTTAATGCTTTTCACTGCTTCCAGCTACATGATTTTAATTGGATTACTTCCTTTTCTGGGGCTGTTTTCTCAGCTAAGAAAAGATAATGCTAGTTCTGCGCCATTGTGGCAAAGATTAAAGGTGAGCAGGTGCCTAATTCCCCCCCTTTTACCTGGGTAACCACATTTCAGTATAAAGCCAAGGGCCTAGAAAAAGGCTCCAAGGAGGTACTTTATTCAAGATACTATGTTTCTATTTCAGTCCTGCCTCCCGGGAGTGACTGACAAGCCGTCTTATCTGGGAGAATTTAGAACCTCATTGAAGCAATGTGAATTAAGCTAGGTTTGTTTGGCAAAGTAATAGAGAAGGCATTGTTACCTTATCATTAACAACAGAAATAGAGCTGTTATGTCTGAAATAAGGATAATTGTCTTTATTCTAATGGCTACATTTTCATCATTTTTGTAAGAATATGGGCCTCTGCAAGCAGTTCCCACCCTGGATTTTGCCAATTAACAAGTCACGGGTGAACGATGAGCCCCATTTTTCTTCTTCCATGTAACATTTCTCACAATGATAAGATGGCCAGCTAAAATAATCATTTCATGAGTGAGCAAATATCAATTTCACTATTCTAAACAAAAGAACATAACAAGATGGCTTAGAGACTACCGCTCTTACAGAGGACCAGATTTCTCCTCACTTCTGTGAGCTACTCCTAGCCTCCTGGAACTTCCCTCTCTAGGAGAATTAGATACCTCTGGCCTCCAAGGGGCCTTTCACTCATGTCAACATACAGCCCCCACACAAACACATCGTTTGAAATAAATCTTAAAAATATCAAAGGGAGCCAAATGTAGAGACGCACATCTTTAACCCCAGCACTAGGGAGGCAAAGGCAGGCAGATCCTCACAGTGAATCCCAGGACAGCCAGAGCTATGTAGTGAGATCCTGGCTCAAAAATGTGTGTGTGTGTGTGTGTGTGTGTGTGTGTGTGTGTGTCCATGTGTATCCCCACAGTCTAGAGATTCTAGATCTCTAGAGATATTTTAGGCAGAAGATCTTGTTCTGTAGATGGAAAAAATGAACCATCAAGTGATTTACCACAGTGTTTTGATTTGTTTGTTGGTTTTCTGTCTGCTCCTGAACTTTGTCTAGTTCTTTAGCTTTTGTCTGTGTTGTTCTGTTCATTCATGCTGGAAACCCTATGAACTTATCTGGAGACCCACAAATGCACACAAACACACACAAACGTGTGTGTCACACATACACAAAGGTGTCATATTCTCTGTCTCTCTCTCTCTCTCTCTGTCTCTCTCTCTCTCTCTCTCTCTCTCTCTCTTTCTCTCTCTCTCTCAGAGGAATGTTAGTGAGATAGACAGGCTGGCCAGAAGAGGGCATCAGATCCCATTACAGATGGTTGTGAGCCACCATGTGGTTGATGGGATTTGAACTCATGACCTCTGAAAGAGCAGTTGGTGCTCTTAAACTCTGAGCCATCTTACCAGCCTTCCAGTCACTAATTTTGAAGATGCTAAATGCCTATGGCCCAATTTTCTGCAGACATTTGCTCAATTGGGGTTCCCTCTTCTCAGGTGACTAGCTAGTGCCAAGCCAACACACACATGCATACAGAATAAACTTTTAAAAATGTAAAAGTAATCATAGTAAATGCCCTGACAGTCTGGGTGTGTGGAGTACTTCTCTAGCATCTTGGGTTCCATCCTCAGTACTTAAAAGAAAAAAATAAAGAATGCACCAATATATGCAAAACCTTCAGTTTAGCTTTTGTTTGTTTGTTTGTTTTTGGGTTTTTTTTGTTTTTTTGTTTTGGTTTTTTTGAGATAGGGTTTCTCTGTGTAGCCCTGGCTGTCCTGGAACTCACTCTGTAGACCAGGCTCGCCTCGAACTCAGAAATCCGCCTGCCTCTGCCTCCTGAGTGCTGGGATTAAAGGCGTGCGCCACCACGCCCGGCTTTTTTTTTTGGGGGGGGGGGTTTCGAGACAGGGTTTCTCGAGACAGGGTTTCTCTGTGTAGCCCTGGCTGTCCTGGAACTCACTTTGTAGACCAGGCTGGCCTCGAACTCAGAAATACGCCTGCCTCTGCCTCCCGAGTGCTGGGATTAAAGGCATGCGCCACCACGCCCGGCTTTAGCTATTATTTTTTTAAGAGACATGGTCTCACTCTGGTGACACCAAAACTTTAGGGCTTAAGGGATCCTTTGGTCTCAATATCCTGAGTAGTTGGGGCTACATGCATACACTACTACACCCAGAAAATATGTTCAGATTTTTAAAACTAAAAGATTATGTGAAAAAAAAAGGAGGGTTAGAATGAGGAACATTTTGAAGAATAAACTGGTCTTGGTACCACAGATGATAGGTTATTATCCACATCCAGAAAAGGACATAAAACTTGTGGCTTCATGCAAACAATTTTTCAAATTCATAAATTCTATATTTTGATAGCAAAAAAATTACATTGTCTTCTTTAAAACTGAATTAGAGGCCGACAAGATAGCTCAGCAGGTAAAGGGGTTTGTCACTAATCCTGACAACTTGAAATTGGTCCCTGGAACCCACATGGCTAGAAGGAGAAAACTGACTCCCACAGTTTGTCTCTCTCTCTCTCTCTCTCTCTCTCTCTCTCTCTCTCTCACACACACACACACACACACACACACAAATAATTAAATCAACCAATCAATAAACGTAAAAATAATCCTTTTAGATTAAGGTCTGGGGACTTGGCTCAGTTGGTAGAGTGCTTGCCTAACGGATGTGACACCATCCTTAGGTTTGATTGTAAGTACCACAGAACCTGGTATGGTGTGCCTCTGTAATTTTAGCACTTAGGATGCATAGGCAGGTTGATCAGAAATTCAAGGTCCTCCTCAGCTATGTAATATGTTCCAGGTCACCCTGGCTACATAGGCCCTGTGATGACATGCCTGTAGTTTTTAACTCAAGAGGTTTAAGCAGGAGGATAAGCCTAGGCCATACAGTAAGTTCCAAGCTAGACGTACTACAGTAGGAAAATCTATGGGCCAGAGGGAGCAGGGGCAGAGCAAGAGAGAGAAGGGAAGGGGAAAAAATAGAAATAAAAAAAAATTTAGTGACTGATGGGAGAGAGCCCAGCCCAATGTGGGTGGTGCCATTCCTGGGCTGGTGGTCCTGAGTCCTATAAGAAAGCAGGCTGAGCAAGCCATGGGAAGCAAGCCAGTAAGTAACATCCCTCCATGGCCTCTGCATCAGCTCCTGCCTCCAGGTTCCTGCCCTGCTTGTGTTCCTGTCCTGAGTTCCTTGGATGATGGAAGTGTAAGTCAAAAAAAAGCCCTCTTCCCCAAGTTGCTTTTGGTGGCGCTGTTTCCATGATAGTCACCCTAACGAGGACAATGAATATGTGTTGGGTGCGGGTGGGGGCAAGTGCCAGGGTGTGGGGTTCAGAGGGTAACTTTTGGGAGTCCATTCTCTTCTTCTAGCATGTGTGGCTCTGGGATCAGAATCCAGCTGACTTTCTCCACTGACCCGTCAGTCTGTTCAGCACACCAGTCCCCAGCTCTTGTTTCTGTTTTTCATCAGCTCCTCAGACTCAAGCTTGCTTCAAATCACTGCTACCTCAGATCTCAGGGACCCTGGTAGTCAATGATTTATGGTTTTTGTTTTGTTTTTTTTTTTTAAAGCAACAAAGGGGAGAAGAAGGCACCCCAGCAGAGCAGACAGAGGATAACAACCTTCAGAAAAGGAGGGTGGAAAGAGATGCAGAAGCATGGGGAATTGGGGTAGGGGTGAGGGGAACAGGACAGGATGGCTGCTTTTTGGAGTTACAGTGTTGATGGATATGAGGAAGAAGAGCCATCCAGTCTGAAACTCACAAGGTTTCAAAGAATGAAATACAGAGCCACTGTGTAACGGAAAAAGGCTGCTGAAGCATCAAAGGGCGAATAAGGTGGGGAAAGGAAATTTGCTGTCTCCTGTGCAAGTTCACCTCATGTGGAAACCTTGTGCTCTGTAGACTGGACCTCTTTAAGCCATTTAATGATCATCGTGGGAAGAGTCCTGAAGAACCAAGAGCCTCTGGTGACATTTGGTGGAACTTGCGCATTCCCTTTGGTATCTTCTTGGTCACACCTCAAACCCTGTCCACTTTCCAGAGAGTAGATCTTAAACAGTATTTGTTTCCCAGCTTTATGTACCTTCAGTATCCCCAGACCATCAGGACCCACAATCCAGGACCAGCCAGAGTGAGTTAGATCATCCTCTAGATCTGATTCCTAACACAAATAAAATGGGCTCAATCTGCCTGTGACAACGGGAAATGGGTTCTTTGGGAAGCACTGAATTGAGTTGAAAAGATG
The DNA here is from genome assembly GCA_902729485.2 of Mus minutoides. Taxonomy (NCBI): domain Eukaryota; kingdom Metazoa; phylum Chordata; class Mammalia; order Rodentia; family Muridae; genus Mus; species Mus minutoides. The sequence goes on along the minus strand of LR749990.1, from coordinate 1,067,869 downwards.
TAAGTCTGAATCCTGACCTTCAGTGTCAGGGGCCTTCAAGCTTGGGTTTCCTCACCTGTAAGAATGAACTGTAACAGTCTTAGGAAACTGTTTGGGTGACTAAACAGAGCCATCAAGTGTAGGGGCTAGACACTGGGGCACACACCTGGGCTCAAGGCCCTCAGGAAGCTGAGGTAGGATTATATCAAGCTGACCTGGGCTGTGTGGAGCTCTATATAGAACTCCCTGGTTTATAAAACAAAACCCTTACACACCCAAGGCAGAGGTGGGATGGGGGGCATGCTGGGCCTGGGAAGACTGGGGATACAGCACGGTGGTAGAATGCTTGATTGGCATTCTTGAGCTGAGGCCCTTGATCCCACCCCCAACAAATGGATGGATGGATGGATGGATGGATGGATGGATGGATGGAATATATGGCAACCTTCACTGTTTGGCTGATTGTTCTACATAAATGTGAGGTTATATTCCATCATCATATTATCTATACATTTATTTTATTCTGTGGTGCCCTTGACCAAATCCAGGGCCTGGGCATCCTAGACAAGCATTTTCTCACTGAGCCACAGCCCTAGCCCTTAATTTTTCCTTTAAAAATATATCTTACCCTGGTGTATAATTGCTGTAGTTATTTTCTGTGTCAGTACTAAGGAGTTGATGAATATTTGCACGTGTCTAGAAGACTGCTGCCATGAGATAAGGGAGGGGACAGAGGAGGTAGCAGAGCACCTGTCACAATCCCACCCGTCTCTCTGTCCATCTGTCGGTCCACCCATCTGTCTGTCTTCCCCTCCTTCCTTCCTACTCTTCCTGGATGCTCAGAACTAAGTATGTAGTCCAGACTGGGCTCAAAATCACAGTAATTTTCCTGCCCAGCCTCCCAAATACTGGGACTACAGTATGATGCCTAACTCCAATTAGGTGTTTTGTTTTGTTTTGTTTTGTTTTGTTTTGTTTTGTTTTGTTTGGAGACAGGTTCTCCCCAAATAGCCCTGGCTATCCTTGAACTCTCTTGGTTAGACCTGGCTATCAGGAGCTCACAGACGTGGGCTGGCGAGATGGCTCAGTGGTTAAGAGCACTGACTACTTTTCCAAAGGTCCTGAGTTCAAATCCCAGCAGTCACTTGGTGGTTCACAAGCATGTGTAATGAGATCTGACACCCTTTTCTGGTGTCTGAAGACAGCAACAGTGTACTTACATATAATAAATAAATCTTAAAAAAAAATAAAAAAGAAACTCACAGAGATCCTACCTGCCTCTGCCACCACACCCGGCAATTTTAAAATAAAAACAAACAAACAAACAAACAAACAAAACCCAGTCTATACATACATGTATATAGTATATTGGACCACTTTCTCCTTGAATCCTCATCTTCTTTTCACCCCTAGGAACTCTTCGCCTCCCTTCTGTTCCTTCCTCAAGTTTATGCCTTTGGGTTGAAAATATCCACTGAAGCCTGGAAGACCTAGCTATGTTTTAATCTACATACTGACTAGGCTGAGCTAGACCCTGTAGAGGTCCACACACCCTCCCAGGCATGAAACCCAGATACATTGCACTTGGAACTCTGTCTCAAGGATATTGGCTTGTAGTTAACACAGTTTTAGAAATTGATACACAAAGACTGTAGCCAGGCATCATGTGTGCTACACCTCTGAAATCCCAGTACCTAGCCTGTGAAATTTACAAGGTCTGTAAATGTCTGTCAGTATTTCTTTGTTTTTGTCTTGTGTTTGTTTTGGTTTGTTTTTGGTTATTATTATTATTATTTTTGGAGACATAGTCTTGCTCTTTAGTTCAGGCTAGCTCAAAATGCTCAATTTTCCTGCCTCAGCCTCCTGAGTTCTGGGATTACAGGTGTACACCACTGGGCCTGAATGGAGTTTATCAACCTTTTTTTGTTGTGAAGCTCTGCCTTCCTACATGATCTGCTATGGGAAAACTATTCATAAGCACTCCATGACTCAATTTCCTCCTTGTAAGAACACAAAGGGATATCGATCTTATCACTGTGACAATCGATTGAGTTGTGTCAGACATTTAGTAAAGTCTATACTTGTTTTATTTGCAAGTGTGTAAGGGTTGTAATGACCTTTCCNTTTTTTTTTTTTTTTTTTTTTTTTTTTTTTTTTTTTTTTTTTTTTTTTTTTTTTTTTTTTTTTTTTTTTTTTTTTTTTTTTTTTTTTTTTTTTTTTTTTTTTTTTTTTGAGACAGGGTTTCTCTGTGTAGCCCTGGCAGTCCTGGAACTCACTTTGTAGACCAGGCTGGCCTCGAACTCAAAAATCCGCCTGCCTCTACCTCCCAAGTGCTGGGATTAAAGGCGTGTACCACCATCGCCCAGCAACCCTATATTTTCAATAGTTAATTCTGTGCTGATGTTGGAATATGCCAAAAGACCCTTACTCACAAAGACCACAGAGACTGCCATCGCTGCAAACCGCATAAGGATTTTTTATTGATCAAACATGTTGGGGACCCCCTCTCAGCACGCAGGCCAGAGGAGAGACTCAGGACAAAGAACACACTTTTTATACCTTGTAAGGGGCAGATTTTAGGCAACAGGATTAGCTGGCTTATTCTCATTGGTGTAGCAAGTAACCTTTTCAGGCATTGGTTGGTTTGTATAGGGTGACTACCTTCGGCCTAGTGACTCATTCTGCCTGCCCTTATGGTGGGTTATCAGCAAAGCAGCAGTACATTTTGAACTTATGGGTCAGATATTAATGTCACAGCTATCTACAAGGTCAGGGTGGTTTGTGTTTATTTTTTTTTCTTTCCCAGAATTCAGTGTGGGGCGGGGTAGGGGAATTTCTCTGGGAACTGCTAATCTTGTTATGGTTATTTTTTTTTTAGAACAGCTCATTTTGTTTTGGCAGATGAAGACTTGGTCGTTTTGACCGCTATGTTTCTGAAAGTCCCTTCAGAGGGAAAGGGGCTAGGTGGTCTTGAACTTATTTTGGATTCTATTTGTAAATGCCTGTCCTTCCTCACCTGCCAGAGTACAACCCATCAGAGATGGATGGGACATTGTCTTCCTGCTGCTGATTCAAACTGGAGTTTGGTTTTTTGTATAATGAAAGCCTGATGGGCCAGAGCTGGGGCAGGAAGTGTATGGGGCAGGTCTTCCAGGCAGGCAAGAGACACAGGGGAAAAACAGAGAAGTGGGAAACTGGAGAGGATGTGGAAGGAAGCATGCAGGAGATGGATGGAGTGGAGTGGTGAGAACCACATGGGGAGACAGCATGGTGTAGAAGTCAGGATAAGTGTAGCTAGCTGAGAGACCACCCCAGCATAAGGCTAACAGCTTTAAACTAGCTAGAAGTCTCTGTGTCTTAATTAAACTGCAGTCAGGATCTGAGAAAGCCTTGCAATAGTCTAAAAACTATTAGTAGAGCCAGAGATGTAGTTCTGTGGTATTCAGTTGTTGCAGGGGACTTGCCTTGTCTAACATTCATTCATGTCTCACCTTGCCAACCAGGAGGTCAATTACCCATGTACAAGTCTCTCTCCACCAAGTAGGATGTTAGTTCCCAGGGAGGTCTTGGGAGCTTAAACTTTACTCAACCCCTATGCAAAATGGAAGTCTTATTCTAAATAGATGCAGGTGTCTTTCTTATGTTGTGGTCCATTCCAGGGGTTGCTTGTAAAGGCAAATACCATAAAAGCTCATACACAAACACAGGAAATGCTGCGAAGTGGTTGGTTCCGGTCCAAGCTTATTGTGGCTGACTATACAAAGCAGTTCTAACTGACTTCTTTTTTTTTTTTTTTCCCTTGTTCCGGTCAACCCCGCTCGCTCTGCTCGACCCCGCTCGCTCCGGCCAGCCCCACTTGCTCCCGGCCGCCCCCGTACGGCCCCCGCTTGTTCCAGCCAGCCCCGCTGGCTCCGCTCGTTCCGGCCATCCCCGTTCGGCCCCACTCGCTCCGGCCCTGCTAGCTCCCGCGTCCCCGCTTGCTCCAGCCGTCCCCGTTCGGCTCCGCTCGCTCCGAACAGCCTGGCTTGCCCCAGTTGGTCTCTCCGGTCCAAGGATTCATTTCTTAATTATTCTTCATAAGTACGCTGTAGCTGACTTCAGACGCACCAGAGGAGGGCGTCAGATCTTGTTACGGGTGGTTGTAAGCCACTATGTGGTTGCTGGGATTTGAACTCATCACCTTTGGAAGAGCAGTCGGGTGCTCTAACCCGCTGAGCCATCTCACCAGCCCCTAACTGACTTCTGTTGTGATTGATTTCCAAGAGCATAGAACATAACAATATGTAATCAACTTGGGCATGAGAAACATTTCTAGTAACAGCAGAAACAACATATGAGACAGTTTTCCTATAATATTAGTAACAACAAAATGGCAGGGTAGCAATGTAACCTTAACGTTAAGGTTAGGCCTTAACATTTTACCCAGGCTTAACATTCTACTCAGGCCTTAACAGTACTGAAAAAAAAATTATACAACCACTTCAAATTGAAAAATATTAAACAAGAATGCCTGGTTTCTTCAGACAGAGAGTAAGAAGTACAGGGTTAGACCTATATTTTTCTCTTGCTATGGAATCGATACAAGTTATTGAGCTTTTCACAAAATTAAAGTATTATCATGTCAGCTGGCCATGAACAGACACAACCAATCCATCTCCAGGGAGTCTCCTTTAGTCCCTCCCTCCCCAGCCAATGGTTAAAGGGAAACTGACTGGGCTCTTGTTCTCTGCTACCAGCTTTATTGCACCCTCCCTCTAGACACTTTGAAATCTTAACCTCTAGGATTTATACAATGTGACCTTATTCTGAAATACATTTTTGCAAATATAACTAGATAGATTGTCAAACTGGAGATTGCTAGAACATGCAGGAACCAAGGGACTGAGAGTGTTTCCTACCTGAGTTATATAGCAAGAGCCCATTTTAAATAATTCAAGGATTTAAAAAAAAGCCTTGAGCAGGGCGTGGTGGTGTACGCCTTTAATCCCAGCACTCGGGAGGCAGAGGCGGGTGGATTTCTGAGTTCGAGGCCAGCCTGGTCTACAAAGTGAGTTCCAGGACAGCCAGGGAAACCCTGTCTCGAAAAACCAAAAAAAAAAAAAAAAAAAAGCCTTAAAAATTGAGGGTTGGGGTGTGATAGTTCAGGTGCAACACCTAACTAGCGGCTTGTAGCCCTGGATTCAATCTCCAGCAATAAACATTAATTAATTAATTAATTAATAATTGGCAAAAATAAAAAAGTTGCCTTGGTCATGGTGTCTGTTCACAGCAGTAAAACCCTAACTAAGACAGGTGGGAATGTGAAATTAGTAACGTTTTGATGGTGGAGAAGTGGAGAGATGTACTCCCCTCCCCCAGTCTGCTTCAGGCTGAGAGTAGACCTGTCCCTACGGTGTGGCTTTCCAGCTAAGGCTGGCTTCCTTTGCTGTGCTAACTGCCTCTTTGCTTCGCCTGGACTCTGCTACCTGTCGCCATACCTCGCCCAGATCCTGCTTCCTGCTGAGGCATTCCACACTGCCTGAGACTTCGGACTGAATCTAGGTGCATGCACAGACTGGCTGGGGTCGGGGCCTACCCTCATATAACCAAGAAAGATTCTTTTTTTTTTTTTTTTTTTTTTTTTACCATGCCACGAGGTGTTTTTATTTTCATCAACTCAGGAGGCAGAGGCAGGCGGATTTCTGAGTTCGAGGCCAGCCTGGTCTACAAAGTGAGTTCCAGGACAGCCAGGGCTACACAGAGAAACCCTGTCTCGAAAAATCAAAAAAAGAAAAAATAATAATAATTTTCTATAATATCCCAGGGCAAAACGGTGAAGTTTGGCAGTGCGATTAGAGGAAGGGTCCCCTTCAGAGACCGGTGGCATCGGCTCGGAGTGCCCGGGTTTCACAGTGCAGCTTGTGGCTCGCATCCATCTTGCAGGTGGCTCTTCCTCCACATCACGAGGGGGTCTTGGGAGATGATGGGGCGGGAAGAGGTGGGGAAATCTTCCTAGGCTTTTAGGAGATTTCATTCCTCTTTTCCTGTTCAATGGTCTCTTTGGTTGGCAGGGTGTTCTTCTGCGTCTTGGTTTTCTTCAGCTTGGCCTTATGGAAGCTGGCGATTTCCCCCATGTCTGGCTTGTCTGCCATTTTCTTACGACTCGTGGATTCTCATTCCGAGCTCGCGCTCCAGGTCCTCCCACTCGCGTCGCTGCAGCAAGAGACCCCAAGAAAGATTCTTGAGTAAAGTTAGAGATGCCTTGAACAGGGAATCGACTTGGTGTCCTTTTCTCTCTCTCCCGTTCTGGTCTCTTTCAGCCCCAGTTTGCCTTCCAGGAAACTCGGTTCATAGGTAGGCCGCAAGAGGCGTACCCCAACAGAGAGAGGGAGGACATTAAAAATTAATTAGTTGGCTAATTAATTAATTAATTAATCTAAACTAAGTGCAATTGCCTTAAGTAAATTTACAGGGAGCTGGATTTGGTAGCAAATGTTTTTAATTGTGGACGTTAAGAGGCAGAGGCAGAGGCAGGCAGATCTCTGTGTTGAAGACCTGGTCTACATAGAGTTCTAGACTAGTTAGAGTTTCAAGTGAGATCCTGTCTCAAAAAGGAGAGAGAGAGAGAGAGAGAGAGAGAGAGAGAGAGAGAGAGAGAAAGGAAGGAAGGAAGGAAGGAAGGAAGGAAGGAAGGAAGGAAGGAAGGAAGGAAGGGATACTCAGGGAACTTTTAAAAAGCCACTATTCTCTGTTGCAGGATATTTAATCATAATGTGAAATTGTATTATTTACTGAAAAAAAAAAACTCTTCCTAGTTGTGATGTGCCTCAGCCTTGGCACACACCTTTAATCTAAGAGCTTTCTGCTTGAAGATTGTAAACAGGATTAAATAAAGTCAACCATAGGTCAAGACGCGGAGCAAGCAGCCAGTTGACAGAAAGTGAACATAAAAGAAAAACCATAGAAAGTAAGAGGGAGTCAGGAGGATGGATAGAGAGACACACAGGAAGTAGAAAGGAGGGACATTCTGTTGGGGTGTGGGGGTAGAGACATCGTGAAGAAGGACAGCTTGCTTTGGGATGGCCACTGAAGAAGAAGGTCAGCTGGGTGCTTTCTCTGCCTCTCTGAGTTAGCAAGCTTTCACCTCAGCATCTGGTTCTTCAGTCTTTATTGGTAAAATCAAACATTTGAGAATTGGTTAAAAACAATAACTCTGGTGCTCTTCAATGTCTGCAACCCTGAGAAATTCTACAGCGAAGGATTCTGCTCAGCTTTCTCCAGGTTTATCACCGTTAGACAACAGTTCTTGTTGTGACTCAGGCTATAGAAGATGGTTCAGGTGGTAGTGTGATTTCCACATAAGCATGGGGACCTGAGTTTGGATCCCAGGCACCGTGTTAAAAAGGCAGGCGCTGTGTAAGCAGAAGAAAGGGTCTAACAGCTCTGCACACAGCATGAGGGATTCTGAGAAGGAAGAAGGTGTGGAGGAATCCTTGGGAGGGAAGAAGTCTGAATGGCCTGTGACAGACAGCTTTGTTTTGGCAAGGGGCCTTAAGGAAATCTTGTGACTCTGTGTGTGGGGTGTGAGGTACACATGCATGTTTGCATGAGTGTGGGAATGTGCCCGTACAGACATGAGTTACAACGGGAACCTTCCTAGACTGATCCTCCACATTATTCTTTTGAGGCAAGGTCTCAAAGTCAAATCCAGAGCTTGCCCACAAAACTTATCTCGACAGCTAGCTTGCTCTGGGGATCCCCTGCCTCTTCCTTCAAAAGCTGGATTTATAGATTTTATAGGCGAGCTACCATAGCCACCGGGCACTCATACTTATGTGGCTTGGGGGCTCTGAACTCTGGTCTTCTTGCTTTCATAGCAAATACTTAAAACTACAAACCAGGATAGGTATGAGCTATGTAGGAAAAACTAAAAATCCAAATTGAGTACTAGGCTATGTGAGACCTTATTTTAAAAACAAACAGGTTTGGAGACATAGCTCAGTTGGTGGGGTGATCGCTCTGCATACACAAAGCTCTGGGCTTGATCTCCAGCAACCTGTATACTAGGTTCTCATATCTGCCATTCAACCCTCCAGAGGTAGAGACAACAGGAGGAAATTTAGATAATTCTCAGCTACATAGGGAGTTCAAGGCCAGCCTGGGCCACATGAGACACTCCATAAACAAATAACAAACACTAAAACTTATAGGATACCCTCAGTAATAAAAGCAAAGAAACCTAAAATTCAGGGTAAGTACCACACATGGGACTCTGGAAAGCCCTAGGCAGCTTAGAGGGAGTCCCCCTTAGTATTATCAACTGTCAAGTCATCCCCATTTTCTTCCTTAAAACAGCTGTTCTGGTGGACAAGGACATCAGCATATGGGTGGACAAATGACTTGTTTGTCCTCCACTGGACAGAGCCCCTTGCTTATCAGACCATCTACCTAACACCAACATGAGGAGCCTCTACTGACTCTCCCAGAGAGCTGAGGACACTAAGAACTATTATTCAGCTGGAGAGTGAACCCCACTCCTTGGCGTACACTCCCAGTCTCACTGTCCAGCAGTTTACAGGCATGGGCTAAGCAGTGCTTTCAGCTGTCCCAGGGAAAGAGTCCAAACTGACCTTCATGCCAGTTCTATCCAAGTTGATCCCACCTCGCTCCACCTTCTAAGGGAGGAAGTTCTATCTCCTGACTGCCAATCACCGAGACAGAGGTCTTATTGTTACTACAGCTGTTACAAGACTGTCATGAAGCCCCACTGGAAGATGAGGGACAAAGGTCAGGGTAACAGGAGCTTTCAATAAAGCATTTTAATGTGACAGGGTTTGTTCTTTTCTAGTACTGAGTGTGGTACCCCTTCTTCCATCAGCATAGCTGGTGTTATGACCAAGCCTTAGAAAACAGCGGCATCTGTTGTCTTAATTAGGCTTGATAGACCGGTACCCCTGCAGCCTGCTTCCGGGTCTCCCAGGACCTTGGCTCCGCCCAGCCCACCTACGACCAGCCCACCGGCGCAAACCTGGGACATCTCACGAAACTCCAGGCTTCCCGCCAAAACTCCAGAACGCCTGCGCAGAAGACTGGGGGCGGCCTTCCTTCCTTTTTCCCCAAGTGCTTGTGCTCCCATTAAACAGTCGCTTTGAGCAGCAGCAACCATGTAACCTTGGCGATTTTTCTTTCCCCATCTCCCTTAGTCTCATTACAGCTTCGGGCCATTCCTCCAGGGAAACCCCGTCCACTGCGGGCAGTGGACCCCAACAACTGAGTTGCTGCCCCGGCCCGTGTCTGCTTCTCCCTTGGGATAGCCAGGTCCCGCAAGCCCGGGAACAACTTTGGAGAACTGCTTCAGTTTACTGGGGGCCGGAGAGGGATATTTATGCTCCTGGGGAGGTGGCTAGGGGCTCTGGGGCAAGGTTTGTGTGGCTGTGTGTCATTGGCCAGGGTCTAGATGTTAGAAGATGGCTCATCTGCATACTCAGGGGGTTGAGGGTTAGGGAATGGGGGCGGGGCGGGGCGGGGCAGGGAGTGTGTGGGAGGGTGGACTTTATAAACTCAAACAGAAGTGAAGCCTGACAACTGTCAGGGGTGGGAGAGCTGGCTTTGTGGCACCAGGTTGGGAGGGGGAAGGTGACCAATTCCTGCTGTCCTCATGTTTTGAGGTATACTGAATAGAAGCTTCCTTGACCTTTCCTCCCTAACCCATTACCGTCCCACACTGAGTATTAAAGATAGGCATGCTAGGTAAATACTCCACCACTGAGCCCTCTTTTTTACTTTTTAGACTTATTTTTCATGTGTATGTGTGTGTGTGTGTGTGTGTGTGTGTGTGTGTGTGTTGTACGTGTGCATTGTGTGCATGCAGTGCTTACAGAGGACTGCAGAGGGTATCAGAAACCCTGGAACTGGAGTTACAGATGACTGTGAAATGCCATGTGGGTGCTGGATACTGAATCCAGGCCTGTGCAAAAGCTGTAAAAAGTACTTTTAGCCGGGCGTGGTGGTGCACACCTTTAATCCCAGCACTGGGAAGGCAGAGGCAGGTGGATTTTTGAGTTCGAGGCCAACCTGGTCTACAGAGTGAGTTCCAGGATAGCCAAGGCTACCCAGAGAAACCCTGTCTCAAAAAAAAAAAGTACTTTAAACTGCCAATTCAAAAATAAAAATATTTTTAAAAGGAAAGAGAAAAACATGGGGAGACAATAAATCTATAGGAACAGCCATTTTTGAAAAATACTATCCATCACAATAGGTTCCTCAAAAAAATTTTTGAAATTTATCTCATAGTTTCTGTATGTTTTAAAACTTAATAGATTTAATCATAAATATAACATCTCATTATTAAACGATTAAAAGAATCCGAGTTGAGCCTGGTAACATACACTTATAATCCTAGTTCTAGGCAGGCTAAGGCAGGAGGTTTGCTGTGAGTTCAAAACCAGTCTGGGGACTGAAGAGATGGCTCATCAGTTAAGAGCCCTGGATGCTCTTCCAGAGGTCCTGAGTTTAATTCCCAGCATTTCATGACAGCTTCATGACATGCTATAACTCTAGTTCCATGGGATCCAGTGCCCTCTTCTGATATGCAGATATACACAAAGACAAAACACCTAAACACACAAAAGACAAAGTCAGACTGGGTTTCATAGTGAGTTCTAGGCAAGCCTGGGCTACAAATCTTGTGTCCAGAAAACACAATACCGGTAAGCACACTTGAGAATCAGGAGTCTTGCTTTGTAGTTTAGGTTGGCACGATACTTGCTATAGAGTGCAGGTTAGTTTGAAACCCAAGGGCAGTCTTCCTCCGTTGGCCCTGTGAGTGCTAAAGTGGCAAGCACTCTGCACTTGGTCCAGCTATTGTGCGTTTCTGGCTGTGGAGACAGTGATAGGGGAAGCTAACCCAGCATGTGTTAACAGTTGCAAGCTGCTGTGTTTTACTGTAACAAATTAACCCACATGGTGTCTGTTACTCAAGTGAAAAACTAAGTTTCCTAATTAACTTATAATCGTCTTTTTAAACTGTCAGGCTGTGTCATGTCATTATGCAAGGAAACAGATATGTAATAACTTCCTGTTTTCTGTTCAAAGAAATTGTAAACATGGCAGCAAAAAGAGAACTGTGTCTAAAATACTCAGAGATGGACACTGCCATGCTGATGTTTCTCTCACAAGTAGGGTATAGACCAAAAGTTGTATGCATGTATGATTATATGTGGTATAGTACAGTATTTATAGTTTTCATGATTTTTTGCAGTGACCTGCTGCTTTCTCCAATGCTATTTATCGTATACAAAAAGTCAAGCCAAATTGGTACTGAGCATAATTTCCATTTTAGCTGATAAGGCTACCACATAAGATCTCAGCCATGAATTTTTCATTCACAAGTAATGAAGTCCAACAGTTATCAATGATTCTAGTTATGATTATTAAGGTTTTTATTTCCTGGTAACCCCGACCCTGTGCCGAGTCACCAGTTCTCACACTTCCGGGACTCAGGTAAAGAGTCAGGGTGTGATTAGTCGGGTACTGACGAAGTCGTGGTCGAGGTCCCCCAGGAGAGGAGAGGAGAGGAGACTGTACCACACCCACAAACATACACATGCCCAAACATATTAATAAAAATAAATCTTGGGGTAGAGAGTGGCTCGGCGGTTAAGAGCACTGGTTGCTCTTTGCAAAGTCTTGAGTTAATTTCCAGCAACCACATGGTGGCTCATAACCATTTATAATGAGATCCAGTGCCTTCTTCTGGCCTGCAGGCCTATATGCAGGTAGAACACTGTATCCATAATAAATAAATAAATCTAAAAAGAATCTTTAAAAAGTAAAGGACCTGTGAAGCTCTCTTAAGTTCAAAATGTTCTGTTTGTTTGAAGACAGATTTTCACTGTTATCTAGGCTGGTCTTGAACTCACAGAGTCTCATCTCTTAGTGACTAGGACTACTAGGATATATCTTCAGTTAGACTCATTATTTTTTAAATGATTATTGAAAAGATGGACTTCCATGAGTCATATGGTGTTTAATCACAGCACTTTGGAGGCAGAGGCAGGAGAATCTCTGTAAGTTCAAGGCCAGCTTGAACTAAAGAGTGAGTTCTAGGACAGCCAAAACTACACAGAAAAACCCTGTTTTGAAAAACCAAAAGAAAGAAAGAAGGAAAGGACAGATGGAGCTTCTGACCTGACTCATGCACTGAGACTTATAGTAGGGTCACTCGATGATCAAGAAAGCTGGCTATGTCAAAGCCATTCTTAAAATCACAGAGTGTGTTTGATTCAACATGTTGTCTTTAAAATCACCATTAAAAACTTACACACATACCATTCCCGTAATTAGGCATAACACTTATTTACATGAAAAGCCACCTCCAGCTGCACCAGCCCATCATGGTCTACTTACTCATGTGATAACCATGTATTGTTACCTACTATTTCATCAGCACTTAGAACTTTAATAAGGCTTTTAAGTATATAAATGCAATTGTTTTACCTCTGTAAAAGCATGTTCTAAAATCCTAATCTGCACTACTGCTGTGCTGTATAGTCTCTGCTCCACAATAGGAGGGCCATTGCTGCTAAGCCACTTATATTCAAGTGAGTTGCTTCAACAGTGATCTTCAAGTCCTATTCTTTCTTTATAGACTGATTTCCAGAGATCCTTCTAGAATGCCTGCTATTCATCCTACTAAGTCTGCTTAATGCCCGTTGCTGTGCCTACTTATAGCCCTTTGCTTCAGACAGATCTGCTTGCTTTTTGTCATCCTCCTTCTTCAGGTGGGTGAAAGGTGTATCCTGTGGTCTTCATGGGTGGGTCCCTGGGCTCAACATCCTGGCTAACTGCTTCACTCAGCCGAGCCTGGGAAGGACCTTTATATACCCCAGCTTGCCTGGTGATGGGAAGTTGACTAGATTAATAAAGTGTCCTTTTAACTGTCCCCCTCAGCACTCAAGGGAAAAGATCTTCTCAAGAAGTGAGAAGTCAGCTGGGTGGTAATGGCACAACACTGTTAGTCCCAGCACCCAGGAGGTAGAGGCAGGTGGCTTTCTGAGCTCAAGGCCACCCTGGTCTACAGAGTGAGTTTTAGGACAGCCAAGGCTACATGCAGAAACCCTGTCTCAGAAAAAAAGAAAAAACAAACAAACAAACAAAAAGTAAGAATCAAGGGCTGCAGAAATGATGAGCAGTTAAGTACTGGGCATCCAATTCAGAGAACAGGGGATCAATTCCAAGAATCCACATAATGGCTTAGAACGACCTGTAACTCCATTCTCAGGGGATGCAGCAATCTCTCTCTGTCCTCCATGGGCACTGCACAAAGGTAGGGCTGACATATACACATAGATAGAACACCCAAAAACATAAAAATAATATATTTTTTAAAGTGAGAAGCAAGCTGGCTTGATGGAGCATGCCTGTAATCCCAGCACCTGAGAGGCTTGCGGCAAGAGTGTCGTGAGTGTCAGGACACTATCAGAAATCTGAACCTTACTTCAGGGAAACCTACGCATGACCCTACTCTGGTTGTCTCAGAGAGTTGTCAAGGTGGGACAAGAAGCCCCAGAGTCCTTTCCAAAATGATTGATGTTACAGGCTGGCCTTTCATAATGGGCAGGAAACTGATGAGTAACAGCTCTTAAGTCAGGCTTCTGCCACCAGCTAGGCGTGTGCACAGAGTGAAAATGGGTGTGTGGCTTCAGCTTTGTGCCCCACCATGCCTGAGACTTGGTAGTCCAGTGACAGGAAGATGATTCATGAGACTGAAATTAGCATCTAGTTAATAACAACACCCTCAGGTAACTCAGACCAGAAATCTGGCAATCACCTTACACTACACTTCTGCTCTGCCTCACGCCTTATAGCTGATTTGTCCCTTGTAGCATGAAATAGTAAAATAAATAAATAAATAAACAAATAAATAAATAAATAAATAAATAAATAAATAAATATTCTATGCGGAAAAGGCACTGGCAGGCAGGCTGGCCTGTTCTCATCTTGTGGAGACTCTCTGACACTGAGCTCCAAAATCTTTCCACCCAGCTTGCTAAGTTCCCATTGGTGAGTTGCTACCACACAAGCCCCATGCTTTCAAATTTCCATAGCCTTTCCTCCCCTCCCCCGAGGCAGGGTTTCACTGTGTAGCCCTAGATGTCCTGGAACTCACTCTGTAGACCAGCTGGCCTCGAACTCAGAAATCCTCCTGCCTCTGCCTCCCAAGTGCTGGGATTAAAGGCATGAGCCACCACTGCCCAGCTCCCACAGCCTTTTGGAGAGCACCTCTTACAAACCACTTGCTTTGCTGCAAACCCACTCTTTGCTGCTGTACCTTTTGCAACAGATGGTGCCCAATGTGACAGGCAAGAATCCACTAGAAATGTAGGATTCTTAGCCTGAGAGTTAGAGATTTAGTTCTTAGCGAGAGAGAGAGAGAGAGAGAGAGAGAGAGAGAGAGAGAGAGGAAGAAGGGAGGCAGGAGAAAGATACTTGCTTTTGGATGGGGAGTTGATGGAGGCCAAGATGTAGGTATTGGCCCCAGTTCAGGTGGCAGATGCATTGGGATCTGTTACCAGAGGATTTAGTTTAGAATGGCTTACACATTAGGATGCTAGTTGCGCCCAGTGATTGTGTTGCCTTTTGATTCTAAACTAAGATTGTGTGGTGTTTTCCTTCACTTGGCAACTTGCCTGCGTTCCAGAGAAAAGGTATGGGGGTGGGGCTCCCCAGCCAGCCACTGGAATTTGGAAGCATGGGGCTGGCGTGGCAGTGACCCACCATAAGAATTTAGTGAGCTGGGTGAGAGATTTCAGAGCTCCAGGTCAGTCTGCCAAGATGAGGCCAGGCTGGCCAGGCATTGGCCTGCTCACCAGTGCACTGCTGGTGTAATGTGGATGGCTTTTTTAACATTTCACGGAACAGTGCCCCAGTTCTGAAGACAGCTCAGATGGTTGTCAAGAAGATTATTGAAGAAATTTTTCCAAGGTTTAGAGTGCCAAAAGCAATAGGGTCAGATAGTGGCCCTGTCTTTGTTGCACAGGTAAGTCAGGGGGTGACCAAGTATTTAGAGGTATTGTGTATACAGACCTCAGAGCTCAGGACAAGTAGAAAGGATGAATAGAACCCTATAAGAGACCTTGACAAAGTTAACCATGGAGACTGGCGCAGACTGGGTGGTGCTCCTCCCCCTCGCCCTATTTAGAACCAGAAATCCTCCCTCTCAATTCAGTCTTACTCCTTTTGAGATCCTTTATGGGGCTCCCATGTCCCTCACTGTCTAAAATGATGTGATTGAACCCACATGTTGTAGTAATAATAATCTGTATGCTAGGTTAAAAGTCTTGCAGGTGGTGCAGAAAGAAGTCTGGTCACAACTGGCTGCAGTGTAAGAGGCGGGTACCCCAAAGGCATCTCACCTGTTCCAGGTCAGAGATCTGATCTACATGCACCAGCATTGCACCCAGACCCTTTAGCCTCGCTGGAAGGATCCCTACCTAGTCCTGCTTACTACCCCTTCTTATCTTGTTTCTGCTCTTAACCTTTGGCCCATGCATCCTTAATCACTTACTAACTTTTATTTGAGAACACATAAGTACAGTACAAGTTTTAATGCTCAAACAATAATATCAGCAGCTGCAACAAAATGAGACATCATTTCAAGATTGAAATGCACCAGAGAAAAAGGGGGGTAATATAGAATCCAAAATAAATTCAAGACCATCCAGCCTCTTCCCCCTCTGAAGGGACTTTCCAAACTATACTAGCAGGCCAAGTACAGAGCCAGATAAGGAGGCTGGCCAACTAAACAATGCTGAGAGAGAAAAAAATACCCATAAGGGCAGGCAGAGTGAGGGACTAGGCCAAAGGTAGTTACCCTATGCTAACCAACCAATGCCTGAAAGGGTTACTTGCTACACCAATTAGAATAAGCCAGCTAGACCTGTTGCCTAAATCTGCCCCTTACATGGTATAAAAAGTGTATTCTTTGTTTGTTCGGGGTCTCTCCTCTAGCCTGCATGCTGGGGGTGGGGGATGGGGGCAACATGTTGGATCAATAAAAACAAAACAAAACAAAACAAAACAAAACCTCTTGCAGTTTGCAGCAATGGCAGTCTCTATGGTCTTTGTGAGTGAGGGTCTTCTAGCAGACAGGTGGGCTTTGAACTTGTGACCCTGCTACCTCAGCTTCCTCAGTGCTCGGACTATGGGTGTATACTATCACAAATGACTCCATGGTGCTATCAGGAGACAGAGGAACATTTTCGGGGTGGTGCCTAGTTGGAAATCTTCTGCTTATATGAGGGCATGTTCTTGCTGAGTATACTGGGGGCCTGGTATTTCTTCTTTCTTGTTTACTTCTTGGCCACCATAAGGCAAACAGCTTCTGCTGCTCATGCTCCCACCACCGTTAATGTTCTGCCTCACTGGAGGTCAACTGATTATGGACTGAAACCTCTAAAACCAGGAACGGAATTAAACCATTCATTTTTAAAAAGTCAGTGATCTTAAGTGCCTTGTTATAGAAACAGAGCTGACTAATGTGCTAGCTCTCTGACACCAGAGGGCATCCAGTAATTTAACCAATACTGGCACTATCTTCCTCAAAGAGCAAATATTAGCACACACACACACACACACACACACACACACACACACACACAAAATCCCTCAGAACCTTTGTTGCTCAGAAATTTACAAAGGTCTCAGGAGTTCTGTGCCAGGAACCAGAAACAAAGACGAAAGATGTATTTTGTGTTATAGATCAGAGTATCACAGGTGTCCAGAGAAGGTGTTGCTGTGAAGAGACATTCGAACAACAATTTATGAAGGAACAAGATATGTGAGTATTTGAAGAGCATGTTAAGAGGAAAGCAGAGAGTGAGGGCAAAGACCTAAGGCAAAACAACACCTTAAACATGAGGGTTTAGGAGATCTAGGTGGATAGAGAGAGTGAGAAAGGGTGGGAGCGACAGAGCCCAGAGACAGAGGGGAGGGAGTCTGCATGAACTATTACAGGACTTTAACCTGATATGAAGAGCTCTTAGCGGGTGTGAAAGGGGACTTCCACTTCAAATTGTCACTCTGGATGCTGAGTTGAGAACAGACCCTGGGCAGACAAGGGAGACCTGACAAGAGATTACTGCAAACATTGAACCAAGAGCTGCTGGTGTCTGAGATCAGGGCAGTAGGACATGGCTGCTTCTGGCTACAGCTTAGAGCTGGGTCTGACCGGATGTGCAGATGAGCTGAATGGGAGGTAAGAGAGAGGGAGGGTGACATCACCGTGTCTGAGCCACTGCTGGGTGGAGTTTCTGTTGAGTAAAGGAAGAAGACTTGTAGGGATAGAGTTTGAGCCTTATCACATTTGTGACACATCAAACGTCACCAGAGTAGCTTGTCCTTTTAGGGCATCTCTAAGGTTCTCCGAGTGTTAGTCTCACTGCTGTGATAAAATAGCTCACAAGGCAAAAGAAGGAGCGGAGGTAGGAAGACAGGCAGGCATCCACAACTGTGAGATGAGCACTATGGTTATTTACTGCTGGTAAGAGCAACTAAGAAAGACTATCCCAGGACTGTTTGAGACCACCATCTCAGGATTGTACAGTCCCCTCCAGAAATAAAGAAAATTAACCACCTATGACTGCTAAGGAAGAACACACCTCTTCAGAGAACTGGGCCCTTTCCTTTTGATAATAAAAATGTTAAGTGAACCCAGTAAGTGGGCTCGTGAACTGTAGTGGGCTACTGAACTCTAACTGTCTCACCTCATGGAACTATTCCTCAGGATACTCTAAGTGTTAAAACTATCTCGGGTAAACTGGTCTTAGAGGTCACTTAAACCAGTCATCAATTCCTAGAGTAAACTGGTCTCTGGACTCAGTGTGCCCCTGACCTAAAGGTTATCAGGACTGCCTGACCACTTAACTGCTATCTCTCTGCTTCTGTAAACAACGCTTACTTGCTGCAGATGTCCAGAGTTGCCGTTTTATGTCACAATTTCAGTTTTTGCCTTTAAAACCTCAAACAAACTGGAGGTTGGAGCTGCTTCCCGTTACTCTGCTTGGGGCAGCCCCATCAGCGGTGAATAAATGACTTATTTAGGCATCTCAGAGGTTTTCCTCTTTAGTTACCCATAACCCAACCCAACCATATGCTTGAGTGAGCCTGCTCCCACCCTATGGAGTGTATTCTATGCCTTTACCCTTTCTTTAAGTAAATCCACTTTCATTGCTGCTGCTCTTACAGATTTGAGGAACTACCATTTTGACTTCTGACTCCATTTTACTTATGTCGACCAATCCCCTCTCTAAGCAACAATAGTTCCCCAAAACATAATGCCTGTTCCTAACAACAGAAAGAACAAATGAATTTGATTGGTTGGGCAAAAGCACTCATATTCAATGTCAGTTGACAATGAAGGAACACTTGGGAAAGTTCCTAATCCCCGAGTTTTGATTAGTAAAAATTATAACTGTAACATTTCTCAGATGCACCCTGCTTCCGTGTCTATTTGGGGCTGCCAGAAGAAACAAGGCTCCAGAATCCTTGTCTAGTGGCCCTGATCCATCAGCTATTCTGCTTATGTGCTGAGAATAATAATAGATTTTGCTGTTTAACAAGCCCACTGGTGTATTCTCTCCCCTTCCCTGTGGCACACAACAAACATGGTGTAACGTTTTGTGTCTTGCTCCCTTCTTTCTTTGGGACACAAAGAAGAGAAGATTTTATTTTTGTCTCACAGTTAAGGATACAGTCCATCAGAGCAGGGAAGGTACTGTGTCAGGAGAGTGGTGTAGAGGAATTTTAATCCAGCAACATGACTGCTATGGCAAGGGATCACATCCAAAGACCTTCTGGGTCCACTTGATCTGGCTGGAATGCAGACATGTTCTGGATTACAGTATGATTTGGTTGGAAAACACACCCTTAGTATACACCTTTAATCCCTAACAATGAAGGTAAAGTAGATTTTTAGAAGAGATCAGCCCTGTTTGAAAATGACATCCAATCGAGGGGCAGACAAAGTGATGAATCAGAGAAATAATTGACAGAATGAATCAGATAGGATAAGCCCAACTCTCATGAGAGCAGCACAGGAAAGCGAGGCTACTTAAGAGAATAGTACAAGAAAGGGAAGTAACTTAAGAGAGCAGGGCACAGAGACAGATAGGGACAGGGACAGAGACAAGAGGCAATTTTGCCAGGACAGTTTTACAGAGACAGATTGCAGGTGAAGACAGAAGATGAGAAGGAGCCAGAAGATTAGAATATATTGCCAAAGTTAGTGTGAGGCCAAGCAAAGGAATTTAGGAGAGGCCAAGAAAAGCCAGATAGAATCAGTCAGCCTGGAGAGGAGTTTTGAGCCAGGATTGCTGAGTTGAACCAGCCAGCCGGAGTTCAGAACTAGAAAGGGTGAGCTTATTCAGCAGGAAGCCTCTGAGAGGACAGTTACATCTGGTGAATGACAGTTACTTTTACAGAGTAGGACAGCATGTCATGTCAGACCTATCAGAGAGCTGAGACAAGCAAAGGCCAGCGTTCAGCTCATTTTTTGCTTTTGAGTCAGCCTAGGACCCCAGAGTATGGTGATGCCCACATTTAGGATGGGTCTTCCCTCTGGAATTAAACATTCCAGGCAATACTCTTGCAGACACACCTGTTGAGGTTTGCCTCCCCAACCCCCAACATAGCTGTACCCATTTTGTTCCATGCCTGCTAGTTGTTGACACAGAAAAATAACGACTCAGAGCAGGGTCATGCTGACCCTGTTATATTCTGTACGTTCTGTTTGAGGTTTGCTAATCTTAAGAAATTCCACAAAGTTTTACATAGGACCCATCAAGTTCAAGGTCAATATGAACTGTTATGCCTAAAATGGCTTGGGTCAGGGCTGACCATTGGGCAGCACGCCCTGCACCTGCATATGAGCTCATTGTGATTTTGTGGCTTTTTTCTTTATAAGCTGTCAGAGAAAGATGTTTGTTGTTGTAGCCTCAGATAATTCTGAGCTACACCCTATTCTGATCAGTATTAGAATGTATGTTCAATAAACCGTCCCTGTGTGACTGAGACAGGTGTTCGTGCGGTTTGTGGAGCGACTCATGGACCCCCAACACACCAAGCAGTGTGTATTTCCATGGTGAACCTAAGCAAGTGGTGATACACTTGCTTAATCCTAACACTCGGGAGGCAGAGGTAGGAGGGCATCTGTGTGTCGGAGGCCAGCCTGGTGATCTACATAGTGAGTTCCAGGAGAGCCAGGGCTATATAGGGAAACTGTCTAAAAACAAACAAATAAAATAAAATACAAAAAAATCCCAACAACTTGACAGTGAAGATTAATCATCCCCATAGTTCAGTTTAACTATTAACCGTCCCCATAGTTCAGTTTCTATGCTTTCAAAACTCTGGTCAGAAAACAGGTTCTTATTTTTTATTTTTATTTGTTTTCTAGGTCAGGTTTTGTGCCCAAGTCCTGGTGCACACTAGACAAACATTCCATCACTGAGCTGTTCCCTCAACTCTCTGAATATACATCTTCTAATACAGCTGTTTTAGGTTAGATATTGATTTAGACTGAAACTCAGGCTGTGAGGAAAATAGAGATGGAGCTTGTCTTTCTGGCATAAACAACCAGAAAACTGGACAGATACAGGGAGTAACTGTATTCAAACAAGGACCCAGAGTCAGGGCCAAGTGTGATCTCTGAGGAGGAACAAATAAGATAAGCCCTATGATCACCCCAGTCTTTGCCTGAAGGCAGATTCTGAACTGCTAAGCTGAGGGGCACGAGCACACACAGAACCCAAAGAGTTGAGGAGAATAAAAACAGAGAATTTTGAGGCGACTGGCAGTTTATGGGGCAGAGAATTGAAGAGAAAAATATTATATAAAGATCTTCAGAAAATCTGCATGTGGCTTCCCATGAGGCCTTGCATGATTATTAACCTGGGCATCGGTAGGAAGAAACTTGTCAAGCGTGGCAAGGAACAGCTGATGGGAGATACAAATTCTTACTGCATGCTCACACACAGAGAGGCGGCAGAAGTGGTGGGTGGTAGAGATTATTAATGTGTAGTTTGTAGGAAGGGCCCCACAGAATGCAAATCAAGAGTTCTGTGAGATTGCTGTTGGGCTGGTAGGGATGTCTCTGGAGAAGGGAAGCCCCCACCTGGAATTGCATTTCTGTAGGTCCGGATGAGGCTGGTTCAGTGCACAGTAGGAAAATACAGGGCTGGGCAGTCAGGAGTCAGAATATGGTGGTGTGGCCCAGAGAATGGCACTATTAGGAGGTGGGCCTTGTTGGAGGAAGTGTGTCACTATAGGATAGGCTTAAAGACCCTCCTCCAGCCCCAGTGAAATGTTACCCTTCTAAGAGTTGCTATGGTGTCTCTTCACAGCAATGGAAACCCTAACTAAGACACAGAAGCAGGTGGATCTCTGAGATTGAGGCCAGCCTGGTCTACAAAGCAACTTCCCAGACAGACAGAGCTGTTACACAGAGAAACCCTGTCTCTAAAAACCAACAAACAAAAGAGGGGGGAGCCCTACAAATTGGATCTAATTTGCCATTAGAAGGAGCAGTCATTGCAAGAGTAAAGCAAAATCTAGATCTGGATGTGGTAGATGAGAAAGGTAGGGTGTGCTGGGCGTGGTGGCACATGCCTTTAATCCCAGCACTTGGGAGGCAGAGACAGGCGGATTTCTGAGTTCAAGGCCAGCCTGGTCTACAAGTGAGTTCCAGGACAGCCAGGGCTATGCAGAGAAACCCTGTCTCGAAAAACAAAAAACAAAACAAACAAACAAACAAAACAAAACAACCCCCCCAAAAGGTAGAGTGTATTCTCAAGATCCAGTCTTGCTTGTAATAACCTTTCAGTCTCTGCTTACTGTAACTAAACAGCAAACAAAGGAGGAAGGTACTATGTAAGACTACTTAAGTTACAAAAGCCCGTGCAGACAAGCAGTGTTTAACTCTAACTGAGACCTCACAGCCGGACTCCCCAGTGAATCCTGGTCCTAACCCTAACCCTAACTCTGGGATAACTAATGAACTGCCTTATTCTAAAACAGTTTTAGGAAGTTTCTGTGGGTCTGTCTTCCATGCAGTCCAATGATGCTAATTAGACCCTAACCACTTCCTCCCCACCCCTGGGTGCTGCTAATGGAGCCCAGGGCTTTGTGTGTATTTAGAGTGTACTTTGATCAATATGAGTGCCTTTGTGATCCGTCTCCACTGACTTTTCTCACCTCGGCTCACACAACTCTAGTCCCCAGTCAAGGCTCTTCAGGCTTTTCTTCTTAGAAAGTCCTTTTCTGTCCTTTGGGTATTTTCCCCTCTGCCTGGAATGTAGTTTATGTGGTGCACCCTCTTGGGATTTAATGATATGGGACTCTTCCCTTCCATGACTTTCCATCCATCACTAAGCAAGCTGGAAAGCCACTTACTGAGACACAGCATCCCTGAGTGTGTTTGGTGTGTGTCTCTCTGTGTGTGTATGTGTGTGTGTGTGTTACTAGGTATAAAATGTGCTAGTCAAGAACTTTGCCACCTGGTTACTCCACAACCCTATCCCATGAGTGTGGCCCTCCCAATTTCTCCACATGTTTCTTTACACTGCTTAATGGGATAGGTAATTATTCTTTCTTTCTTTCTTTCTTTCTTTCTTTCTTTCTTTCTTTCTTTCTTTCTTTCTTTCTTTCTTTCTTTCTTTCTTTCCACCATGCAGTAAGTCTCCTGTCCCCGTGATGGGTCTCAGTGCTAGGGATAATGAAGATAATCGAGATGATGGTATGTAGGCAGTGGCAGACAAAACTTTGGATGAGGAAATTAATAAAGCCCTCTCTGGAGACTGAGAGTTAACTAGATGCTGAGGGCAGGGGTGAGGACAAAGATGAGGAAACCCCAGCTCCAGGGGCTCTGGCATGTTGAAACACTTACAGTTGGGGGCAGTTTGAGACTGGATAAATGGACAGGTGCTGCCTCCCACTAGTCTCAAAGGTGTGTGTGTGGGCAGGCATTTGCTTTTTGTTGTAATAGATAGGGAAACCCTAGGACAGTGGTTCTCAACCTGTGGGTCTCGCCCCCTGGGAGTTCACAGGCATCCACTACAATTACCCAATCCTACAGATGCTTACATCATAATTCATAACAGTAGCAAAATTACAGTTATGAAATAGCAATGAAAACAAAGTTATGGTTGGGGGTTCTCCACAACATGTGGGACTGCATTAAAGAGTCGCAGCATTAGGAAGGGTCAGACCCGCCTCCCGCAGCATTAGGAAGGGTCAGACCTGCCTACCAAGAAGCTTTTAAGCAGAAGTGTGGTCAGATCAGACCGCTCTGCTTTCTCCTAAGAGGATGGATTCTTAGAGTGAGGGTGGAGATGCTAGGCCTGTCAACTGCCACCACAGAATAGCTCAGAATTCACAGGAACCGTGAAGGGGAAAAGCCTAGACTTACATTAATAAGATCAAGCTCTCCCTTTAGCAATTCAATAAAGAAAGAAACAAACAAACACATATTAGGGGTGTGGACTGGGGGTGTGCTGATGTGGCTTGCCTAGCTCCCACAAAATGCTAGATTCCATCTAGAACCTCATAGAAACAGGCATGATTGCACAACCCTGTAAACCCAGTAAGTACTTGGGAGATGGAGGCAGGGGGATCAGAAATTCAAAGTTGTCCTCAGACACTTAATGAGTTTGAGGCCAGCCTACGCTACAAGAGACCTTTTTCATTTAAATCAGTAAACATATGCCCAGCAAATGGCTCAGTGAGTAAAGGTACTCGCTGCAAGTCTGAGGATTTGAGTTCAGTCCCTGGGACCCACACTGTGGGAGGAACAGACTCCCACAAGTGTCCATTGACCTCCACGCACAGGCCATGGCATTTGATCAAACACAGGTCCCCTTATACAGTAGCAAGATAAATAAATAAATAAATAAATGTAAAAAACATTCTAAAGAAAATAGATATGAGGCTAGGATGAGACCTCAGCGTGAGATCTGAGATTAATCCCCAGTACCTATGTCAGAAGCCTGGTGTCTGGTGTTGTGGTGTGTGCTTATGCTCCCACTGCTGGGAGGCAAAGGCAGAAGGAACCCTGGGGCTTGTGGGGACCGTGAGAAGCCTGTCTCAAAGAACAAGGCAGATGACTCTTGAAGGACCACACCTGAGACATCCACATGCATCCTCACACGTGTTCCCTGCACATACAAAAATGGTATCTTTATACTCATCTCCATATATCTACACGCATACATATAAAAATTTTTAAAATAAGAGATACAGATGATTCACTGAAGCATGTCACACTGGTTGCTTCTCCAGGCAGGCATTCTAACACCAGGGTCATAAATCATGGACTTACAGGGTGTATGTGTCGGGACAATGAATCATATAACTTTACTTTAAAGTATATTTATTTATGCATCCATTCATTCATTTGGTTTTGAGATAGGGCCTTGTTATGTTTCCTAGGCTGGCCTTAGAACTTCTGGACCCAATGATTCTTCTAGAAGCCAAGACCACAAACAAAACACCTACGAAGGGTGCTTTTGTCAACCTGACACAATCTAAAGCTACCGGGAAGAGGGCCTCAGTGAGGGATTGTCTAGATTAGTTTGGCCCGCAGGCGCATCTGTCTGGGCTTGTCTTGATTATATTAATTGATGTGGGAGATTCAACCCTCTGAGGATGGCACTGTCCCCGGGGTTTGTTCCCTGCTGTAGTAGAGTAGAGAAATTGTTAAGTTGGCAACTAAGATTAGCCTTCACAACAGTTCAGCATCACTTCCTCAGAGACACCTTCCCTGACCTAATGAGTGCAGTCCCCTTATACAGCAGTGGCCAGTGCTTCTCCTACTTGGGGCATGTCACATGCAGCCCTGCGTTCATTTGCCTGACCATCGGCTAATACCAGTCTCCCTGGCGCTGGCCAGGGATGCTCCAGAACCCCTCTTCCTGTCTGCTAGGGAAGTAGAGACATGCTGGACTGTAGAGTTGTAACAAG
Organism: Mus minutoides; assembly: GCA_902729485.2. Classification (NCBI taxonomy): domain Eukaryota; kingdom Metazoa; phylum Chordata; class Mammalia; order Rodentia; family Muridae; genus Mus; species Mus minutoides. The sequence goes on along the minus strand of LR749990.1, from coordinate 1,042,897 downwards.
AAGGGGATCGGTGTGTGGGTGCAGGCTTGTCTATGTGTGTGTGCACGTGTGTGTAAAAGATTGACAATCATGTCAGCAAAGTGTGGTAAGTCTCTATTCTCTGCAAGTGGGCCCTGAGATAGGCTAGTATTGCTTGGGGTTCATTGAGGGACTATCTCAAGGAAAGCTGCGAGAGAAAAGGAGAAGCAGGTTGGGAATGGGAATCAAGCAAGGATGTGGCTAACAGGGGAAGGCAGGGGCACAGTAAACCCTGAGGTCAAGAACAAGATACATGATACACACACACACACACACACACACACACACACACACACACACACACACACAGACATTCTCCCTATATTTATATTTGGGGCTGGAGAGATGGCTCAGAGGTTAACAGCATTGACTACTCTTCCAGAGGTCCTAAGTTCATTTCTTAGAAGCCACATCTGTAATGGAATCCAATGCTTTTCTGGTGTGTCTGAAGACAGCGACAGTGTACTCGCATACATAAAATAATACATCTTAAAAAATAAAATCTGTTCTTCGCCAAATTGGAAAATCTGGAAAAAAAGATTCGGATAATTTGTATCCATTTTTAATATATATCCCTATCTTTCTCAGTTCCTGACCAGATGTGCCACTTCTCGTGGGTAGAAAGGATTTATGACTTCCCAGCCAGGCTGCTCCTATCAGCCAAGGAAGGTGGTCCTGAGGAGGGCAACTGTGATGGGTTTGCTGAAGACCTTCACACAGCTGGCATGGGAATCGGGTGAGGCGACATAGTGTTTACAGAGAGTATGGCAGCGAAGAGCTTTCTTTTAAACCATACACAGCGGGCTGGGAGTGCAACTCCAGCAGAGTTCCTGGTGCAGATGATGCAGGCTTTGGGCTTGCTCCCCAGTGTTATCACAAAATGTGGGGTATGGCATCATCTATAAGTCCCAGCTACCCGGAGAGGCCGAGAGGGGCGGAGCGTCTGAGGACGGGCTGGGAAGCATAGCGAGACCCTGCCTTGTTTTTTGTTTTGTGTTGATTTGTTTTAAGAATGCATGGAAGAATGCCAATAATAGAGAAGCTAAAGAATGAGATTAAATGTAGGCAGAGGGAAGTTAGGTATGGAGCACATGCTTGCAATCGCAGCTATCCAAGAGGGGGACTGTGAGGTTTGCCAGTTTGAGGATAGCCTGGGCTACAAAATGAGTTAGTTGGAAGCCATCCTGGACCGTAATAATAATAACAGAGGGAAATTCAAGAATTTTACTGGACATTCCTTTCTTTCTCTTCTCTTTTTAGACTCAGGCAGTTAGAGGCGCCATTGGAATGGGTTATAGTTGTTTGGAGTGAGTGAGGAAGGGGAGAGGAAGGGGGTGTGGCCTGGTTGTGACAGCTCCGCAGCAACGCCCCATCTCCAGCGTCACATGCACGTCAGCACTGGCAGCCAGGTTGACTGTGTCCCATGTGAGTAGAGCTCTCATGAGCCGTCCCATGGATCAAGGGCCCCATAGTGGCCTGTCTCTTTGTTCCTGTTTTTTGTCTTCTTCAGGTCTGGTACTTCCGTCTTTCTAGCAATTCTCTGTGTTACTCAATGTCTTTCCAGGATAGCTTGGGCCAGATGCCCGCCACGAAGTTCCTGATCCAGTTACCAGGCTGCGGCTACAGGGAGGGATCCCTCTTCACAGCAAACCACTGTAGTCTCAGACCATGGGAGGGTGGAGCGCAAGCTCTTGCTTGTTAGAGCAGGTTTTCATCCTGACCCAGGGACACCCTGGTGGACCCCGACATGCCAACACAGACCCTCTGATCAAAGGGCCCTTTTCTCATCTAGCTTCTATGAGGAACATGGCGAGAGCCCACTGGCCTAACTCTACGTCAAAGAACTCTGTCACCTCAAGACCACACTGAGACTCCCGCTTCCGACAGTTCTAGGAATCTGTCACCTCTGCTGTGATCCCAATTACCTTGACCTTGGCTAGTCTGTTATTGAGAAATACAAGGCACGGCGCTGGAGAGAAGGCTCAGCAGCTAAGAGCAGTCACTGCTCTTGTAGAGGACTGGAGTTCAGCTCCCAGCACCCACCCTGGGCAGCTTCCAGCTACCTTAATCCAGCTTCAGGGGATCCAATACTCTCTTCTGGCCTCCATAGGTACCTAGAAGCACATGTACACACATACACGCAGACACATATACATACAAATTTTAAGGGAAAACAAAAAAAGAAAATGCAAGTTTTCGTCAGCTTAGGAGAAGTGGCGCCAGCCGGACATGGTGGCACACGCCTTTAATCCCAGCACTCGGGAGGCAGAGGCAGGCGGATTTCTGAGTTCGAGGCCAGCCTGGTCTACAGAGTGAGTTCCAGGACAGCCAGGGCTACACAGAAAAACCCTGTCTCGAAAAAAAAAAAAAAAAAAAAAAAAAGGTAGGTTTTGAATAATCTAAGCAGTTTTAATGCACTGAGCAGGCCAGGCTTCTCCATTCTTCTGTTTTGCATATGAAAAATCTACATAGCCTGGGGTAGTGATGATGCCTTTAATCCCAGCACTCAGGAGGCCGAGGCAGGCAGATCTCTGAGTTCTAGAACAGCCAAGACAGCATAGAGACCCTACTAGAAAAAAAGCGCCTTAGAGTGTGTTTGTGTGTTTGTGTGTGTGTGTGTGTGTATGCATGTATGTGTATATGTGTTTATGTGTATATATACATATATGTATATATATGTACGCATGTATACATATATGTATGTATATATATACATGTGTATATACATATATATGTATACACACATGTTGGATGTGTGTGTATGTATACATATATGTGTATATATAAAAGTATATATATGAAAGTGTATATACACTATATATGTGTGTGTGTGTGTGTGTGTGTGTGTGTGTGTGATCATGTTAATAAACTCCTGCCTTCCAAGTGCTGGATTTATAGGTATGAGTCACCATGCCTGACTCTCATTCCAAATATTATTCAGAATTTACTACTATGTCAGAGTTAATGCCATACATATATCAGTGATACTAGATTTGCAGTTTAGGGGAAATGAGATACTAATTAAATGAGTATATACAGAAGTCATCAACTGTGGTACTGGCCTTGAAGGGAAGTGTGAGAAGTGTCAGTCGATGGCAGAAGGAGCTGATATTTGCAGGTCAGGGGAAGGGTGAATAGGTTAAAAATGATAGAGAGGAACGGGTAGAAATTCACTCGGTGGAAGGAACTGGAAAGAGTGACTCCCTGAAGGTGAGGAAGAGTTTGTGGTGGGTGTGAGGAGTTGGGTGTTCAGTGCGACCTTGGTCATCCATGAATGACTCAATAGTTTTAAACTGGCTGCCCTGAGCAGGATGGATTGATGGGAGAAAGGGGCTGTTTAGGAAGGTGGAGGAAGGGAGTTCTCTTCAGGGGAGAGAGAAGTGGAAATGGGGAAAGTGGGACGAATGGCAGGAGGTGTTTTGGCTTAGAAATTGAGGACATGATAACCTACCGGAAACGGAAGGCTCATAGCCTGCACTTTTCCTTTCTTCCTTTGCATCAAAATGGTCTGTGATTGTCACCTTCCCTCCAACTGCAGCCTTACAATGTGAGACCTAACCTCGGAGCTTGCTCGTCCCAGTGACCCTGCTCCCCACGCAGGCCTGCAGTTCGCAGCTCTCCCGGGAGGTGGCAGCAAACGGAAACTAGCCGTTCACTTCCCCATCGCCCATCCTAGCTTTCCGCCCAGGACTTCTTGGGAAATTTCCCCCCCCCCCCCCATTCCAGTTTCTCTAAAAAGGTCTTTCTGAGCAGCCTCGGCCGGCTGAGGGTGTGACTTATCCGGGAAATGTTTCCCGGGATAGAGGCCTCGACTGAGTCAGTAATTTTTGTGGCGGGCCCTCCTTTATTTTTGGTTGCGGCCGCTTTACACAGGCTTCCTGCGGCAACGCTGTCCTTTCGCAGCCAAGCCGCGGACCAGCAGGGATATATATTCTTTCTGGATTAGCTCAGACCTGAGGGTCAAAGAATGAGACAGGCTGAGCCCAGGTGATTCTGGAGGTGGGGGTAGACCTGGGAACGTGGTTAAAGTCTGAGCCTGCCCAGAGAGGAAGACAGGCTCCAACAGGCTGTGGGCAACAGGCTCACAAGTGTGTGATTTATCAAGTAAGGTAAGGGGCAAAGAAGGAGGGTAGGCTAGCTAGCAGGTAAAAAAGTACAGCACACATGAAGAGGAAAAACCCGGTTAGGCTAGGGGTCATTGCCCAAGGAGCAAAGGTCAGAATCCAGGGCCCGCCCTAGCTCCGGGGCTGGTTTCTGTTGATTAGATCTAAACCTACTATATGACAAGCCTCCACCCATCCACCCCACCCACCCCAGGCTATGTCTTTCTTGCCACTCTGACAGGTATTTTCTTTTCCTCCTCCTCCTCCTGCTTTTTTTTTTTCTTCAGATCTCATTTGGCCTAGGCTAACCTCAAACTCACTCTAAATGTCATCTTGCCTCTACCTCCTGAGTACTGGAGTTATAGTGTGCACACCTTGCCTGGCTCACTCAGTGTTAGGGATTGAGCCTGGAGATCTGTGCATCTATCTGCTCAGTTCAGCAAACGTGGGATGAAGATCTGAGGTGCATAGCTGTGTGTGAGAGTCAGCGCTACACGAGTGTAACAAGGGACCTGACAGAATCCACTTTAAAAAGGAAATAGTCATTCTGGCTCCTGATTTCAGAAGTTTCAGTCCATGGTTGTCGGCAGCTGGGAAGCAGAGAGAAAGGAAGGAGCCTTAGAGCACCCCTGACACCTAACTTCCTTCTGTCAGGCACCACCTCTTAAAGGTACCAGCACTCCAGCAACATCACAGGCTGGTGACCAAGTTTATAACACTCAGACCTTGGAGGAACATTTGGGACCAGAATTATGGCAATAGCCCATACATCCCTTAATCCAAATATTCTGCAAGGATATCATGAGTTATACTATCAGATACTGCTAATTTTGAACCCTGATGCTCACAGGTCATCTCTAACAGGCCTTGTAGAATAGATCCATATTATGATATCTTAGATTTCCTGATACTAGCAAACATGATATGGTTTTGTCTATGACCAATTCTCCTTGCCTCCAGCTTCCTGTACTCCAGCCACCTATCTATAATCTATTTATCTATATATCTCTATCTATATCTCACACACACCTTTGCTAATTGCCTCCATTACCTGAGATAGTTCTTGACCAGTTTGCACAGTTCTCCAGAGCAGTAGAACTAGAAGGGTACATGTATAAATTAGGAGAAGTCCCACAGTCTGCGGTCTGCTGGTTAGTGACATAATTCAGTCTGAGTCCAAGGACCTCAGAACCAGGAGTGCTGATTTGAAGGGGAAGAGAATATGGATGTTCTGACCCAAACACAATAAATAAATGTATACTTTGTGATGGTGAGTGTGAGTTGTCAATCTAGAGAATCTGGAAGGTATGCATGTGTGTGTGTGTGCATGTGTGTGTATGTGTGTGTGTGTGTGTGTGTGTGTGTGTGTGTGCACTCACCTGTGGAAGATGGTCTTGATTGTGTTCACAGAGGTGGGAAGCTGCCTCTGTGGGGGAGCCATTCCCTGACAGAGGTCCTGAATTGTGTAACTGGAGAAAGATTGCTAAGCAGTTGACAGACATGTGTTCACCCCACTCTGCTTCCTGTTGGAGAGGCAGTATGACCAGCTGCCTTGCCTTTTCTGCTGTGGGCTGGGCGTCTGGAACTGTGAGCTGAAATAAGCCCTTTCTCTCTGGAGTTGATTTTGTCAGGGTGCTTTATCACAGCAACAAAAAAGGAATAAAGCGCTAGAGAGATGGCTTGGCGGTTAAGAACATTGACTGCTCTTCCAGAGGACCTGAATTCAATTCCCTGCAACAACATGGTGGCTCACAACCATCTGTAATGGGGTCTGATGCCCTCTTCTGGTGTGTCTGAAAAGAGCAACAGTGTATTTTCAGACAAGAAATAAACAAACAAATACATCTTAAAAATAAATAAATCTTAAAAGAAGAAGAAGGAGAAGAAGGAGGAGGAGGAGAAGAAGGAGAAGGGGAAGAAGAGGAAGAAAAAGTGAAGACATCCATCCTCTCCCCTTTGCTCAGGACTTCAAGGGATTTTCCCTGCAGTGGTCAAGGTGGGCCTTACTAAACTGGTGAACTGATCTGCTAATCTCTTCTAGAATCACCCAAATATAATGTTTTATCAGACACCTGGCCATCCCTTGTCCCCTCAAACTATCACAGAAAATGTGTCATAACCAAGCCACCCCCCCTCTGTTAATTTGACATTTATACTCAGTGTCATCTCTTTAGTCATGCTGAATTCCCAAATAAAGACACTAAAAAGCCACAGCACCAGCTGATATGGTACATATATATTATGTACAATTGAAATTGCATTCTTCCTTCCTGGAAGAGAGGATAAGAGTGATGTTTGCTGTTCTCCAGGTACTATGATGGAATATTAACAGTATTTGAATGCTGGCATAGAGCCAACTTGATCTTAAGTTATATGATAGGGGGATAGAAGAAAGAAAAATAAAGATGTTTGATAATATAGATGTGCCTATATTCATCACAAAGAGTGGGCAATATGTATGTGTGTAGGGCTGGGTATCCATGTTTGTGGTCCCAGCAATTAAGAGGTGGAATTCGGAGAATGGGAATTAACGGTGATTTTCAGCTATAAGGAAGTGTAAGGCCAGCCAGGGCTAGATGAGACCCTATCTAAACAAGTGGCACTAGGATCCAGAAAGCTGAGACAGGAGGATTGCCATGGGTTTGATGTCAGCCTGTGCTCCAACATTTGAAGACAAAGGGGGATGGTGATGGCTGTAAGGTTAAGATGGCTCTATGGCTGTTCTTACAGAGGACCTGAGTTCAATTCCCAGCATCCACATAGGTGTTTAGAGCCACCTATACTGCCAGCTCCAGGAGACTCAACATTCTCTTCCAGCCTCCATTGAGACAGCACACACATTGTGCACAGACATGCATGCAGGCAAAATACCTGCATATATAAAATAAACTCATCTTTAGAACAACCCCTTAAATCTGTTAAAGGGCTGGAGGAGCACAGGCATCCCAAACTGAGACTGACACTCATGGCAGGAAACTGGGATGATATAGGAGGTACCAGAGAACTGGAAATGCTCAAACTAACCCAAAAAAATCTGTTCTGGTTTCTGGCTTTGACCCTTGGAGGAATAGTTGTATTATACAGAAAGATGGAGAACACCTAGGAAGCTGTATTTGAGACAAAATACTAGTTTGGATGAGTAGAGTTCAAAGTTCCTAGTGGTCTAGAGGATAGAGAACTTAATTAACAGTGCATGTGCAGCACACACACACACACACACACATACACACACACACAAAGACAAATATTATGTTATTCTATCTTACTGAGAGATCTACAGTGACCAAACTCATAGAAATAAAAAATAGAGTGTTGGTTGCCAAGATGTGGAGAGAGGGCAGAGGAGGAGTGGCAGCTGAGTGGTTATGGTAGAATTTCAGTTTTGTAAAGTGAAGAGTTCTCACGATGGATGGTGGTGATGACTTCATGTCAGTGTAAAGGTACCTAATGACTCTAGACTGTATGCTGTATTACTGTTGGGGCTGATGAAATGGCTCACTTAGTAAAGGTGATTGCTGTGCAAGCCTGGTGGTCCGAGTTCAATACCCGGAATCCATGGAAAGGTGGAAGGAGTGATCCAGCTCTTCAGGATTGGCCTCTGGCCTCCACAGTGCACCATCCCTGCTAGTGAAAAGCAAAATAAAATAAAATAAAATAAAATAAAATAAAATAAATGGTTCTTGTTATTTTTATTTTGCAGTGCCCGGGATCAAACCCAAGGCCTTTAAACATGCTAGACAAGTGCTCTATCATTGAACTTCACTGCCAGTAGTGGTTACAATTTCTAAAAGCAGGAGTGTGGGTATGTGTGTAAATTTTGCCCATGTTCATTTTATTACAGGGTCTCTAGCAGTCATGGCTGGCCTGGAACTTTCTATGTGGCCAGGCTAGCCTTGAACCTGTGATCCTCCTGCCTCTGCCTTCTGAGTGATGAGATCACACATGTGTGCTACCGCATCAGGCTGCATGGTCTTTTTTTTTTTTTTTTGTATTTTTCGAGACAGGGTTTCTCTGTATAGCCCTGGCTGTCCTGGAACTCACTTTGTAGACCAGGCTGGCCTCGAACTCAGAAATCCGCCTGCCTCTGCCTCCTGAGTGCTGGGATTAAAGGTGTGCGCCACCACTTCCCCGGCTTACATGGTCATTTTTAAAAATAAAAATCAACCACAGATAACAGTTATGAACATGGAAGTTGTGGTCTCAAATAGATAGAATAGAGGGGAAAAGCTGCAGGCTGCAGGGGCTGGTAAAGTCAGAGAAGAGGGAGGAGAGAAAAAGGAGAAGGAGGAGGAGGAGGAAGAGGAGGAGGAGGAGGAGGAGGAAGAAGAGGAGGAGGAGGAGGAAGAAGAGGAGGAGGAGGAGGAGGAAAAGAAGAAGAAGAAGAAGAAGAAGAAGAAGAAGAAGAAGAAGAAGAAGAAGAAGAAGAAGAAGAAGAAGAAGAAGAAGAAGAAGAAGAAGAAGAAACAATAGGGGTACAAAAAGTAGGAAGGAGATCTAGCCTAGAGGTGCAGGGAGGAGAGCTAGCCTAGACCATGCTGGATTTAAGACAGAGGGAGTCCTGTATTTCTCATTAGAGAACTCACTTTCACAACCTGGATAAACTCAGCTTTAGGTCACAGTAGGATAGAACCTAGATTGCAGTTGGATGAATGGGGTGTAGGTCTAGGGAGGAGGGGCAAGTATGGCTGAGAGGAGGCAGAGAAGAAGGTGACAGAGAGAGGCAGCTTGACATCAGGTGTCGACAAGATCCGGAGGGGATTTTTGCAACTTGCTCTGATTTCATGCTCGTTCAGCATCCTTCCAGATGTATCCAGATTCCAACAGCCACAGAAACTTCTGGCCCACCAGACAGAATGACTTTCCAAGGAACTGGTATTCTAGTAGGCATACCATCTCTTGTTTGTTGAAGAAAACACCAGACTCCAAACAGCCCTGCAGAAAGTCTTTACAAGTGTAGGGCTCGGGACAGTGAACTTCTCTGAGGTGTCTTCTCCCTTCCCAGGCTGGCCGCTTGGCTGGTTGCTCTTCTCTGACACCATGCACTCTCAGAGACTCTCCTTAGCTTTAGGTCATTCTCTCACACAGAGCTGTGCAACTCCAGTGAGCATCTTGTTTCTAATCGTCCTGCTCTCAGTGTGTTGTTGATGCTCAGTAAATACTTATAAAATTGAGAATGGATGGAAAAGATTACAATAGGAAATGTATTTTTCAAACCCGATGTTTGATTACTTATTTTTCTTATTTTCTTTTCTTTCTTGCATATGTTTGTTTTATTTATTTTGTTTTTGTATTTCATTTGGTAGAAAGACGCACACCCATATTTTGGAGACAGGGTCTTACATAGCTAGGTTAGCTTTGAACTCACTGTGAAGCTGAGGGTGGCGTGTGAGCGTTGTCTTCCAGACTATAAGTTCTTGGGAGTCAGACACTCTGCCTCACTCATGTTTGCTGACAGACTCTAGCACAGAGCTTCACATACAGCAGGTGTTAAAAGTGTTGATAAGCAGAAGGAACAAATTGTATTCTTTGCACGGACTTTTAATATGGTATACAAGCAGCTTGGGAACAAATAAACTTGCTTCAGTGCTTGCTGGAGTCATGCTATAATGTTGTCTAATTGTCTTTTCTCTTTCATCTTCACTCCCTCCCTCGAGACCCTGTTGACTGACTAAGCGGGCTTGGTCCCTGAAGTGGAAGCTTAAGGGTTCTTCGGAAAGTCAGTTGTGTCAGATGGTGTTTTGCTGGGGCCAAACGGGTGAAGAAACATTTTGCTAAAGCAGATTCAAGTGAAAGGATGGATGTTTTGCTAAAGCAGGTATGTAAAAGAACACGTGATGAAGAATTCTTCACTAACAACACGCATGTATTGGTCTGCCTTGTGTACGCGTGGTTGAGCTCCATTTGTCAGGCGCTCCAGAGAGAGAAAAACACACCAAAAAACTTCTGATGGTATGCTGCAGTTTCTTGCTGCTTCCGTGGACTCTGGCTGATTGGCAGAGTGATGTCAGCCGAGACAGACGCACGTGACATGCTGAGGCAAGATCTGTGGAGGACATGTGATGTTTGGACAGAGTATAAAAAGGACTTGATGGGCAGTGAGGAAGGCTGAGCTTGGGTTGCTGGTAGATCTAATTGTGCAATGCTTGTAGGGTAAGGGTTAGGGTTAGGGTTAGGGTTAGGGTTAGGGTTAGGGTTAGGGTTAGGGTAAGGGTTAGGGTTAGGGTTAGGGTTAGGATTTGCGTTAGGGATTCTTCACAGATCTTTGCTTTGCTGAGAGGCACAGCCAAGAACTTCTGGAATTCTTGTTAGCTCTGATCCCTCCTGCTGATTCCTGCTGATTCCTGCGGATTAGGCTGATGTCTCTCTGTCTCTGCTGGGTCATGCTACTGCTGCTGATTCCTGTTTGCTATCCGGACACTACTGAAGTAGACTGCAGCTATATCTGTGACGTGTTTTCAGGTGGACTGAACTGCTGTTGCTGACCTGTGAATTGAACTGAAGATTTCCTGACAACACAGATGGGATTTTCTCCAAAGAGCTTTCCTAAAACCATCCACTTCCCCACATCCTTTCTTCCCACTGCCTCTGGTGGGTGGTGGGCTAGAAGGGAGGTTAAAGCATTTAAGAACCATCACTAAAAGTAGACTTTGAAAAAATTAAAGCTACAGGTGGCACTACTCTTAAATATCATATATATATATATTTATCATATGTGGAAGCTCATTTATCTCATCTTTGTGAGTGTGTGTGCGTGTGTGTGTTGGTTGGTGCTGAGGCTTGAACTCAGAACCCCATACAAGCTAAGCACACAGCTAAGCACACAGCTTTATCTCCAGCCACACCTTTCCTGCTAGAAAGAGCAACAGCCTCTAGACTTAACCTCTGTGCTCTTCTAATAATTTGCTCACACTCCGACTGGCACGCTGTACACAATAAATCTTTGTTGAGTAGATGAATGCTCCTTTATCACAGAACTTATAATATGTTTTGTTTTTTTTCTGTTTTCATGTGCAAGCTTTTTTTCTGTTTCAGATTGTGAGTTCTTCATACAAGCCCAGGGCTCTGCCTCCGTAATGCTTGTTGACAGGATCTCACACAGAGCTTTGTACAGTGTAGATGTAGAGATGTTTGGCTGAAGGAATAGATTATTATTGTGTGCATACAATGTGTGTGTGTGTGTGTGAGTGTGTGTGCAACAGCAGGTGTGTGAATTGGTTCCCTCCTTCCACCTAGGTTCCGTTGGGAGAACTGGGGCGGTCACACTTAGATTTTTAGTCCCCTTTCCCCTAACCTCCTGAGTCTTTTGGGTGAAAGCAACCCAACAGTCTTCACTCTCTCATCTCCATCACTGGCAACAGGAACGGTGGGTGGCGTTTCAAGCCTGGAGGAGCCGAACGCTTTAGTCTCTCACTTTGGTTGTTCTTTTAGGGAAGTGGACGGGGAGACTCACTTTCATTTTCTTCCTCTCAATATTCATTTTCCTCATCGGAAAACAGGTGAACAATCCATTTCTCTCTCTCTTTTTAATGATTTATTTATTTATTATATGTAAGTACACTGTAGCTGTCTTCAGACATTTTTTTTTCTTCTCTCTTCGGCCCCACTCACTTGGGCCCCACTTGCTCAAAGATTTATTTATTTATTATATGTAATGGCCCAAAGATTTATTTATTTATTTATTTATTATATGTTAAGTACACTGTAGCGGTCTACAGACACCCCAGAAAAGAGCATCAGATCTCATTACAAATGATTGTGAGCCACCACATGGATGCTGGGATTTGTATTCAGGACCTTCAGAAGAGCAGTCAGTGCTCTTAACTGCTGAGCCATTGCTTCAGCTCAGACCGAGCAACCCACTTCTTATTACTTGTTTCTAAGGGGCCTGAGTGCTTCTGCACACAGCCCTGTCAGTTTGCTCTGGCAAACAGGCTCCCCTTGTACTGACGGTGGCTCATGGGTCTGGGGAGCAGCACAGACTCTGTGGGTGCCCTGCACTGAGCTCTCACAGAGGCTGTGATGAGCTGCTGTGTAGCATGTCCGTCTCATGGTGGCCCCATGGATAAAGACCCGACTGCCGTTACAGTGCACTGGCGCACTTCGGTGGGGAGCAGACAGTGAGCTGAGCCCAGCCAGCTGCCTTGTGCATTTTCCTTTCAGAGATCTCCAAGGAAGGACTGGATTTATCCACATGTGCACACGAGGGAGGATCGCCGGTGTAGCTTTCCTGACTTCTAATATTCTCTCACTCTTACTTGGCTATCTGCCCTACTACCGCCACCACTAGACAGGGTCTCATGTAGACCAAGCTGGCTTCCAACTCACTATGTAGCAGAGGCTTGCCTTGAGCTTTTGGTTCCCTTGCCCTGTGCTCCACTATACCCAGTTTGATGCAGTGATAGGCTTCATGCACGCTAGGCAAGTGCTCTACCAACTGAGCTACATCTCAGCCCAGTCTTCTGGTTCTCTGCTCCAGCAAAATAATTTCCTTCCAACCACTGTTGCCCTGGCTGCCAGGGAGTGGCTCTGAGACAGGTTGAGGGAAGGATGGGTGTTGTTTATAACCTTTCTTGATAGAGAGACTAAGCTTATCAAAGAACAGAATCAGCCACCTCTCTACTATGAATGGATTTGGTTTGTTGTTTTTGGGGTTGTTGTTGTTGAGACAGGGTTTCTCTGGGTAGTCCTGGCTGTCCTGGAACTCACTCTGTTGACCAGGCTAGTCTCAAACTCAAATATGCCTGCTTCTTTTCCAAGTGCTAGGATTTAAAGCATATTCCACCACCACAAAGCTAGTATGGGTGGTATCTTTTCAGGGGCTTTGGACATTGCCTTAAGCGGGGCTGCTTCAAGGCTGTAAAACTATTTGGATCAAAGCAGAGATAGCCTCTCCCACCTTCTCCTGCTGGATCCATAGCAGGTGGTGCCGTCCTCTGTGGAGCCTAGCCCTCTGAGGTTTTTATCTTCATCTTTTTTTCTACTCTGATAGCAAGGTACCTTGAGCACAGGCTCTTACTTCGTGTCTGCTTTGATGGGCTGCAAGGTGCAGCAGTCCAAGGCCAGGCAGCCATGGTTACCACTGGCAACGGCTCCTTCCAGGTGTTCCAGCGTTGAGCTCCAACCCCATAAACTCTATGGAAAAAGCATGTAGGCTCCAGGGCGATCGCCTGGTTTCCCTGGGATCTGTCTGATTTCTTTCCTGTTCTCCCTTAAATGGGGCACAAGAGTGGTCCAAAAGCATATACCAGAAAGGGCTGGGAATATAGCCCAGGGGTATATGCAAAGGCCTGGGTTCAGTCCCCCATCTGTAAAATGAAACTGAAGCTTGCTATAAGCATTCCCAACCAAAAGGAACTGGTTTGCTTTCTGGCTATTTTTCTGACCATCTCTGTGTATAAATCTAAATTCTTAGCCTCCAACCAGGCAAGTTTACAGCTGTTATTAGTACCTTGGCAGTCTCCTGCTCAGAGCGCTTTCTGATAAAAGTAGGAGAACTTTCTTTATTTCAAAAGATTTCAGAAAGATTTTGGTTCTCCCAGTTCTTGAAGGTTTCTCTTCCTGCTCTCGCCCCCTCTGCCCAGAGCGCAGCCAGATGCCGTTGTTAAAGAATTGCCCTCTCCGCGCTAGCGGTTATTAATTCTAAGTGTGGGAATACGGCCTCAGTTATGGCATTGTTTACGCTTCTTCTGTGACTTGGGTGTTTTATCAGAGCAGGCGATGAATGGCTTTCGCCCCCCTTCCTGGCTGGTGGTTTTGTGCTATCTCAGTTCCCAAGCTGTTTAGCGGGCCCACACTGTTTCCTTTGTGCTGCGCCAGATCGCAGTGTTCCAGGGCACGGTTGCTTCCACCAACACAGAGGCCTGCCAACCATTCTTGCGAGGCTAGGAAGTAAACCACTGATTGATCCTAGAGATTAGCAAATAAAATAAGGAGACGCAGGATCCCCGGGGAGCTCTCCACTTAGCTCCCGCACAGGTACTAACTACCTTTGCCCCAGTGGCCTTGCCCCTGTTCCCAGGTAGAATAACCAGGTTTAGGGGGTGGCTAGACTTGTCTTGGCCAAAGTGGCTCCGTGGCTTGACACTTGGAGCAGAGGGTGTGGTTTTAATTTGGCCTGGCCCACACTCACTAGCTGTTCCTTAACTAACTGCTATACCTTGTTTACTCTCTGAGTGCCTTCATTTAAGACCGTGGCTCTCGAGTTGGTGAGTGTATCCGAGTCACGCAGAGAATCTGTTAGGTCATTTTTAAATGTGTAAAAAAGTACTGGATCTGAAGTCTTTGTAGGAAGAAAATAATAATAATAGTCTCTAGTTTGACTATGGGGGACATTAGTAAGGACAGAAATTTTTCTTTATTAAAAAAACCTCCCAAATCATAGTATGAAAAATAAAATCATCACCACCAGGCAGTGGTGGTGCATGCCTTTAATCCCAGCACTTGGGAGGCAGAGGCAGGCAGATTTCTGAGTTCGAGGCCAGCCTGGTCTACAGAGTGAGTTCCAGGACAGCCAGGGCTACTCAGAGAAACCCTGTCTCTCAAAAACTAACTAACTAACTAACTAACTAACTAAATAAATAAATAAATAAAATCAATTTAAGACACTGTTTAACATTTCCTATAAATAACCATGATAGCAAGAATGGTATGGAGCCGGGTGTACACAGTATATTATCGTAGAGAAGACAACGTCAGACCACAGCTCTGTGCAGAGACTACCCATGGCTCTAGAGTTAAAGACCCAGGACTAGAGAGATGTCTCAGTGGTTAAGGCCACTTGTAGGCTAACAATCAACTGCAACTCCAGTCCCAAAGGATCTGATGCCTCTTCTGGCTTCTTAGGAAACCAGGCATATACATGGTACACAGACATACATGCAAGACAAAACACTCAAACACATAAAATGCAATTTAAGGGTTTTTAAAAACTAAATTAAAGTCATAGAAAAATTAAATTATGTTGTTATATAAGAAGAAAGAGTGCACATTGCCTTCTGTACTTCCTGGTAAGGAATGCAAATTGCAGATCTGGAGAGATGGCTCAGCAGGTAAGAGCACTGACTGCTCTTCTAGAAATCCTGAGTTCAATTCCCAGCAACCACATGGTGGCTCACGACCATCTGCAATGGGATCTGATGCCCTCTTCTGGTGTGTCTGAAGACAGCTACAGTGTACTCATATACATTAAATAAATAAATAAATAAATAAATCTTTAAAAAAGGAAAAGGAAGAGAAGAGGAAGAAGAAAAGGAAGAGGAAGAATGCAAACCACAGTTTATTTAGGAATTTTGTTCCCAGCAATGGGGATAGTGTGTGAATGGTCTGGGGAAATTTACTGACCAATGAGAACGAAGCACATCTCTCCGCGCCTAAGCTTCCTCTTTCTACACAGGACGCGCACGCATCAGCATCAGGAGTTTGCTTTCTAACAGTTCTGCTAACTCCAACTCCATGTCAGACATCAGCAGCATTGTTGAGCCTGAGTGCAGAACCTCCAGAGATGGGTCCTGCGAGGCTGGGAGGGTGGCATGGACAGGTGACAACCAGATACTCAGCTAGCACATCGAGAAAGGATTGCCATGGCAACAGCAAGCAAGGCCAGAGAAAGTAAAATGAGGGCTCCCTGGAACATGGCTTCAAGCATCAGTGTTACTGTGAAATTCCGAGACGAATTTGTTCTCTTAAAAGTAATGTGATGTACGCCTTTAATCCAAGCACTCGGGAGGCAGAGGCGGGTGGATTTCTGAGTTCGAGGCCAGCCGGGTCTACAAAGTAAGTTCCAGGACAGCCAGGGCTACACAGAGAAACCCAGAAAAAAAAAGTAATGTGTGCCAGCCGAGCATGGTAGCGCCTTGAGTTTCACAGGTGCTTCTGCTTCTGTATCCTAACTACCAGCATGCCTGTGGCCCCAGCTACGGGGAAAGCTGAGACAGCAGGATGACTTGAGCCCATGAGTTGAGGGACAGCTTGGGTGATACAGCATGGAGAAATGACCAATGAGGACAATGGGAAGGAGCTCCCATAGGATCAGAGGAGACAGCCTTTGCGCTGGGCTTCCCAAGCAGCTCCTCCTCACTGTCTAAGCACAGGAGCACAGATGCCACACTGGCAGGAGCATGAGGAAAGCACAGAACTGTACAGAGCTACCCAACCTAGCTCTTAACAGGAAATATTCATGGCGCTATTTTTATTTTACTTACCTTATTTTCATTGCAACAGAAAGACCTAACCACTAACTAAGGAAGAAGAGCAGTCAGTGCTCTTACCTGCTGAGCCATCTCTCCAGCCCCTGATGTATGCATACTTTTGTCCTTTTTCTTTTCTTTTCTTTTCTTTTCTTTTCTTTTCTTTTCTTTTCTTTTCTTTTCTTTTCTTTTCTTGCTATGTAATAGCCCTAGCTGGCCTGGAACTGGATATGTAAACCACACTCACCTTGAGTTTCACAGGTGCTCCTGCTTCTGTATCCTAACTACCAGCATCACAGACATGTAGCACCAGGGATATCTTAACCCAGGGCTGTATGTGGACTGTGCAGACGCACACGTTCCTGTATGTGTGAAGTGAGTGTGTGCAGACTTATAGCATGAGAAGCCAATGTCAGGGCAACTTCCTCAGTTGTTCTCCACCTTACCTTTTGTAAAAAAAAAAAATTTATTGCATGTATTAATTTTGTGTGTATGTGGAGGGGGGGGCACCTGCATGCCATGACACGCATGTGGAGGTCAGAAAACAACGTGTGAAAGTCGGTGAGTCAGTGTGGCTGGCAGGTACATTTAACCCCTGAGCCACCTTGGCAGTCCCTCCTCTCATTTTGGAGTCAGGGTCTCTCAATGAATGTAGAGTTCACTGATTCTGTTAGACTATCTGGTCATCAAGCCCCAGGTTCCTCTCTCTCCCCATCCTAGTGTTAAACAGTGTCTTAAATTGATTTTATTTATTTATTTATTTATTTAGTTAGTTAGTTAGTTTTTGAGAGACAGGGTTTCTCTGAGTAGCCCTGGCTGTCCTGGAACTCACTCTGTAGACCAGGCTGGCCTCGAACTCAGAAATCTGCCTGCCTCTGCCTCCCAAGTGCTGGGATTAAAGGCATGCACCACCACTGCCTGGTGGTGATGATTTTATTTTTCATACTATGATTTGGGAGGTTTTTTTAATAAAGAAAAATTTCTGTCCTTACTAATGTCCCCCATAGTCAAACTAGAGACTATTATTATTATTTTCTTCCTACAAAGACTTCAGATCCAGTACTTTTTTACACATTTAAAAATGACCTATAGGGAAAATCTAAGCTACAACAACAACAGATACTTGCATATGTATATATGCATATATATGTATATTATCATGACACAATTTATAATAGTCAAGTTATGCAATCAGCCTAGGGCCTACCAATAGCGAATGGACAAAGAAAACATAGTGTATGTACACTGGATTGTTATCTAGCCATAAAGAACAAAATCATGTTGTTTACAGAAAACTGTCTAGAACTGGAGATCATTACATCAAACAAAATAAGCTAAACTCAGACAAATATTGAATAGTTTTGCTTGTTGTTTGAGATAGGGCCTCATGGAGCCCAGGTTGGCTTTGAACTGGGTGGAATTCTCGATGTTATGGTATAGAACCCCTGAACCTTTTGCTTTGATATTTCAAGACTTTCCCACCAAGCCCACTTAACAAAATTTCTTTAATAAGCAGAATATTGATTTTTTTAAAAAGAAAAGCATTGAATAGAAGGGAACTATTTGAAAGGAAGGGGGAACCAGGACAAAAGAGATTCATAAGGAGGGGTAAATGTGATTAATATACATTGTAAACATTAGGAAAATGTCACAATGAAACCCGTTATTTTGTACAGTTAATCTACACAGATGAAAAGCGGGAAATAATGACTTATCTGCAAAGACAGGCAAATTACGGATGCTTCTTGACTTCTGAAGGGGCTATGTTCTGATAAAGCCATTGCAAGCTGAGGACGTGGTAACTGGAAAATACACCCATGCCTAACCTACAAACATCCCACTCTACAAGGCAGCATGCCCAGACTTGTGGGTGTTCATCTTCCAGATCGCTGGGCTGACCCGGAGCTGCGGCTTCCTGCTCCTGCCCGGCATTGTGAGAGTGTTAGACCTCCTATTCAAGGCCGGGGGCGGGGAGATCAAAACTGGGAAGTGAGGTGTCTACTGACTGCAAAACGTTCACATAATTATAAAACTGAACATTTTGAAGGTAGGATCTGTTAGCATAAGCTTTTGATAGGGAAAGAAGTGCTAAGGGTCCTAGCAGTCCCCCACGTGGGTGCCATTTGGGCTTTAACGTACATTACCATTAGATGGCGCTATAGTAACAGACATAACTCAGTGACCAAGGCCTGGTCTTTTCACTCCAAGTTCAAAGAGCTCTAAATTGGCCCTTGTCAGCCCAGCAAAGGCGATTTGCTTCTGGAACCTCTGTGGTAAGACTCCATGGCAAGTCAGATGGAATGAATGGTAGATACAGGACTTTTTCTTCTTATGTTTTAAAATATATATATATATATATATATATATATATATATATATATATATATATATATATATATATATACGCACGTGGGTGTCTATGTCTGGGAGTGTTGGTACCCACTGAAGCCCTGGGATTCCCTGGGGCTGCAGTTAAACATGGTCATGAGCTGCCTTCTGTGGGTGCTGCGATCCTGACTTGGGTTCTCCGCAAGAGCCGTGTACACTTTAAACTGCAGACTCTCACCCTTCTTCCTCTCCTCTCTTCCCTCCCTCCCTCCCTCCCTCCCTCCCTCCCTCCCATCTTCTTTTCCTCACTCCCTTCCTTTTCCCTTCCTGCCTCCCTCCTTCCTCTTCTTCTTCCTCCTTGCTGGGAGGAGTACTCAGGGCCTTGTGCATGTCAGGCAATCACTCAGCTACTGAGGTGCAGCTGTGCTCCAGAACTTGACTTTTGACTTCAGGATGCCCTGTGACCTCCAGACTTGGGACAAGCCCACGAATGCTTAGTTAGACAGGTTGGGAGGCATTGTGACACATCTCTGCATGGCTCCTGACATTGCGACTCTTCTAAATGTGAATGCAAGAATGATAATGAATTAGTTTATGATTTTGCTTTTTGAGATAGAGTCTCACTGTATAGTTTAGGTGCCTGTGAACTCAGGTCCTCTGTCTTTGCCAATGAGTTACAGTCCTTACCACCATCCCCTGCTAAAACTAGATACTTTGTTGCCATCCAACATCCAAACTTTATACATTTCTTCCCTCTAGTGTTTAACTTCCATCTTGTGTTAATTCTTTCATAAATGGATGGCTATTTATTTATTTATTTATTTGTAGCAGAGATAATACATGGCAACCTCTCACATTTGGGATGTGGGGAAGAAATAAATGGCTTTTCTCTGGTCCAGACCCTCCTCAGTTCCAAGCTACCTTCCCTTTGCTGTTCCTGACTTGTTTTCTACAGTGAGTCACAAGGTGTCAGGGATTCTGGGTCCCCAGAGACACGGAAAACTGGGTCAAGGGAATACGCATGCTGGTTTAAAGGTTTTTCAAGAATGGCACGTTTGCTTTAATTTCTCACATAATTGAAAGGCTCCAACGGTATTAGAAAGTTAATGGGGCTGTGCGTGAGGCCGTAGAAATAGAAACAAATCCAGCTAGACCTACTTTCAGACAAGAAAACGAGTCCAAGAAGAAGGCACCGGTGAAACAAAGAGAACCGAGTGGGTTTGATTCAGAAATGTTTCCTGGCCTAGGAACCAAGGTTGCAGCCTCTCAGGACACTTTACTTGCTTTTGGGCACTGGGCAAGACTAGTAGGAGCCAACCAAGGCTTCTCTAGGTCCCGAAGTAGGGCAACCATCCCTAATGGGGTTTCTCCCCTAACACTCAGTCTGTCTCTGAATCGAAGACGTGTTCCCTCCCCACATCTGCTGAGAAATTACATTCCTGGAGAATGGCTGCTTCCTCAGGACGCTGGGAAATCTGCTGAGCTTCCTTGCAAGCATACCCAGGGTAGCCACTGCAGGGACCTTCCCAAGTGAAAAGGGCATCACACTCTTAAACACTCTTTATTATGGCTTTACCCAGGAGACTTGCTTTCCAGCCATGGGCCACAATGAAACCATATAAGGGAGTAGCTAGCAAATTTATTGTAGGTAAAACACCAATACATGTTAGCTTCGAGTGGGGAGGGTGGGAGAGATCTGTAATGTGCAGCCTTTGCTTCTTTCCATGGTGTGAGTCTCTGGGACATGCATTTGGGGGGAACGTCCCAGAAGGCTGTGCAACCTGGGGAGGGAGCTCATGGAGGAAGAGGAAATAGGATTGTAATTGCGAAAGCATTGGGCTTCCAAGAGAGTGGGGGTTCAATGAATGGAGTCCTCCTGGCATAGAGAGGTTGAGAGATATTCTCCATGCTCCAAGTGGAGTCTGGGAAGCAAGCTGGGGAGGTAACATGTGTCTCCAGCTCTGCCCTTTGCTCTAGGCTGGCAGGAATTGCTGGGAACTAACCTGAGAATAAATATGGCAACAATTAGGGATATCTGGACCAAGACACCTAGTTTCTGAAACGAGAGTATGCTTTGAGATTGTCCACTCAGCTTTGCGGTAAAGGCCAGTGGTAGAGACTTGCCTAGTAAGGCTCTGGACTCCATCTTTAGAGCCAATATAAAAACACATGTGTGTATATCTGTATAAATTAAATGTCCATGCAATGATCTGATATCTCACAGTGAACAAGAAATTCTGAAGTCCTTGGAGGCTTTTTCCCTTTATTTTTTGTGCATGCATGTTTTGTCCGCATGTATGCATATGCATCATATATATGTCTCCTGCCTGGGGAGGACACAAGAAGGAATCAGACCCCTGGAACTAGAGTTGTGAGCTGTCATGTGGGTGCTGGTAACTGAAGCCTGGTCCTCTGCAAGAGTAAGTGCTCTTAACTGCTGAGTCATCTCTCCAGGCCCTGGAGTTCTTAGAGTTAAATTAGCATTATCATTACCACCACCAGCAGCAGCAGCAGCAGCACCACCACCACCACCACCATCATCATTATCATGTTTGATATCAGAGGCCAGGTTTTTAGAAGTTGGTTCTTACCTTCTTTTTTTTTTTTTTTTTTTTTTTAAAGATTTATTTTATTTTATTTATGTAAGTACACTGTAGCTGTCTTCAGACACTCCAGAAGAGGGCGCCAGATCTCGTTACGGATGGTTGTGAGCCACCATGTGGATGCTGGGATTTGAACTTATCACCTTCGGAAGAGCAGTCGGGTGCTCTTACCCGCTGAGCCATCTCACCAGCCCGGTTCTTACCTTCTATCATAGGATCAGGTCATCAGGCAATCACTTTTATAAACAGCAATTTTGCCTTGAGTTTTAAAGTGAAGAACTTTCCTCATAGCTAGTTCTCAAAGTAGCATTCCATGAGTGAGGCTGGGTCAAAAGGTGGATTTGGTAGTTGGTGGTAGTTGATGACCCTTCCTGGACTAGCCCAATCTGAACAGCTTCTTGCCTTGGGGCCAGAGGGAGCAGAGGCGCTGGAGAAAGCGGTGCCAGTCCTGTGGACACCATCTTTTAATAAGATACACATTTACAGACAGTGACTACTTGTGGCACCGTCTCCCATTCTCTTTTGTAGCCAGTACAAAACTCTCCCAGGCCCTCCTGTGACTCACAATGGCTGGGAATTTCCTCCCAGGTCTTGGGAACCCTATTCTGACATCCACCACACTAACCAAATTTCACCCTGTGGTATTTTGGAAAGAACGATGGAGAGTCAGGAGAATTAACAGGGCATAGAGCCTGAAGGCAGATAGCGGCTCCAGTCTGGAGAGCTGAGGTCTCCCATCAGTGGCCCCCTCGTAGGGATCCTGATGAAAGATGTTAATGAAGACTGAATTAAGGCCCAGTGTCCTTATATTGTTCAGTTGTCAGGCAATGTGATGTTTGCAGTGGTGTGTGTGTGTGTGTGTGTGTGTGTGTGTGTGTGTGTCCATTTTGTTTTTCCATGCCCAGCCTAGGCCACTGTCAGCACCGCAGGGTACAGCTGGTGTTGATGGGGCAGAAACGCTGAGTCATTGGCTGCTCAGTGACCCTCTTACATCACGCTATTGTCCTTTCTGTTAGGCCTTTGGGGACTCTGTTTTTGTTTTGTTTTGTGTTTGCCTGGGGCCTGGCCCTGCTAGGAAATCAAAGTGTAAAAAACCCAGAGGTTGCCAGACTCCTGAGCCAATTTGATCTAGCAGGACTGCAGGTCACATGGGTCCTTTGAGAACACCCTGTACCTCATCAGTTGCCTGTAGCTCTTCACCTAGGGATGGGCTTTGAGAATTTTGTCCAATCTGAGTTGGCATGTTGACTGATGTCATTATAAAAGTCTTAGCTTTTTTTTTTTTTTTTTTTTGAGCCAGAGTCTCCTGTAGTCCAGGCTGGCCTTGAACTGGATGTAGCTCAAAGAGTGACTCTGAACTAATCAACCTCCTGCCCTCACTGCTCAGGTGCCGGGACTGCAGTGTGCACCACTCTGCCCCACTACCATTTCCATGTGCAGTATTTTATTTCTTCCCCTATATCAATTGCTACACATATGCATTTATATAATTGGGTCCATATTATGCATTTTATTAAATGAAGATGTGCTTATATTATTAAGGTGTGTTTTAGAAATGCTGCAAATTGCCGGGCGGTGGTGGCACATGCCTTTAATCCTAGCACTTGGGAGGCAGAGGCAGGCGGATTTCTGAGTTTGAGGCCAGCCTGGTCTACAAAGTGAGTTCCAGGACAGCCAAGGTTACACAGAGAAACCCTGTCTACCACTATCCCTTGCTAGGTTATTTTCTTCCCTTCTGTCTTTTTTTTTTAAAGATGTATTTATTTATTTTATGTATGTGAGTATACTGTAGCTGTACAGAGGGTTATTGGAAATTGAATTTTTTAGGACCTCTGCTCGCTCCGGTCAGCCCCACTTGCACAGTTTCTGCTCGCTCCAGCCCAAAGATTTATTTACTATTATACATAAGTACACTGTAGCTGACTTCAGACACACCAGAAGAGGGTGTCAGATCTCATTATGAATGGTTGTTGTGAGCCACCATGTGGTTGCTGGAATTTGAACTCAGGATCTTTGGAAGAACAGTCAGTGCTCTTACCTGCTGAGCCATCTTGCCAGCTCCTTCCCTTCTGTCTTATTCAGGGTTTCTATTGTCAAAACACAGTGACCAAAAATCAACCCGAGAGGAAAGGGTTTATTGGGCTTACATTTCCATATGTAAGCTACCACAGAAGAATGCCAGGACAGGAGCCTAGACAGAGAAGGAACCTGGAGTCAGGAATTGATGCTGCTCTTGACCAAGGAGGACATACTGCTTACTGACTTGCTTCCCATGGCTTGCTCAGCCTACTTTCTTATAGAACCCAGAGCCATTAGCCCAGGGATGCCACCACCCACAACAGGCTGGGCCCTCCCCCGTCCATCACTAATAAGGAAAATGCTCTTCAGGCTTGCCTACAGGTCGATTGAAGGAGACATTTTCTCAATCGAGGTCTCCTGCCCCCAGATGACTAGACTTTGTGTCAAGTTGACATAAATCTAGCCAGTATACCTTCCTCTCACCTCTGCAATGTACCAGATACATATTTCCCCTTCAGATAACCATCTCACATCAGCTCTTGGTCCTTTGGGACCATGGCAACTTTTCAGCTTTATCTGTCTGGACCAGAGGTTTCCAAACGTACATAAAGCTTGTCAAGAGGTCGGTGGGCCTCTTCCTGGTAGAGCTGGGTTGGTGAGGCATGATCCCAAGAAACATCACCTTGTTGGTCATCATGGAGAGCCCTGGTGCACAGGAAAGGGTGAGCAGCCTGATCACCATGAAACCCTCCTCCATCATCGCTTCCTTCCCACTCATTCTCTTGTATTTAATTTGACTCCCAAATTTTCCACTGAGTCAAAGCTTATTCTGAATCCTTGTTCATATACACAAAAGGCAAGGTGTTTTCTTAGGGTTGGGCATATAGCTCAATACGACATGCGTAGCACTTTTAAAGACCCCAGGTTCCATTCCCAGCATCCCAAATCAAATAAATACAATAAAATAATAGAAATAAAATCCTTAAAGAGGGGCTGAGCTTCAAAGGTTTCAGAGGAGGCTGCCGGGATCCCTGAGAGTAGGAAGAAGCCAGGGGGATTTGTCCCTCTCACTGTGTCAGAGTGTCCGAGGGAGCTGGATCAAGAGGAAATGCACACATACCCAGACTATTTGCTAAAGGAAATGACATGTTATCCTTTCCCCCACATCTGGTAATTCCTGAGACAGTCAAGTCCTGATGATGTTGCTGGCTCCTTGGACCCTTGTGTCTTCTTTCCCGAGGGAGGTGGGGGGAGAGCGAGTCAGAGAGGAAGGAGTCTATTTTCAGTGGTCAGCCATGGGGATGCCTTGAGGGGAGGTCAAAGGGTCACCAGCAATACGGTCCTATTCTGGGACAGAGACACCAGCTTCCTTCCTGTCCAGTTCAGTCACGGTCTCTGTAAAGTTGAATCTTTCACAGAGGCCGGGGAGGATTTGAAAATGCTCCCCAGGGCTGGAGTGGCTGGATTCAGGAGAGAGGGACAGGCTGAAGAGAGGGACAGACAGAAGAGGATTGTCAGTACATTGTTGAATGGCTGTCACAGCATGGCGTAGTAGCCCAGAGGGACTCAGCAGCAGCCGGGTGTTACTTCTATTTTTCCCATGGCGCATGGGACACAACTGTGGGCTTCATAGACGCCTACTGAGCCGAGCCTACTGCTGAGTCGTACTTCAACCTCAATCAGCCTTTTTCTCCCATCTCCAGGCATCCTCCCAGTGTTAAATGCAGTGAAAAGGAAGAACAGGAAAGATATGAACGGTGCGCCCTGCTAATGGAGCCAGAGGGCTGACTCAGGTTAATGGACTTTGTAGAAGTCCAGGTAAAATGCCCTGAAACTCAGCTGGAGGTCAGAGGGATGTGTGTCTCTTTACTGACCCCAACCAGCAACTAGAGCAAGGTTAAACCAAGGGCTGAGGAAAGAGAATCTTGCTCTCCTTAAATGAGCAGAGCGCCTCCCGGACGCTCCGGAAGAGGGTGCCGAGGGGCAGATAGGGCACCCTTGCCTTTGGAGCTAAGGGCGTTTGTTGTACCAGGCCTTTGCTTTGTTCCAGCCAGGCACTCTGGTGAAGGCATCCTGGGAATTTGGCCTGTAAACAGAAAGGGCATTTCCTTGTGTGGATTTCCTGTTTAGGTCTGTGTAGGAACCTAAAGACTGGCTGGGCTCATAAATCCTCTAGACATTACTGGTGTGGACACTCTGGCTGGAGGCCATGGGAAAACTGCTCAGAAATAGAAAGGAGAGAAGCACACTCACTCTCCGGGTGTCGGGTGGGCTTCAGGCTCCGTTTGCCAATCCTAGTGAGAAGGGGCTGTACTAGAGGAGGTGAGTGTGGGGCTCCCTCCAGCGTTGGCGACCAAGGGGGTGGGGTCCAGTTCCCTCTTGAGGGTCATGGAGCAGCTCAGTCATGGGAGGAACCTGAGACTTCACCAAAGACAAGCATGATGGAAGTTTCACCTGAAGCAAAAGGAAATGGCCCTACCTGTTTTTTAGAAGGTAGCTTTGAACTCTGGTATTTCCCAGATTTTCCTAAACATGTAGCATAGCATATTCCATGAACGCACGCCAGGCGCCAGCTGCAACAGTCCAGTGTCGTCTTATGACTGGGTTTTGACCTAGCAAGGTGATGAATACTTGTTGAGGAGACATCGCCCATTTCAGGGGTCCTTACCACTTCCTGTTTTCCTCATTTTCTACATATGTTCAGAT
This sequence comes from Mus minutoides, assembly GCA_902729485.2. Classification (NCBI taxonomy): domain Eukaryota; kingdom Metazoa; phylum Chordata; class Mammalia; order Rodentia; family Muridae; genus Mus; species Mus minutoides. Next base: position 1,016,935 of record LR749990.1, on the reverse strand, counting down.
TACAGTTCGGCTTTCAGAGTCATTGGCCTGGAGAAAGAAGCCATGTTTTCACGCTTATTCTGTGGCTGACCTCAGAAGCACTGACCACATAATACAGTGGTTCTCAACCTTCCCAGCACTGCGACCCTTTTATACAGTCCCTCATGTTGTGGTGAGCCCCCCTCCCAATTGCAAAATTACTTTGGCTGTTAGTTCATAACTATAATTTTGCTACTGTTATGAATTGTAATGTAAATATCTGATATGCAGGACATCTGATATGCAACCCTGGTGAAAGGCTCGTTCAATCCCAAAGGGGTCGTGCCCCACAGGTTGAGAACCCCTGAGATAACATATCGTGTGTGTGTGTGTGTGTGTGTGTGTGTGTGTGTGTGTGTGTGTGTGTGAGAAGTGGGCAGTGCTACAGTTTAGATTGTCAATGATCCTCAAAGGTCTGTGTGCTAAGTGCTTGCTACCCAGTTTCTGGTGCTTTTAGGAAACAGTGAAACCTTCAAAACAGGAGTATAGCCGCAAGAAATGAGGTCATTGGGGGGTGTGGCTGGGGCGTGGCTTGCGGGAACTTGGCAATTCCCCTTTCTCTCTTCAGCTTTCTGGTCACCAGGAGGCAGGCAATTAGAGGAGCCCCAAGGCACTGGGGCCAAACTGTCTGGCATAGTCAGGAGTGGGATTCCTCCCGGAAATGCTTTGACCCTGTGAGGATCGTCTCAAGTTTTTTGATGATACTGTTTTCTTCATTTGTCTCAGTTATCCTTGCTTGCACCCCTTAAAAACATTGTCATAACTATTATTTTGGGGCGGGGAGGCATTCAAGTGATACTGGTCTATGTTAAGTTAATCACCTTTCATCTGGGAATACAGGGTTCTGGTAAATTAATCAGATTTTCTACCTAAATGAGAGCAGACCCACTATACAGCAACAAATCAAGACGATCATGAGATTCAGCAGCCGAGTGTCCCCGGTTCTCTCAGGTGTGAATCCATGATGTTGGTTTCGGACAGCGGTTCTCAACCCTTCTAATGCGAGCCTCTTTACTACACTTCCTCATGTTTGGTGACCCCAGCCGCAAGATTATTTTTGTCACTGCTTCATAATTGTGATTGTGCTACTGTTATGAATCATAATGCAAACATTTTGTGCTTTCCGACAGTCTTTGGTGACCCCAGTAAAAGGACCAATTGACTCCCCCAAAAGGGTCTCCACCCACCCACACACAGGTTGAGCAACACGGGTCTATGAACGGCAGGCTGTCAAACCTGTTCTCACAGACACTAAAAGAACAGCAAAGGATGCTTGCTTCCAGCGCCACATTCTGTCATTTTGTTTCGGATTTTACTTTTATGTGACTAAAATACACCCCAGTTTCCCTTCCCCTTCACCCACTTTGATCTGGCTCCCCAGTAACGAGGTGGGAGGAAGCAGAAGATCACCGTAAGCAGTGCTAACTTTTCTGGGTGGTTTGTCTTCCTTCAAGAGACAGCTTTAACAAGGCAGCTCCGCAGCCATTTCGCTTGGGAAGTGCTGTCTCTGAGGGTCCCACTATACCCTCCTGTGTTCAGAAGCTTGGGGCTGGTTGTGTGGTTTAGTGGTGGAGGGCTTGCTGAGCGTCTGTTGAGGTCCATCCCTGTCACTGCAAGGGACAGATCTGAAAGTTCACGTCGGGAAGAAATATGTTTGTGCTGGGGCTATTGTTCAATGGCGGGGTGCTTACCTAGCATGTGCAAGGCCCTGGGTTTGATTCCTAGCACTGCAAAAGCAAAACAAAAATGAAACTCATGTTCAACTCTAATCCGCATGCCCCAAGGTTATCTGATAAAGAACAGCTCCCTTTATACTATGTCCACAGTAGTGTCTTTTGTTTTGTTTTGTTATTCACTCCCCCCACCCCCAGGGTTTCTCTGTGTAGCCCTGGCTGTCCTGGAACTCACTCTGTAGACCAGGCTGGCCTCGAACTCACAGAGATCCTCCTGCCTCTGTCCTGAGTGCTGGGATTATAGGCATGCACTACCACTGACCAGCTTAATTTTTATTTTTAAAGGAAAAGACATTGAATGATCAGGAGAAAGATCTGACCACAGAGATACTGTCATCGGGGTGATCACTGCTGGACCGTGGCCATCCTACTGCTGATCCCTGGCACCCGATACACCCATCACCAGGCTGCCGGACACACAGTTCATCTGACGCAGCCACCACAGATGATTTCTACCTCCCCACGGGCATGATATCCCAGCAAGCCCTCTGACCAGCTGGGGTCCAGCATTGTCCTGGCTTCTGAGCTGCTGGGCCATAGGAAAGCTCTAGACCCTCTTCACCTTCTGAAATGGTAATGGAGTCCCAACTTTCCTTTTCTGGGTATTCCTTGCAAAGAAGGACATTTAAAGACCTGGTAGCCAAGAATAAACAGTGTGCTTATTTATGTACAGCAGTCCCCCAATGCCCATACTCTCAGTACCTTGTGGTCAACTGCAATCCAAAAATAAAATGAAATAAAATAAAATAAAGAGAATCCAGAAATAAATGGTTCATTGTTCTAAGTAAATTTTATGATGATATAACATTATATTCTACTTTAGTACTTAATGTCATTGATATATATGTGTGTGTGTATATATATATATATATATATATATATATATATATATATAGAGAGAGAGAGAGAGAGAGAGAGAGAGAGAGAGAGAGCAAGGTAGGTACCTTCAAAGACAGACTCCTATATTACTGCCCCTTCAGAGTAGCCTTTTCTTTATTTTCAGCTAAACCTCATGGGACAAGCTAAGCATGCCCAGAGCACTCTTGCCCATTGCTCTAATCTCTGTGACTGTCAACTGAACTTGCTTAGGAATGGAATGGACCAATCCCTACCTGTGCATCTGTAGACTGTCTCTCACACTCTCCTTGCCTACTACAGATAATTCATCTCTGTTCACTTGGTTACACCTTAGATCTGTTTATTTTGGCTTTGGGCTTACCAAGATGTGAGTCTGTCATAGTTGGCTCCTCAAGAGCATGAGAAAGGAAAGGCAGGATCCAAAGCAGAGAAACCGTGCTCGGTTGAGAACCTCCTCCAAAAGCTGACCCACAGTGAGGCCTGTCTTCCACCCCTGTTCCTGATGTGGAAAGGACTCCATCTTCATGTGGTTGAAAATATACCTGACCTCGATTAATGAAAATCACACTAAATAATAAACTAAGAACAGCTTTCTGTGTTCAGACCGACTAGAAGGCCGGATTGCTAGCCACACAGATGGCTCACCAGGGGAGATGAGGGAGCAACTGTGCTTGGAGAATTCTTTTTCTTCCTTCCATGAATGTGCAGTTTGGAGAAGCCAAGCCCAAAGAAGGGCCCTCCCTGAGTGTTTGGGGAATGGGAAAGGCGTGGAAAATGTAAACATGGATCATTTTATTAACTTCCTTGTTCGGGGACACATCTTTTTTCTTGTAAATGTTCAAACATTGTGGCAGAGTCCAGAGAGCAAAAGATGAAGTTCAAGGACAACGTTGTTATTCCTGTGGCCCTCGATGGACTCTTAGGTGCCACATACAGATGCAAGCCTAGGGTGTGCCTCTGGGAGCTAGTGGGGCAGCCGCTTGGCAGCGGCATCTGGAAGCCAAGATGACTGCATGAAAAAAAAATCCCTTTGTTTTGGACTGGATCAGGATCCACTCACCTCAGGGTGAGGTAGAATTTGAAAACTTCCTGACACTGGCTCTATGTAGTCTTTACATTATAGTATTAAAAAAAAAAACAAAAACCAAAAAGCAATGAGCAGCTTTGTTAATGTCAGTAAATGTGAAGTTTTCATGGTTGCTTGGGGCCTTTTGAGAACATTCACAGAAGAGGGCTTTCCCCTTCCCTTTCTCCTTCCCTTCCTTCTATAGTTTCACAATGTAGCCCAGGCTAGCCTTCAAGTCACCATCCTCTTGTCTCAGCCTCCTCAGTGGACCACCACACCCAGAAGGAAGTAGATTCTGAGCTTAGGTAATTAGATTCTTCTGTTAGGGATCAGCACTATGTTTCCCAGAAGTGGAAACAAGAAAACCAATCAAGTCTATCTCTTTGGGTTGGATATATTCCTAAAGGGTTGATATGGGATCCTGGTTTTCGTTTTTTGTTTTTCCCTAGAAACACAATTTAGAAGCAGAAGATGAGATGTCTAAGGAGAGCAGAAAGCACTGTACTGTGGTGTATCCCTGTGCACCCTGGGCCTGAGTCCCCCTGAATGTCACCTAATAGACAAGGTTTAATAATGACTAATACACCAGACTGCCCATGGCATAACAACATAAAAACCACTAAGAACTCAGGGGTTGGAGCCTACTGAGTCCTAGAAAGCTTGAGGTAAAGCTCCTCTCCTGAGCTTTGTATCCCTGTAAGGACATCTCTGAAGGAAAAAGTCATTAAGTAGACTGAGGGATAAGGATAGGACCATTGTGCAGGGACTCTTCTATACTCCACAGGCTGTGAGGACAGTTGGTAGGCAAAGCAGATGGTTGTATTAAGTGTTGTTACACCTTTGAATGTAACTAGCCTATGAGCAGAGGGCATATGTTCTCAAGAAAAGTTAGAGATCTTAGGGTGAGAACTTGCCCTTTACCATCCAAGTAGACCCTTAATTTAGCTAGAGGAGTAGTTCTCAACCTGTGGGTCTCGACCCCTTTGTGGCTTGAACAACCTTTTCACAGGGACACCCTGCATATCAGATATTTACACTACTAATCATAATGGTAGCGAAGTTAGTTATGAAGTAGTAATGGGATAGTAACGTGGGGGTCACCACACAAGGAAGTGTATTAAAGGGTTGCGGTGTCAGGAAGGTTGAGAACCACTGGCTAGTGGGCGTAGGACACAAACAGAAGAAATGATCAGGGAAACGGGTGGTATGAACTTGGCCACAAGCTAAGGATGTCCAGGGCCATGGGGATTGCAAAAAGCTAAAGGATGCTGCCTACTGGTGCCTAAGTCTTGACCTAGTAACCTGAAAGTGGTTTCAGACCTTTGAACTTTGCAGGGAATAAACTTGTTTTAATCACTTGTTACAGTAGCTATAGGAAACTAATACAGAGGTTGGTCATGACTCCATCAAAGAAACTGATGAGATGAACTGGAAATTTTGTATCCATGACAGGGAGCTGAGCTTCTTCCTCTTCTTTTATTAGGTTTTCAAGATAAGCTTTCTCTGTGTAGCCCTGGCCATCCTGAAACTCACTCCATAGACCAGGCTAGACTTGAACTCAGAGATCTCCTTGCCTCTGCCCCCTGAATGCTGAGATTAAAGGGGTGCACCACTACTGCCTTTTAGTGGTGGCAGCTTCTTCTCCTTCTCCTTCTCCTCTCCTTCTCCTTCTCCTTCTCCTTCTCCTTCTCCTTCTCCTTCTCCTTCTCCTTCTCCTTCTCCTTCTCCTTCTCCTCCTCCTCCTCCTTCTCCTTCCTTCTCCTTCTCCTCTTTCTCCTCCTCCTTTTTCTTCTCCTCCTCCTCTTCCTTCTCCTCCTTCTTCCTTCTTTTTCTTCTTCCTCTCCTCTTCTTCCTCTTTCCCCTCCTCTTCTTTTTCTTCCTCTTCCTCCTCTTTTTTCTTCTCCTTCTTTTATGAGACAGGCTCTCACTCTGTAGCCTAGGCATTCAACTTGCAATCCTCCTGCCTCAGCCTCCGGAGCACTTGATTACAGATGTGCACCATAGGGCCTGATCCTGAGAGAATTTCTTATTGTGTTGTTTCGTCTTCATCTCCAGGCTAACATGTGTGTAGGAGAGAAAAAACAAAACATACAAACAAAACCGAACCACTTTCCAATGATGTAGACTTTCCTACTGTGAGATAGGACCTGTAGTGAGTGGTGACCTTACCTTTATTATTATTATCTTTAAATGTGAGTAAAATCAAATACAAGCTCAAGCATCTGCATCCTACACTCTTACCTGTGCCTGACATTGTTTAAAAATTACATTTATTTATTTATTTATTTATTTATTTATTTATTTATGCATGAGTGTGGATATGTCTGCTGTGGCTCTTGTGTGGAGATCAGAGGACCACTTACAAAAGTTAACTTCTCTCCTTCTCCACGTGGATTCTGGACCTCAGACATTTTGTCAGGCTTGGAGGCAGGCACCTTCATCTTATGATCCTTCTCCTTAGCTCTCCACCTTATTTATTTTGAGACACAGTCTCTCCCTGAACCCTGAGCTTTCTGATACAGTTAGAGAGGCTGGCCATTAAGCCCCAGGGCTCATCCTGTCTCTGCTCAGAGTTGTACCATATTCCTGATTTATATATGGGTATTGGGAATTTGAACCTAGGGCTTCATTCTTGTGCAGCAAGCACTTTACCAACTGAACCAAATCCCCAGCCCTAACAATAAAATTTTAATATCCATGGCTTCAGCTCTTATGCAGTTCCCAAGATACCAAAAGACGCCCCACTTGGTTATGGATTGTGGTTTTTGAGTCTAGTAGCTCTTGTAAACGAATTCAAATGATAGGCTAGCCAAGGGTGGCCAGGCTCAGTTCTCTTAAACATGGGCCAGGACATCGTTGTGAAGCACAGAGCTTCATAGCCTTAGGTTTTCTATAATCACCGCCACGGGAGTCATGGCCATTGGGTCTTCCAAGATTTGACTGTCCCTCCAAAGACTTGTTCTTTCTTCTGCAAGGCATTCCCCCACTGTGGCATTCTGATCCAACCAGACAAAGAAGTGAAGGGAAAGCTTTGTGAAATTTGGGTGTGTTACTAATTGTGCAATGAACTGGGGCAGAGAGCCTAAAATAAAATTCTGGTCATATAGGGATTTAAAAGAAAAGGATACTTCTCTTCTCACTGCTAATTTTTATAGCGTCGTTATGCCCTTAATATTAGCCACATTATATTCAGCAGTATCTTAGGCAACAGCCACATATGTAAACTGCAGACGATGATCCACTGATGACATAATTACACCCTCTTGCTCCTAAACCCAGTCTTCTACACACCCAAAGCACATGATAGACATGATCGGACTGCCCAGCACTTGGTGGGTCAGTAGGGCGTAGGTGTCACTGGTGATCTTCAGCTCACGTATGTAGGGACAGCTTTCCTGGGAGTGAGCTGTTGGCAGTAAGAGTCACTGGAAAGGAAATGGGTGGAGCCCTAATTTAAAAGACAGGACTTCCTGTAGCAGCAACTCCAGGTCCCAATACTGGGATATATCTAACTCCAGGCACCTTCAGAGCAAGGGGGCACAGAGGGCTCATTATCTCCCTTCATTTGTGAATGTATAAGGAGGACTTGAGTACAAGATCACTAAATGAACCTACTTCAATGATGTACACTGCACAGTCTACAGGGATATTCAGTGTGTCCTTTCTTCACAAAAAAGGCATCTTGACAAGACAGCAGGGACACTGTAAACACAGCTCTATAAAGTAGGATCCACAGCAGAGTCTGGAATGAAGTGCGATCCTGGAGGGATCTGTCTTTTGAGTAGTAGATGCGATTCTAAGGCAGGGATGTGGTCATTGGGACAGTGCTTGCCCGGGATGGCAGGGATGTGGGTCATTGAGACAGTGCTTGCCCGGGATGTGTGAGGTCCTGGATTTAATCCCCACCACCCCCAAGTAAATACAATACAATACAATAAAATATATAAAGGGAGCAGTTCTTCTGTATTGTTGAAAACTTACGAAGTTGTAAGGCTTGAGTTTAAGTACTATCTTTGACACTAATTAGCTATGTGATTTTGAGAAAGTTTTGTGGGTGTTTTAGTTTAGTTTCCTGTCTCTGGGGACAGAATGCAGAGTCTCATCCACTCCAGGCACGTGCCCACCATTAAGCTGCACCCCATTTAAGAAAGTTTATTAACCTCTCTGGATTTTACTCTTTTCTTTTTAATTTATTTTTATTTATTTAAAGCTTTTTTTTTTCTGAGACAAAGTCTCATATATCCTAGGCTGGCCTTGAACTCGTTAGGTAGCCAAGGATACCATTGAACTTCTGCCCCTTTTGCCTGTAGAGGTGCTGGGATTATAGGTGTACACTACCATGTCTGGTCATGGTGTGCTACTAATCGAGCCTAGGGCTTCCCGCAGGCTAGGCAAGCAGCCTACTGATGGAGCTCCATTCTGTTCCCCCTTTTTAATTTAAAATATTAAAAATGGATACATGACATTGTGCATATTTGTGTGATGCTTTGTTGCATGTGTGCGTTACATAGTATGCAAGTGAGAGTGACCATTATACAATATATTTTCTTCTACCCTTTTGTTGTTGTTAATGTTGTTGCTGAGACTGAGTCTCACTCCAGAGCCCTGGCTGGCTTCAAACTTATAACAATTCTCCTGCCTCAGCTTCCCAACTGCTGGAATCACAGGTCTGAACTATCACTTCCGGCATCCCCTACCTCTTTTGGAATATGGAATATGATCACTGTCTGTAGGCGCCTTGCTGTGTAACAGTGCTCCAGAGCCTACTTATCCTGTCTAGCTTGGACTCACTGACCTGCCTTTCCTCATTTCATTATTTTCCTTGCCTGTAGAACAGGTACAAGCTTTCCTTATTCAATGGCTAGGATGATAGAAGGATACCATATATGTAAACTGCTTTCTACATAGTAAGTCACTATAAAAACAAGATATATATTATATATACCATATATGTACATGGCATATATATTATATAAATGTCAAAATCACATACTCTGATACAGGTTGTATTTTCTGTCTGGGATGCCTATTTCTAGTGAATTATCAGACAAAGGACACGCCTGTAACTGTAAGTTATTACTTTCATGAACAGTTAGAAGGAGAGAGATAAGGTAGGAAGGAGGCCATGTGCTGCTACAGTGTCAAAAGGCTGGAGAACAGGCTGCATCTGGGTGGTGGAAGTCAGGGCTGCAGACCCTGTTGGGAGCAGGAAGTGAGGAAAACAGCTTTCCTGTGCCTTCCAGAAAACTGGAGGTAAAGAATTCCACAGGAAGCATTTGTCTAACTGCTCAGAGCTGGGACTTAGTTGTGGGTAAGCTAGATCACACCGCATCGTGTTATTGCTTCTTCAGCTAAGATGTGTGCATACATGAACCCAGGATGTGCACATACATGAACCCAGGATGTGTGCATACATGAACCCAGGATGTGTGCATACATGAACCCAGGATGTGTGCATACATGAACCCAGGATGTGCACATACATGAACCCAGGATGTGTGCATATATGAACCCAGGATGTGTGCATACATGAACCCAGAAGCAGGCTCATAGGGTTTGAACTCTTCACTGTTGTAGCACAGGCCACCCCTGTGGCTACCAGGCAAACCAATTCCTGTTTGCCAGAACTTGGAGTTCTTAGGCAGACAGAGCTCTATTGATTCCGTGGCCCTCACAGACTCACACTGAGAAGCCCAAAGGACTATCCATTTTAGAATGAGGTCTGTGGCCCTAAGTGGATTCTGGAGCCTTGAGTCAGCCCCTTAGGTCACCACCACCCTTTCAGGCCTGCGGGCTTGCAGCCTCACATAGAAATCTCACCGGAATGCACCGGTTTCCATCTTTCTGTAATCACACGTTGTAAGGAGAAAAGGGGCAATTTCCCTGGACATTCCTCTCAAACTAGAACACTCACAGTGGTTTGTTTTGTTTTTGTTTTTGGTTCATAAAACTCTCCCAAACAGAGCAGTGACTGCCGATGTCTCTGGGTGGCAGAGCTTTGGCCACATGGGCTGTTATCCAGGGCTGGTAATTAAAATCAAAACCTTTTTCTGCCACTTGGCATGTGGTAACTTTTCTCCAAACAGTCAGACTTGGATTGCCCCAACCCCCCACCAAAGTGATTTAATGATCACATCTGAAGAACAAGTCTCTTAAAATAGAGTCAGCCTTCAGCTCTCACAAAGAATTGCAAGTTTAGAAAGAATGAAAAAGAGAGAGAATCTCAAAATTCTGAGCTGTTCCTAACATCTGTCTGAGAAAAATTATTTACTGTGATATGAAAATGGAAAAACAAACATGGTCTGTGACATTATGTGGCAGAAGAAATGAAGCTGTCCTTTAAAATAATAATAAAAAATTTCAAACAAAACAAAACAAAACAAAACAAAAAGAGGCCTGAGCCTTATTCTCTGCAGGAATAAAGATAACCTATGCCAAAATCTGCTCTCTGGAAATTGTTTTTAGACCTGGCTCCTGTCGTCAGGTTTGGCTGGAAGGACAAGCTTGGAAGACCGAGGCTTGAAATGTGTGGATGTTAAAATCACTCTGTCCCTTGCTTCACTACAAGCAAGCCTCTGGCATGACCGTGCACAGGCTTGGCGTCTCTCCCTGCTGTAGGTCAGAACTGTTGACTTGATTGGAAGATTTTGGGTTTGTTTCTTTTTGTGAACTGCCCTTCCCTCACAACAGGCTAATGTGAAGGACTGACTGACTGACTGGAGAGGGCCTTCCGACGGCCACCCAGCAATTTGGATGAACTCTCTGGATTAGAAACTTGGAATTTCCATGTGCTCTGAAACCCAGCAAACCTGGTCCACAAAAGCAAAGGATTTTTTGTTTGTTTGTTTGTTTGTTTTGTTTTTCTCCTAAAGTTTTGAAGCCCCAAGGGGCATGGTGAGCTAAACGCATGAGGTCTGCTTGCCCTGGTCACAGGGGCCAGAGGTGGAACACTTTAACAAAATCATTAATACTTGCCAGGGCAGAGTTAGAACTTTACCTTACTGCAAGTTATTCTAATATACAACACATCCTAATCCATACAGAGAGGGAAGTGCTACTCACCCTAAGTCCATTCATGTCAGCAAACAACAGATTTAAAACACAGTAAGGTCTGCCTCCTGTCGTATCTCCCACGGCACATACTTAGCAAACCAGTGATGCTTCTATAGGAAACGGAAAGCATTCTCTTCCAAAAGCCTGCGGGTCGACCTCAGCCACATGTAACAAAAAGGTAGCAAAACCAGAAAAGGTCTCCCCAGGGAAGAGGCAAACCCTGAGCTTCTCGCAGGATCTTAGAGGAAAGGAGATCTCTGTGCTTCTGTGGGAGGTAGAATGGTCCAGAAGGACCCGGAAATGGACATCGCCAAGAAGCAGAGTGCGTGTCCAGGCTGTCGAAGGAGCTGTGGTGGTCTGAGACTCAGGACCCTCTGCAGCAAGCAATGAGAGTGTGGGATCTGGGGAAGTCTTTGTCCAGGTTTCTATTGCTGTGACAAAACACGATGACCAAAAAGCAAGTTGAGGAAGAAAGGGTTTATTCAGCTTACACTTCCACATTGCTGTTTATCACCAAAGGAAGCCAGAACTGGCTGGAACTCAAACAGGGCAGAAACCTGATGCAGGAGCTGATGCAGAGACCACGGAGGGATGCTGCTTACCTACCTACTTGCTCCCCATGGCGTGCTCAGCCTGTCTTTTTATAGAACTCAGGACCAGCAGTCCAGGGACCACCCACAATGGGCTGGTCAATTACTAATTAAGAAAGTGCCTTACAGCCAGATCTTATGGAGGCATTTTCTCAATTGAGGCTCCCTCCTCTCAGGTGACTCCAGCTTGTGTCAAGTTGACATAAAACCAGCCAGTACAGTACTGGACTCAGAAGAGGATCATGGGAGATACTGAACCGTGGTGAAAGGAGCAGGAATAACAGGAAGTGTCTCCCTTGGTCATGCTAATCATAAAACCAGAGCTACACTGTACGTCATCTATATAGTTGTCTTGTATCCATACATTTGTCTAAGTCAACAATTGATAGCTTTTCTAGGTGCTCCTATACTCAACTTATGCTATGTCTGTTGACCCCATAAAATCATTAAAACCACTTTTTTGTATGCTGTTAAAGATAATTATTAGGAACTTCAGGGCCCTACTTGGTGAACTAAATCTGCTTTGTGGTAGCGTTACTTGAGCATTGTTCTGATTATAATCATAGCTGGGGAATCTTTCCTTTTCCTTGGTTTGTTTTCTAGGGACAAATAAGCCAGTTTTATATTGTTATGAGTCCTTTCATCAAAAGGAGTGTGATTGTTCCCTCCTGCCCCCAGTGACACTATCCTAAAATCCTCAGTGCCCATAACTACTCTAACATATACAACCTAAACTTTATGCTTTACTAATTTCATTTATTTGTTCATTTCACCAACTAACACTTATCCATTGAGCCCTTGCTATGATCTTGACTTAAATAAGCTTACCAGGCATAGCCGTGGCACCCCCCGGGCTCACAGCTGACCGTGGACAAATGGTTCAATACTTAGGAACTCTATGTAATACGAAACACTGTGAGGGAAATGAATTTCCATTCATACCGTTAGAAAGCATGAGAAGGTACCAGGTTTTGATTAAGAAGAAACCAAGAAACCCTCTCTGAAAACAAAACAAAACAAAACAAAACACCAAGAGCTAAGACCAAAAAAGATAAGTTGAGGGCAGAATAGGAAGAGGGTTTTTTTTTCTTACTTATTCTAATTTTATGTGTATGATTATTTGCCCACAAAAAGGTATGTGCATCATGTATGTGAAGTTCTTGAGGAGGCCAGCAGAGGGCATCAGAGTCTGTGGTTACAGGTAGTTGTGAGCTGCTGTGTGTGTGTGTGTGTGTGTGTGTGTGTGTGTGTGTGTGCTATATAAGAGTGGCCAGTATCCAGCTATACCACTCCTGGGCATATACCCAGAAGATGCTCCAACATGTAATAAGGACACATGGTCCACTATGTTCATAGCAGCCTCATTTATAATAGCCAGGAGCTGGGAAGAACCCAGATGTCCTTCAACAGAGGAATGGATATAGAAAATGTGGTACATTTACACAATGGAGTACTACTCAGCTATTAAAAATGATGAATTCATGAAATTCTTAGGTAAATGGATAGAACTAGAAAATATCATCCTGCATCCTAAGTGAAATAACCCATTCACAAAAGAACTCACATAACATGTACTCACTGATATGTGGATATTAGCCCAGAAACCTAGACTACCCAAGATACAATTTACTAAACACATGATACTCAAGAAGAAGGAAGATCAAAATGTGGGCATGTCACCCCTTCCTAGAATTAAGAACAAAGCACACATTGAAAGAGTTAAAGNAAAAAAAAAAAAAAAAAAAAAAGAAAATATCATCCTGAATGAGGTAACTCAATCTCAAAAAAACACACATAGTATACACTCACTGATAAGTGGATATTAGCCCAAAAGCTTCAAATAACCAAGATACAATTCACAGACCACATGAAGCTCAAGAAGAAGAAAGATAAAAGTGTGGGTGCTTCGGTCCTTCTTAGAAGGAGAACAAAATACTCACAGGAGCAAATATGGAGATAAAGTGTAGAAGAGAGATTGAAGGAAAGGCCATCCAGAGACTGTCCCACCTGGGGATCCATCCAATATACAGACACCAAACCCAGACACTATTGTGGATGCCAAGAAGTGCATGCTGAAAGGAGCCTGATATGGCTGTCTCCTGAGAGGCCCTGCCAGAGCCTTACAAATATAGAGGCAGATGCTTGCAGCCAACCATTGGACTGAGCGTGCTCAGAGTCCCCAATAGAGGATATAGAGAAAGGACTGAAGGATTTGAAGGGGATTGCAACCCCATAGGAAGAACAACAATGTCAACCAGTCAGTCCCCCAAGAGCTCCCAGGGACTAAGCCATCAACAAAGGAGTACACATGGTTCCAGCCGCATATGTAGCAGAGGATGGCCTTGTCGTGCATCAGTGGGAGGAGAGGTCCTTGGTCCTATGAAGGCTTGATAGATGCCTCAGAGTAAGGGAACTGAGGGTGGGGAGGTGGGAGTGGGTGGGTGGGTGGAGGAACACCCTCATAGAAGCAGGGGGAGGGAGGATAGGATAGGGGTTTTGGGGGGGGGGGACCGGGAAAGGAGATAACATTTGAAATGTAAATTAAGAAAATATCCAAAAAAAAAAAAGTGGCCAGGGCTTCTAACTGATGATCCGTCTTTTCAGCCCCCCCCCCCCCAGATGATGGAATTTAGGGAGGAGATCATGAAGAAGAGATAGCATTTCAGTATATAAGTGAAGGACGTGAGATGAGAGAACTTCATGTGTTAGGACCAGAAACATTCCAAACAACTAGAGAGCTGTAGACAGGAGAATGGCAGGTGAAGCTAAAGAATTTAAGTAACCCAGACATGGTATTGCATGCCTTAATCTTAGCATTAAAGGAGGAGATTAGAGGAGGCAGAGGCAGGCTGACTCTGTGAGTTCAAGGCCAGCTGGGTCTATATAATGAGTTCTACCCTGTCTTGAGACAAAAATTAAAATAAACTCTAATCATGTAGGTAGGTGCTTAAAGGCCATAGGATTGTGATTGGGACCTGAAGATTGGGAAGGTGTTTTAGTCTCCGTGCAAACCATTAAATCCTCTGGGAGGTTAAGTGGAGGTGTGGGGAGATCTGGGTTTGGTTTTGGAGCTCTTTTACGTGCTGAGTCTGACTCACACTAGCCCAGAGACTGTGGGCAGCCCTTTCCAATTCTGTAAACAGCAATGGCAGCCCAGAGACTGTGGGCAGCCCTTTCCAATTCTGTAAACAGCAATGGCAGGTGATAGCTTGAATTCAGCCATGGCAGGAGCATTTGCCTCATGGAAATCGGCTAACACTTCCACAGGGCCTTTTGGTAGTTTTTGTTTTTGTTTTTTTGTTTTTGTTTTTATTTGGTTTTAGATTTATTTATTTTATTTTGTGTTTGAATATTTCATCTGCATGTGTATGTGTGTACCACATGGATGCCTGAAATATGAGGAGGTCAGAAGAGGGAGTCAGATCCCCTGAAGCTGGAGTTAGGGCAGTTGTGAGCCACCGTGTGTGTGTGTGTGTGTGTGTGTGTGTGTGTGTGTGTGTGTGTGTGTGTGTGCGTGCGCTGGGGATAGAACCTGCGTCCTCTGCAAGAGCGGCAGATGCTCTCTGAGCCATCCCTCCGGCCGCTCTCTTTCTCTTTGGCAGCTACTTGTTAAACGTGTACCAATATTCCATGTGCAGAGCAGCCCCATTTGTGAGGAGGAGGAGGAGGACGTGCCTCCTTGTTCTATCGGGTTCCATCGGAAAGTTTCAAAAGATTTTTCATGGGTCTGAGTTCTCTTCAAAGGGGCCAACTGGGAGTCTAAACTTCCTTTGAAGTGGGCTCTTACCTTGCCACAGAATTCTCTAAAGTCTTAGCCCATTAGTTAGTAACTAACCTTCACAGATCAGATGCAGACCCACAGGGGGAAAAGATGCAGTGTGGTCATATGAAGAATGTCTCCCAGCCCTGAGATGCTATAATTCTGCAATGGCTGCAGAAATTCCAGGAAGTATAAGCAATAAACCACATTTCATTTACTCCTTGGCTTGTTTATATGGTTAAAAAAAAAGTCATTAGAAAATTCCAGAACTCAGGAACTGAGAGATTTTCCTTAGCTTTTTTTTTCCTTAAAAAATAAAAATATTGCTGTTCTATGAAGATTGGCTGGAAGGTAAAAAGTTTAATATTTTCAATACTATAACAGCTGAATTAGATCATTTGGTAAATTAATTAGATAAGCAGATGAAACACAAAATTATTTAAGAGACTATTGCTTTTTCTCTTTTTCTTCTCGGTGCTGGGGACAGAATCTAGGGCTCCCACATTCTAGGTAAACATTCTACACTGAGCTTGGTCTATCTTCTAGACCAAGAGCGATTATTCTTGACTATGCACTAATCACGTACATATTAAAGAACTGCTTATTCATGAAATAATATTCTAAAACCTGCTGCTGTCTGAAGGGGAGCTAAGGACAGAAGCGAAGGCACCCACTGCAGGCTCTTCCATCTGCTAAGGGGGTCTGCACCCAGATCCAGTCCAGGCAGCCCTGAAAATTTGCACTTCAACACATCTTTCTACCAAGAATGCAGCAATGATGAAGTTTATCAAGATTAAAATTTAAATAAATATTTCTGTAGTTCAAAAGTGAAACAGAAATACAAAGCTCTGAGCGGAGCGGAAGCCACTGGCTTATGGGATTTGGGGCTGGAACCAGGCAGTAGTAACTAGAGCTTGGATCTTCCCAAGTAAACAAAATCAAAGACCCCCCCAGCCCAGATGGAAGGCTGTAGCCAAACTCACTGCTGGAAGCCACAGGAAGGGCAGGCTTCTGCTCACGAAAGAAGCTTGAAAGAGAGCTATTGCCCAAGGCCGCAGCACTAGCCAGCCATGGGCATAAGGGACAGGGAGGATGCAGCTATAACCTGTGGCCAGAGGGAAGGGTCACTGGGGGTGCGGCCTTGGAAGCATCATTAGTTGGCTGGAGTCTGAAAAGACAGTTCTAGAGCCAAGTGTGGAAAGAAGGCAAGCCCTCAATCCATTGCATATGGAGGGGAAAGTGTGAGGGAATTGGAGGGAGAGAGGGAAGGAAGGAGAGGGGAAAGGAGGGAGAGAGAGAGAGGGAGGGAGGGAGAAAGAGAGGGAGGGAGAGAGGGAGGGATGGAGGGAGAAAAATAAAAAATATGCAAGCTTACTTTCCAAGTGAGCTTTTCAACCAAATTCAAAGCTAAGCCAACAGCAACAAATATCTAAGAACATGAATTTACCCCTTGTCTTTGTAATTGTTCTACTGCTGAGGAGAGATCCATGACCAAGGCAAATAAAAGAAAATATTTAACGGGGGCTTGGGGGGTTGGCTTACAGTTTCAGAGAGTTTGTCCATTATTATGGAGGAGAGCATGGTAAGAGAGAGCATGGCGGTATTCTTGATATGGCTAAGAACTATATCTATATCCATAGGCAAAGACAGACAGACAGACAGAAAGACAGAGACAGAGACAGAGACAGAGACAGAGACACAGACACAGACACAGACACAGACACAGACAGACACACTAGGCCTGGCATGTGCCTTTGAAATCTTAAGGCCCACCCCCAGTGACACACTTCTCTGACAAGGCCACACACAACACAATCTCATAATCCTTGTAATCCTTTCAAACAGTTCTGCTCCCTGGTCACTAAGCATTCAAATATCTGAGTCTGTGGGGGCCATTCTCATTCAAACCAACACACTCCTGTTGGAATTAATTTTATGGAATCATCTGAGAAGAGGTTTAAATAAGCTGAAAATGTGCACAAAATCTATGAAGGAGCTGCCAGGAGTGGTGGCTCCTGCCTATAATCTAAAATCTATAATCTCAACACTTAGGAAGCAGAGGAAAGAGGGTCCACAAGTTCAAGGCCAGCCTGGTCTGCTCTAAATGGTATGTTTCAGGCCAGACAGGGCTGTATAACAAGGCCTTCTCTCTCTCTCTCTCTCTCTCTCTCTCTCTCTCTCTCTCTCTCTCTCTCTCACACACACACACACACACACACACATACACACGCACTCGTGCATACATGCATGTGCACAAAAGACTAACTTCCATTAAGCAAAGCTAGGCATTATGGGAAAAAAATCAACGTGAATGAAATCAGAAAAGATTATGAAAAGAATTAGAAATCTTAGAAATGAAATACATATCCATCAAAATTAAAATCCAGTAGATAATATATGCCATAGACTGAGAATAGTTTCAAGGAAACATTGCTCAGACTTTCACCATGGAAACTGGGCAGAGAGCAGCAGTTAGTGGACCGGAGGGCCCCTTGATAGGCTTTGACATGTGCTCATGAGGAGTATCCAAGATGAGAATGAAATATGTTACAGAGAAGCAATATGTGAAGAGATAATAGTGTATCGTTTTTATAATTGAAAAAAAGAGAGAGAGAAAATTGAGGGACTGAAGTGGTGGCTCTGCAGTTAAGAGAAATTGCTGCTCTTACAGAGGACCCGAGTTTAGTTCCCAGCACCCACATGATGGGCTCATAGTCATCCCTACCGCCAGTTCCCTGGGAACTGATTTCCTCTTCTGACCTCTAAGGGCTCCAGACACATACATGTTGCACATACATCCGTGCAGGCAAAACACTCAAACACATAAAATAAGACAAATCTACTTTTTCAAAAGAAAGGAGGGAGGGTTGGTGAGAGAGATCAGTGTGTGGGGAGTGTGTTGCTCAAGCAGCTGAGCCTGAGATCAAATCCTTAGCACCCAGGTGACCACATCTGTGGCTGTAACACAGCACTCTGGGACAGAGGCGGGTCTGATGGCTGTTTACCCTAGCTCTAGGTTTAGTGAGAGACTCCATCTCAAGGAAATGAGGCAGAGAGCAATGGAGCAGAAGTCTGACATTCTCTTCCACTGTCTGCTAAGCATATGCTGCAGGGACTCATATACATGTGTGCCTTCAACATACAACACATCGACACATGAAGGAGATCTCATGTAGACCCCCCAAGTAGAATAAATATTATAAATCTATATAATTCAGTGAAATGATACAGCATTACAGATAGAGAGAAAAGGAAACAGCATTTAGAGGGAAGAGAAATGAGCATTTGACTGACTGCTGACATCCCCTTGGCAAAATCTGACCCTGGAAGACAATGAAATATGTCTTTATAGTACCTGGGGGAAATAACCAACATCCCACAGTTACACACCTTTAGAGATAGTTATTCAATTGTATGGGCCAATTAAAGGCATGTTCAAAAATAGGTTAAGCAATATGAATAAAATAAATTAGAGACCACCAAGGAGATAGGAAAGAACCATTTAAAGGTTTGAATGTATCTTGAATACACACAATATTTCAGACTTAAAAGAAAATGCAGTTCTTTGTTTTCAAGTACATTTAGAACTTTTATAATAGAAAATTTTTATATGTAAGTTACTCTCAGCATTTAAAAATTGTTATCATAAGACTGTAACCTGGTTATAATTCAATTGAATTAGAAGTCAATAATAAGGATATAGTTTAAATTGTTATGTGCTTGGGATCTAAACATTTTCACCCAGGTATTCGAGATTGAAAGGGAAACTGTGGGTGCAGAGAGTAGAGCACAGATGTAGAGTGCCTTCTTGCCTATGCTTATGTGAAGCTCTGTTTTGACTACAAAAAGAAAACCCAAAAAGTTTCAATAGAAGTTGGACTTGGTGGTATGTGGCCACAACCCTGGCACTCCGGAGGCTGAGAAAGAAATCACAATGACAATTTATGAGTAAAAATACTTAGAAATGAGAGATAGGTACGGGCAAGATGGCTCAGAAAGTAAAGGCACTTTGTCTGACAAACCTGGAGACATAGGTTCAAGGCCTAGGACCCACATAGATGAGAGAACCATCACTGTAAAGTTGTCCTCTGACATCCACACCTATAAGGTGGCACATGCCACTGCTCCCTATCATGTATTCGTGTGCACACATACAGACACACACAACATAGACACACAGACATACTTAAACAAACAGACATACAGACACAGACAACATAGACACATAGACACACATCACAAACACACAGACACACACAGATATACACACACAACATAGACACATAGACACACAGACATACACACACAAACACATACAACATAGACACACAGACACATAAACATAGACACACAGACACACACAAATACACATACAACATAGACACATAGACACACAGAACAGATACACAGGTATACACACACAAACACATACAACATAGACACACACACACAGACACACATAAACACATACAACATAGACACACAGACACAGAGATACACCCAGATGCACAAAACATAGACACACAACATAGATACACAGACACACATCATAGACACACACAACATAGACGCACAGATACACACACAACATAGACACACAGATACACACACAACATAGACACACAGACATACACACACAAACACACACACAACATAGACACACAGACACACACAACATATACAGACACACACAGACACACATAACATATACAGACACACACAGATATACACATAACATAGACATACAGACACACACAACATAGATACACAGATACACAGATACACACACAACAGACACAGAGACACACACATACACACACAACATAGACACACAGATATACATACACAAATGCACACAGAGACACAGACTCACACATATACACACAGACACACACAGATACACACACATCATAGACACACAGACACATACACAGATATGTACACAACATAGACACACAGACACCCATAACAGACACACAGACACATAACATAGACACACACAGATACATACATAGATATGCACACAACATAGACACACAGACACATTCACAGATATGCACACAACATAGACACACACAGACACACAGACACATATATAGATACGCACACAACATAGACACACACACAGACACACATACAGATATGCACACAACATAGACGCACAGCCACACAGCCACATACACAGATACACACACAGACAGACAGACAGACACACACACACACAGAAACACACACAGAGACAGACACACATATACTGATGGGGGAGAGACATACAGTTTTTAAAATTATGAAAATGAGAGACAAAAAGAATCTCAGGTTGGAAACAAACAAGCCCTCCCAGGAAAGCAGTAGGGTGCCACAAACTTTAAGGCTGGAGAGGAGAGCCTATTAGCTTCCAAGGGCTGCTGAAATCAAACACTACAATCTAGAGTCACATAAACCAACAGACATTGTTTCATAGTTCTAGAGTCCCAAGTCTGAATCAAGGTGTCTTCTGGGCCATGCTTCCTTGCCAAGAGCATGGGAAAGGCTACTCCATGCCTCTCTCACAGCTTCTGGAACTTCACGGTCAAGGGAAAGCCTTGACTTGTATCTCCATTCTTCAGTTCTGCCCTAGCATGGTCTTCTCTCCTTATGTCTTCACAATCTCTTTCTTGTGTGTCCACATTTTCTTCTCTTACACACACACACACACACACACACACACACACACACACACACTGTGGAGGTCAGAGGACAACTTTTGGAAGTCAATTTTCACCTATCGTGTAGATTTTGGCAGCAAGCAACTTCATTGTGAGCCATCTTGCAAGCCCCCTACCTTTCCTCATGAGGACATTAGACATGTTAGATTAGGGGCCCAACATATTCCAATTTGATGGCATCTTGGTTTATCCAACTGTATCTAGAAAAACTTCTAACACTAATACAGAATTGTTAACAAATTTGGTGAAAAGCAAAACAAAATGAAACCAAAGAATTCAAATAGACATCAGGAATTATGTAGGTGGTCAATGGCTAAACAGAAATCACTGTACCATGAAAAGGATGCTAGGAACACCTTGAGCTTCTCATCCAATAAGAAAACTAGAAAACATGAGTGATTTTCTTGATTTTTCTGTCTTTCTTTCTGTCAAACAGTTCTGCTCCCTGGTCACTAAGCATTCAAATATCTGAGTCTGTGGGGGCCATTCTCATTCAAACCAACACACTCCTGTTGGAATTAATTTTATGGAATCATCTGAGAAGAGGTTTAAATAAGCTGAAAATGTGCACAAAATCTATGAAGGAGCTGCCAGGAGTGGTGGCTCCTGTCTATAATCTATAATCTATAATCTATAATCTATAATCTATAATCTCAACACTTAGGAAGCAGAGGAAAGAGGGTCCACAAGTTTAAGGCCAGCCTGGTCTGCTCTAAATGGTATGTTTCAGGCCAGACAGGGCTGTATAATAAGGCAGGCTCTCTCTCTGTCTCTGTCTCTGTCTCTGTCTCTGACTCTGACTCTGTCTCTGTCTCTGACTCTGTCTCTGCCTCTCTCTGTCTCTCTCTGTCTCTCTCTCTCTCTGCCTCTCTCTCTCTGTCTCTCTCTCTGTCTCTCTCTGTCTCTCTCTGTCTCTCTCTGTCTCTCTCTCTCTCATTCTTTCTTTCTTGGTCTCACATAGTCCAGGCCAGTCTTGAACTAACTGTGTAGCCCAGGATGGTTTAGAACCCCTGATCCTTCTGCCTCCTCTCCACACCCTGAGTATGTGGATTGTAGGCATGCGCCAGTGGGAGCAGATTAATGAGTGCTTCTCTTTAAAATGTGAGTTGACAGCCTTGCTCAACACACAAGGCTTCTTTTTCATTGTTTTGAGTTACTGGAGTGCCTGGGATCAGCTCTGGAATGCTATGCACGCTAGGCAAGTTCTCTGACACCGAGGTATGCCCCTAGCCAGTAGCGTCTAGTCAGAATCAATTTAAGTTGAAATACCACAGCTAAGAAGCATCAGCGCTCCGGGCTGGGGAGGAAGCACAGTGGTGAGTTTCTGACTAGCACCCACAAGGCCCAGGTTCCATCGAGTACTGCCAGAAAACAAAAGTCCCCGCTGGCTAGAATCACTTCTACCTTCTGGGCCTTGAGCTGTGGAATAGAAAAGCAGTAGGGAGCTTAGAGTTGAGTCAAGGATTCTGATAAACAAAGATTCATGTTAGTCACATGAGTTTGGTGCCTAACGACTGACGTTAATTTTATCCATCGAGGATAGCCGCCTATAGTGATGGCTCACCTCAGGACGTGACATGGTTGGATTAAGGGCTATGCACAAATACACATGTGGTCTCAGTATGCAATTAATGTTTATTTTTAAGGCAACTTGTTCTCCTCTTGTGGTGGGGGTGGGGTAGTGAGTCAGGCTATTGTAAAGATCTCAGATGGTGAGTGAGTCCCTGTGTCTTTTCGCTGTCTCATTTTCAACGTTTTAGAAGAGAATGTGACTGGAAGAGGTGCTAATCGCCAGCAGTGACCTAGGCGGTTAGAAAAATAAAATCCTCGGAAGACTTAAGACTAGTCATTAGGCAAATACCTTGTTATAGTTGGACACACCAAACACATATTTGCACTTACACAAATATTTCAGTGTGGTTGTAAAAATACTCACAGAAGACTTAACAGTGTAACTACTGACAGATCCTCGGTTCAGCTGCAGATTGCAAATATTTCTTCTCTACATATATCCATAGCCAATAGGAGATAGAGATCTGCAAGCCCACTGAGCTGGTATTTCACTTAGGCGCTGTTTTCTGTCCACTTCTTAGCACGGGACGAAGCGTTCCACATCGGATCCGCACGGTGTTCCCATCTCTGTGGTTCTGGCTTCTGCCTTTCCATGTCAGTTTAACTGTTTAGTGGTCTGTGTATGTGTGCTCCCTTGCCTACAGATTCTGACTTGCTTCCCTTCCTCCTCAGAGATGTCCTGCAGCTTTCCTGTTTTCTCAAAATGTTCTCTTGCTCCTATTTTCTACAAATGGCAGCCTCTTCCTAAAGAAGGGACATTAATGACAGTCATTCCTCTTTAGTACTACTTAAAAATCACATTTAAACAAAGATACAATGGCCCCCTTTGTTTTTGCTGTATATTCTAGTAGTGTTCCTGTTTCTATGATAAAATAACCCAAAATACAAAAAAGGGGTTTATTTCAGCTTACCTCCCTTCTGCCCAGCTATAAGCTGTAGGCATCTTTATTCAACCAATAGTTTTAAAATTAAGGAGCAAGATTACATGGCATCACTTGGTGCACTTGGTAATTTTCTCATCCCTGGGGGCAACCAGACCTGGGGTGTGTGCAATGTTTAGCATCACAACACATAGCAACAGACAAAATCTCAACAAATAAGTTATGAGCTAGTCAGGAAACAAGTAACACTTTGGCCTAGGCATTTATCCATGAAATATTAAGTCTCAGAGAAGTTATTTTGGGGGAACTTGGGCGTGGCTACATTTAAAAGCTTGCAGTTACACAAAAGCTCAAAGCAGCTGGTCACATTACATCACAGTTGAACAGAACAAAATGAATACACGCACGCACGCACGCAGTCCGTGTACCCAATCTCTGCTAGTGTTCTCTATGCTTACATAGTTCAAAACCCCAACTTTGAGGTAGTGCTGCCCAGGAAGGGCTAGGTCCCCCTCATCAATCAGCCGTCAAACACTCTCCCACAGACAAACCCACAACCCAACTTGACCTAGACACTCCCTTATCGGAGAGCTTCCCGGATGATTCTCAGCCTGGCAAGCTGACATTTAAAATTGTCACAGAGTGCCTCTCATATCTGACCTACACTATCAAGGCATTGCCAAAACCTTGCTTTGTTTGTTTGGTTTGCAAGTGTGACTTCATTTTGTTTGCACTTTTTTTTTCTCCTTGTCCTAGAGTTAATATCTTGACTGGGTAAGAGATTGTTAAGAGAGATGCGCTGTGATGGAAGAGAGGTGCACTGTGACTGAGCTACCAGCCAATGCACTGTTCCGGTTTCTGGTATGTTCATTACTTGTAACAGCCTCTTCGTCTGAGAGTTTACCACTTCTACAGCTCCTCTTACCAACTGAAAAACTGGAGACTAGAGCCAGGACCTCTCACTGAGGACACAATTGGATTAGATGTGACCTCTGGGCTGTTGGGATTTCCCCACCGTACCCTCAAGAGTCTGATTGAAAGATGCCCATCTAGGAGATATTCCTGGAGTTTTCGAGTAGCCCACCCTTTCTTTGACCTCCTGTATCATCTCTGGACACTTTCACCTTTTCATTTGGCACCGTGGTTATTTGTACACAGCACTATAAGTCCCCCCAAGGTCTATGTGTTAAAGGCTTGGTCACTAGAATGGCACTTCTTTGTGGGGTGTGAGGTGCTTATAGAGAAGGCCCTGGTGTGAAGCCTTTGTGTCACTGAAGAGGATTGTGGGACTCTATCTAGCTCGGCCCTTTTTCTCTTTGTTCCCTGGCTCACTGTGTAGAGAGTGGGCTCTGCACACACCCAAACCATGATGTGCTACTTAACTATGTTCACCGAAAGCAAAGGGGCTAATCAGTCACGGACAGAAACCCCCACCACCCCACCACGGTGAGCCCAGAACCCCCCACCACCCCACCACGGTNGAGCCCAGAAACCCCCACCACCCCACCACGGTGAGCCCAGAAACCCCCACCACCCCACCACGGTGAGCCCAAATCTACCTTTTCTCGTTATAAGCTGATTACCTCAGTTATTTGTCCTAGTAACGGAAAGATGACTAACTTGGGTCTTCTTTTCCTTCCTGTTATTGGGCTCTTCGAGGCTGGAACCTGTCTTATTCAGGCTTCTGCCTCTCTTATTACCTAACTTTGAATTAGTAGAGGCTCACTGTACACATATTAAATCAATGGAATGCCTTTTGGAATCTGGATAATTTGTGGCCAGAGAAAGCATACAAAACCAGCCACAGAAGCATGCCAGCTAGCTTGAGGACTCCTTTCAAGCTATGCCTTCATGGCTCCGTCTCTGCATTTTCTGTGGTTCTGGACTTTGTGTGATAATGGAATATCTGTGCGACCGAATGTGTTACAGCAGCCCCATGTAACCATTACATAAGACTGAAGAATTGAAAATTTAATATTATGCAACTTAAATGAATTTACATGTATATAAAAAGTCACTATGTGGCTACCACATTCGATGGCACAGTTGTAGGCTATCTTGGCACTCTCTTGGGTTGAGTCTCCTTGTCTTGCGCCTTTGAAGTTGCTTGAAAAATTCTAGCTTGCTTGTTTGGTAAGACATGGCTTCATTCTCCTCCTGCCTCTCAACTCACATTCTTTATTGCATCCTAGAAGAGAAAAGGGCTCCAGGAGCTTTGTGAGTGAACTCCTGTCTCACCCTCACCTGACCCCTGCACCCAGGTTTGGTTTGTGAAGTGTAGATACAAAGAACAACGCTGCGGAGGTGGTACGTTGCCATTCACTACTGTTTTTTTTTTTTTTTTTTTGGTTTTTCGAGACAGGGTTTCTCTGTATAGCCCTGGCTGTCCTGGAACTCACTTTGTAGACCAGGCCGGCCTCGAACTCAGAAATCCGCCTGCCTCTGCCTCCCGAGTGCTGGGATTAAAGGCGTGCGCCACCACGCCCGGCTATGTTTTTAAAGCTTTGAGTCTTACGCATGCTCTGTTCACGATCGCCGCTGAACTGCACCCCCCACACCATTTGCTGTTGTTTTGAATCTCAAACTTTTCTGTTGTAATAAATGTTTTATGTATTTAGTTGGTTAGTTGTGTATATGTGTTTGTATGTGAAGGTATATGCACTCACGACACATGTGTTGAGGGCAGGGGACAGCGTTGTATGGCAGTCCTCACCCTCCAGGTGGCTTTTGTGGCGGTTTCTTTTATTGTTCCCCGGACTAGCTGGAGCTTTAGCTTCTGGGGGCTCTAACGGCTCTGCCTTTCACCAGGTAGACCAGAATGGCAAAGCCGTTCTGAGTTATGGAGCTAGTTTGAGGCCAGCCTAGTGAATAAGAGACCCAGTTTCAAATAAAATAAAATAAAATAAAATAAAATAAAATAAATAAAAAGATAAAAAGGGGTAGGGTGTGGTGGGGTGCAGTGGAGTAGGCTTACCACTCAAACATTCTAACTTTCTTCTTTCCTGTTACTATTTAAAGTTAGCATACACAGTGACAGTTTTCACTATGGAATTTTCAGACATATGCTATTATCCTTTTTTTTGTGGTCAAATCTGTGAGTCTGACTTTACTGGAACATTGAGAGCTTTTGAGGTACCTAGACAGAACATTTGGTGAGAGTAGGATATGAATTTGTCTGTATATTTATTTAAATCTCTCTCTTTCCCTCTTTCTCTTTGGGACAGGGTCTCTCTATGTAGCTCTAGCTGTCCTGGAACTCTTTATATAGACTAGGATGGCCTCTAACTCAGAGATCCACCTGCATCTGCCTCCCAAGTACTGAGACTAAAGGCTTGCTCTACCAAGCCTGGCTTAAAACTTTCTCTTTAAGGAAAGTTTTCCTTTTCTTTTTCCATTTAAGAGCTGGGGTATCACTAGGCTGCCCAAGGTGGCCACAAATTCCTGGGGCTCAAGTGAGCTTCCTGTCTTAGCCTCCGGAGTGCTGGAACCACAGGCTTACCCTGACACCCAGTTAAAGCAGGCCTTTGAATGCCATCTTTTTTGTGACTGAGATAATCAATCAAAGTGAAGAAATTAGAGTTGTGCCTGGGTCTATGAAAGCATTTTGCTTTCTCTCTCCTCTAAACACACTTTCACAAGATTGCATGCGTTGTTCAAGGAACCCCCGCTTAGAACAAAGCCCCTTGCTGGCCACACCCTTTGTGAGCTGTCTTCAAGACCCACATGGCGGTCCTGAAGGAGCTCAAAGAGTACTCGGTAAATTAATAAGAGCTTCAGAGAAGGGCCAACCCTGGACATGCCCTCTCTGTGGAACTGTTCTGTGGCCTGCACTCTGAACGCTAGCTCTCGATGTCCAAAATACGAAAAGGAGAGAAGGAGCCAGAAGGGAGTGTGCTTGTGGGACAAGAATTTTAGCTGGCAATAGTTAACCACACTTCCCCTGCTACTTGGCATGTGTTATATAAGGGAACCAATTCCAAGACAAAACAAAAAATAAATTGCTTTGACTATAAAGTGGAAACACAGAACAAATTAGAACTGACTTCCTTTAAATGTTTTTTTTTTTTTTTTAATGTGGGATGAGTTTGCTTAGCCATTCTCTTTCTTGCTTGCTTCCCGACGTCACAAAACACAGTATATTATTTCTCCTACCATCTATTGCGGATCCAATTTTCATACATTAAAAATATGTTTTCAATCTTCTCAAAATGCTTATGAGTTACACACATACATGCACAGGGACAATAAATCACTTTTATAATCAAATCTGCCATCCCTCTGTAACTCACTGTGGTTCAAATTTTTGAGGCACATGGCCCTGATTTGAACTCAGTGCTCACAAAGTGAGTGGGTTCCAGGTAAAAGTTCTGTTTGTAGGCTTTTTGCCTTTGACTAGTACATACTAACCCCGAGATAGATGGAACAGATAGTGTCTCCCTCAGCCCCATCTATATCAACTCCCATGAAGAAAACACACTCTCTAGTCTATACCCACTGCCTGGGACAGAAGTAACAGATACTGGCCTTGATCTGCTGATTGTTAGTATAAAAATATTATTAAAATTCTTAGAGCTCTCAAATTACACTTCTACTTTGGACTTCTCTCCTGGACTCTAGGGTTATATATATGGTTTCCCTTAGGTGTTTGTGGTGCTTAGCATTCACTGTCAACTCAACAACCAAGAAGCAGGCTTCTGGGCATATCTGGGAGGAATGGTCTAGTTGACATCCTCTGGGGATGCAATGAAGGATCTAATGGGGGTGGGAAGACCTGCCCACTGTGGGCAGAACCATTCCCTAAGCAGGAGATTCTGAACTGTAAATTGGAAAGGGCAAAGTGAGCTCTGCATGCATTAATTCATTGTTCCCTGTCTCATGACCAGAGTCTCTATAGTCTTGACTGTGACTGTCACATGACCAGGCCTCTCAAGCTTCTGAGGCTATCACTTTTCCACTGTGATGGACAGGCATCTGAGAACTGTGAGCATAAACAAGCATTTTCTCTCTTAAGTTGTTTTTGTCTTGATATTTTGTCAAGCAACAGAAAAGAAAATAAGACGCTAATTGGCTTCTAAACCCTACAGTCTGAAAAGGAACCATTGGGTTTATACCCCTGAAACCCACTCTGAGCCCTGTCTGTGTCAGGGACCAGCATTGTTGTTCACTTGGCTGGTTATCCTGAAGTTTGGCAAATCTGTATGCCCTATGACCACCACCACAACAAAGATATGGAAGACCCTATAAACTAACATATCCTCCTGTATCCTTTACAATTGCTCCATCCTCTGACCACCAGGCTCAGGTGAACACTAGTCTACCTTCTGTCCCCAAAGTCATGTTTTTCTGGAATATTAGATGAACAGATAACACAGCCCATGTTACTTGATCTTGTCCTTAAATTACAAGACTTTTGGGAGCCATTACACAGACATTTTCTTAGTTCATGACTCTGTTACTGAGCAGAAGTCCATGGTGTAGATCTACCATAGTTCATAAACCATTTGCCTACAGAAGGACATCTATGTTGTTTCCAGCTTTGGATGGTTCTTGTCAAAGCAACTTCAATGAACAGGTATCCGTTTTTGTTTATTTGTTTTTAACTATTGCAGTGTTAGGGGTTGAACCGGGAACTTCTATGCATGCCAGGTATCACTGACTACAGCTGCAGCCACACCCTTTGGTTATTTTTAACTTAGATAATATATACACTCAAAGGAACCTACATTTTCATTTCCCTTCAGGTACAGACCAGGCAGGACCATTACCATGTTATATACCATCTTTATAAGGCATTGCCAGACTGTTTTCCAAGGTAGTTATAATTTTCTAGCCCTGCCAGCAATGTGTGAGAGAACCAGCCACTCGTTCCAAATCCACAGTTGTCGCTGTTCCACTTGAGCTGGACGTGTGGTCTCACTGTGCTTTTAGCTTGTGCTCCTCTGATGGCTGGTGATATTAAATATCGTCTCCTGTGCTTATAGACTGCCCATAAGGTTCCTCCAGTACAATGTCTAAGTGCTTTTATTTTGTTCTCTCCTCTGCCCCTTTATTCTAAAATTACATCTGTCTCTCTCTCTCTCTCTCTCTCTCTCTCTCTTATCTATCTATCATCTGTCTATCTATCTATCTATCTATCTATCTATCTATCATCTGTCTATCTATTTATCTATCATCTATCTATCTATCTATCTATCTATCATCTATTATCTATTTATCTATCATCTATCTATCTATCTATCTATCTATCTATCTATCTATCTATCATTTATCTGTGTGTGCATGTGTAACTCAGAGGACAGCTTATATGAGCTGGTTCTCTCCTTCTACCCCATGTGTCCTGGAGACTGAACTCAAGGTTTCAGGATTAGTGGCAAGTACCTTTACATACTGAGCTATTTCACTATTCCTTTCTTTTTTATCTTGGAGATTAAACCCAGGAATTTATACATGTTAAGCATGTGCTTCACTATTGTACTACATGCCAGTCCATGCCTCATCTCTGTGTATGTGTGTGTATACAACTAAGGACCGGAGATCAATGATGAGTATCTTCTACTATTGCTCCCCTCCTTACCTTTTGAGTCAAGGCTCACTTGAACCCAGAGCTCACTGATTGGCTTGACCACTTGTCTATTAAGCTCTGAGGGTCTGCCAGCCTCTGCGTTGCCAGCACTGGGCTACAGACATGTGCAAGCAAGCTCAGCTTTTACGTAGGAGCCAAGGATCTGAACTCAGCTCCCCATGCTGTGTGACAGGCACTCTACTGACAGAGCTGTCTCCCCAAACCTTAGCTCATTTGCATCATAAGCCTGTGATTGACCTATCCCATCTAATTTCTGAAAGTACATGTCATAATGTTCGTACAACAAAATGGCCTGACGATGTATTTCTCAGAACATAATCCAATTATTATGCAACACGCATTTCTTCCTTCCCCTATTCCTGCCAGAAGGATGGGAAAACCTTCATTCAGTATTAACTGTGAGAATCTGGTGAGGAACCAGCAGGTAAAATTCATGTTGTACCTTCTCTGGACAGCTCGGAATGGGTCCCCTAGAGTTTGTATGTTCAGGTGCGTGGTGCGTGGTGTGGTGCGGTGTGTGTGTGTGTGTGTGTGTGTCTGTGTGTTTGAGATAAGGCCTTGCTGTCTGGCCTGAAACACACTGTTTAGAGCAGACCAGTCTGGCCTTCCACTTGGGACCCTCTTTCCTCTGCTGAGATTATAGGTTATAGGTAGGAGCCACTACTCCTGGCAGCCCCTTCATATATTTTATGCACATTTTCAGCTTATTTAATCCTTTTCTCAGATGATTCCATAAAGTTAATTCCAACAGGAGTGTGGAGGTCTGAATGAGAATGGCCCCCATAGACTCAGATGTTTGAATGCGTGGTCACCAGTGGAGCTGTTTGAAAGGATTACAAGGATTATGGGGCTTTGTCAGAGTGTGTGTGGCCTTGTCAGAGGAAGTGTGTCACTGGGGCTGGCCCTTGAAGTTTCAAAAACACATACCAGGCCTGTCTTCCTGTCTTCCTGTCTTCCTGTCTTCCTGTCTTCCTGTCTTTCTGTCTTTCTGTCTTTCTGTCTTTCTGTCTTTCTGTCTTTCTGCCTGTCTGTCTGTGTTTAGAAGGCAGAGGACAACCTCGGGTGTCATTTCTAAGATAACATCCCTCCCTATCTTAAAAAAAGTGTCTTATTGGCCTGGAACGGTAGTTGGTTAGACCAGTGGGGGTGGGGAGCAAGCCCCAGAGATTGACCAGTCTTCCCTGTACCTAGCACTGGGATTACACACGTCAGTCACCATAGCTAGGTTTTTTGTTTTTTGTTTGTTTTTAACATGGGTTTTGGAAATGGAACTCAGGTCCTTCTGTGTGTATAACAAACGCCTTCTGGAAATGCGCTGTCCTTTCACCCCAAACCCTGGAGGTTCTGACTCAAACTCATCTACACTGAACCTTCAGCGACTGCCAATCACAGATCAAGTTTCTCCACACTGCCCAGGTGCTGCCGCCATTTCTGCTTGCTGATTCTGGCTCTCCTGTGCCATGATTCTCTGCGTCTACCTTGCCTATCTCTCTAGCCTGGAAGAAGGCAGTTAGCTACGGCGCATCCATTTTCTTCATTTTTACAATTTGCAGAGCCTTTCATTTGTAGTTAATATGCCTCAAGCGGCTCCTGACACGCCAGACTGGCGGTGGCTCCTCAATGGTGTTTTTCTGGCAGCAAAACCATCTTAATTTAACATGAAGTCCAGCTTCCAGACCCCTCTCCTTATACAGATCGAGCTTTTGTGCTGTACCGAAGAAATGTCTGCTGCGCTTAAGGTCGTAGGTTTTCATCCCTCAGAATTGTTCTTTAAAGTACAAATCAGAGGGCGTCCATCACGCCTGCGTAAATTCTCCAAGGGTTTTCCCTCACCTCAGAATAAAACCGGAACTCTTCCTTCTGGGCTACAAAGTGGTTCCTGAGTTTACTTTTGGCTTTTCTCCCGCCGTTCTCCAATCTTCTACCCGTTTTTCTCCTCCTCCAGTCTACTCAGGCCCTCTCCCACCCCCACCCCACTCCTCCAGAGACAGGATCTCACTACTTAGCCCTGCCTCTCCTTGAAACTCTCTCTGTAGACCGGACTGGCCTTAAACTTACAGGGATCCGCCTGCCTCTCTGTCTCCCGGTGAAGTGTACCACCCCACACCGGGGCTGTTTTTGTCTTCTTGCTTTACCATATACCCTTCTTGGAGCCCTTAAAGTTGCCATTGCTTCTCCTCACACAATTCTTCCTCAGGCTTGGTGCATTCCTCAGCCCTTAAGACTTGCTTGCATTAAAAAAAAGTTTTTAAAATTTTATGCCAATGAGTATTTTGCTTGCTTTTTTAGCATACCCTGTGTGTTCAGTGTTCACCGAGGCCAGAAGAGAATGCCCCATACTCTGGGATAAGAATTACAGAGAGTTGTGAGTGGTTGGAACCAAACCCAGCTCCTCTGCAAGATCAACAAATGCTCCTAACGGCTGAGCCATCTCTCCAGTCCTCCTGACTTGTGTTTGTTTTACCAGTCTCTTGTGGAAGTTATTGTTAAGAATTCTTCTTCTTCCTCCTCCTCCTCCTCCTCCTCCTCTTCTTCTTCTTCTTCTTCTTCTTCTTCTTCTTCTTCTTCTTCTTCTTCTTCTTCGCATTCACAGAAAAGCTATATTTATTTATTTTTATTTATTTTTAATGTTTTATTGTGTGTTCCACATCATGTACCCCAGTTCAGCTCATTTCCCCATCCCCTCATACCCACCTTGTGCCCTTTCATCCTCCCCACAAAAGGAAAACACACACACACACACACACACACACACCCCAAAACAAAGCATAGAAAACATCTCCTTGTAGAAGCTATAGTGTGTCAGTGTGTCCCGCAGTGCATCCCTCTGTCCACACATCTTCACTTGCAAATAATCATTGCAATGAGTCATTGGTCTGGTTCGGGGGTCTCTGGCTTTAGTGACACCATCAATACTGGATTCTCATCCGGGCTCCTCTCGGTTATCCTGTTGTTGTCCTGTGTCATGGAGATCCTGCAGCTTTGGATCTGCAGGACTGGCTTCCACACATCCCAACCATTAGCAAATAGTATAGGCTTTGGGGTGGGGCAGGTCAGAGCCTTGGATCTGAGCCTGGATGGTAGCAGAGCTGGTCAGAGTGCCAGCTCCCCCTTATCTGAGCTCTCCAGCTAGGCCACCCAATGCCTCCATTGGCAGGAGGTAGGGTCAGCTCTCCTACTCTCCTGCCCTTGGGTCCAGGTCACCCCNCATCCCAACCATTAGCAAATAGTATAGGCTTTGGGGTGGGGCAGGTCAGAGCCTTGGATCTGAGCCTGGATGGTAGCAGAGCTGGTCAGAGTGCCAGCTCCCCCTTATCTGAGCTCTCCAGCTAGGCCACCCAATGCCTCCATTGGCAGGAGGTAGGGTCAGCTCTCCTACTCTCCTGCCCTTGGGTCCAGGTCACCCCCACACCCCCAGAGCCAGCTCCACAATGCCACCCAGTCTCCCAAGTGCTGACGCACAGATCTCCTGATCGATCTCTCACTCTTGGGGTTCAGCATCAGGGCCAGCGCTCCTGCTCTCATGACCTCTGGGACAGACACTTTCTAAATGAGATGTAATTTTCACTTGCAATCCTGTTACCATTCATTGTTTATAATCCTTATAACTCCCTGAGTTAATTAATGTATTGAGTTGCTTGTTTTTACTTAATTTTGTTTTTTTACCTCTAAATTTTTTTTTCATGTCTAGGCATTTTCTGGAGCCAATAGCTAGACTGGATGCAGGGCAGATATATATGTATATGTTGAAAGAAATAAACCACACCCAATATACCGAGAAACTACAAATACAAACGTGACAAGGGAGGATCTAAATGGAGGAGTTTTTTTTTTTTAATTTCCTTTTACTTTCTCTTTTTTTCTTCTTCTTCTTTTTTTTTTTTAATGTAAGTCTGTATAGCACTTGTGGGCAGTGCCCTCATGAGGAGACTTGGAACTGGAGCTATAGATGATTATTGTAAGCTACCACATAGGTAAAGCAGCAGTGCTCCTAACTGCTCAGCCACTTCAGCAGCCCTGCATGGTCTGTGCTGAACAGAAGAAATGAGGGTTTTCATGAGAGAGAAAGCCTACTGAGCAAGGCTGTTTTAAAGAACAGGTAGCCTGTGATTCTTTTATCTAAGGAGGATTGGAGAAAGAGCAGAGCCTATTGTCTGTGTCCTTCAAGCCTTAGGACCCCGAGTTTACTGTAATTTTAAGGGCTCTTTGAGCTCCAGATTTTATTGCCTTCAGTTTTATTTGCAGAACCAAAGCTCAACAGAAACAACAAAAGTAAGTCCACAAGCCTTCAGGTTTATGCTCAGCTGATTCTTCAAAGAGGCCAAGAACAAAGAGAGAGTAGTTTACAAACAGGCACTGGGACAATAGGCATTTATAAGCAAAGGTCAACCTGAACCCTGGCTTCAAGTCACTCTCCAACACTAACTCAAGAATCATCACAAGTCCAAATGGAGGCACTGCCGGTACCCAACTCCTAGGAAAAGAGCCAGCATGGAATGTCTATAATCTTGTCTTAAGTGAGAGTTTCTGAATATGGTAACTGTTGTGGTTATAAAAAGATAAAGGGAAATAAGAATCTGTTCTGTGGGGGTGTGGCGAGGTATGGGGAAGGGGTGCCTCAGTGTGGGGGTGTGGCGAGGTATGGGGAANCATCCCAACCATTAGCAAATAGTATAGGCTTTGGGGTGGGGCAGGTCAGAGCCTTGGATCTGAGCCTGGATGGTAGCAGAGCTGGTCAGAGTGCCAGCTCCCCCTTATCTGAGCTCTCCAGCTAGGCCACCCAATGCCTCCATTGGCAGGAGGTAGGGTCAGCTCTCCTACTCTCCTGCCCTTGGGTCCAGGTCACCCCTACACCCCCAGAGCCAGCTCCACAATGCCACCCAGTCTCCCAAGTGCTGACGCACAGATCTCCTGATCAATCTCTCACTCTTGGGGTTCAGCATCAGGGCCAGCGCTCCTGCTCTCATGACCTCTGGGACAGACACTTTCTAAATGAGATGTAATTTTCACTTGCAATCCTGTTACCATTCATTGTTTATAATCCTTATAACTCCCTGAGTTAATTAATGTATTGAGTTGCTTGTTTTTACTTAATTTTGTTTTTTTACCTCTAAATTTTTTTTTCATGCCCAGGCATTTTCTGGAGCCAATAGCTAGACTGGATGCAGGGCAGATATATATGTATATGTTGAAAGAAATAAACCACACCCAATATACTGAGAAACTACAAATACAAACGTGACAAGGGAGGATCTAAATGGAGGAGGTTTTTTTTTTTTTTAATTTCCTTTTTTTTTTTTTTGCATGTACTGTATAGCACTTGTGGGCAGTGCCCTCATGAGGAGACTTGGAACTGGAGCTATAGATGATTATTGTAAGCTACCACGTAGGTGAAGCAGCAGTGCTCCTAACTGCTCAGCCACTTCAGCAGCCCTGCATGGTCTGTACTGAACAGAAGAAATGAGGGTTTTCATGAGAGAGAAAGCCTACTGAGCAAGGCTGTTTTAAAGAACAAGTAGCCTGTGATCCTTTTATCTAAGGAGGATTGGAGAAAGAGCAGAGCCTATTGTCTGTGTCCTTCAAGCCTTAGGACCCCGAGTTTACTGTAATTTTAAGGGCTCTTTGAGCTCCAGATTTTATTGCCTTCAGTTTTATTTGCAGAACCAAAGCTCAACAGAAACAACAAAAGTAAGTCCACAAGCCTTCAGGTTTATGGTCAGCTGATTCTTCAAAGAGGCCAAGAACAAAGAGAGAGTAGTTTACAAACAGGCACTGGGACAATAGGCATTTATAAGCAAAGGTCAACCTGAACCCTGGCTTCAAGTCACTCTCCAACACTAACTCAAGAATCATCACAAGTCCAAATGGAGGCACTGCCGGTACCCAACTCCTAGGAAAAGAGCCAGCATGAAATGTCTATAATCTTGTCTTAAGTGAGAGTTTCTGAATATGATAACTGTTGTGGTTATAAAAAGATAAAGGAAAATAAGAATCTGTTCTATGGGGGTGTGGCGAGGTATGGGGAAGGGGGTGCCTCAGTGGGCCCATGCCAAGGCATCCTTTTCCCTTGAGAGACCAGTCACAGGACAGTATAGAATTTATTCAGGGCATGGGAAGGGGAGTTAAAAGGGTAGGAGAGGCAGAGAAAGGCAGAGAGAGGGAGAGACTAGAGAAGTAGCCAGGGCCATGTGGAGAGAGAGGTGAAGGGGATGGGGAGAGAGAGGGAGTAAGAAGTCAAGAGACAAGGAGAGAAGCAGGAGTAAGAGAGGAGGGCCAAGCAGCCCCTTTTATAGTGGGCCAGGCCTACCTGGCTGTTGCCAGGTAACTGTGGGGGTGGAGTCCAGACAGAAAACCAACAGTATCAGGGCATAAGCATCATAAAAAAATAAAACACACAGGAAACATTGAAAATTAATACATTAAAAATGATTGATTTAGAATAAAATCTAAATTCCTCATTCTGGGCTACAAAGTACTCCCTAATTTTGGATAAGTTGGACTTGAAAAACAAAACATTTGTGCTTCCAAGAACAGTGTTAGAGAAGCAAAAAAGACAACCCATACAATTAGAGACAAAGAGACATATCTAAAACATAAAAAGAATCCTTAGAACCACAAAAAGATGAACAGCCCACTTTGAAAATGGGCAAATAATTTGAGACATTCCTTCAAAGAAAATGAAAAAGTAGCCACTAAGAACATGAAACTGTGCTTAGAACGATGAGACACAGAGAGCGGCAGTGCCCAGCCATGATCAGGCACCATGTCACACTCAACAGGATGCCTGAGGTAACAAAGAGGGACAGTCACAGGAGTCAATGAGGGTGACGCTGAGGAGCCAGCAGAGAAAGCCAACCTTTGTATCACTGGTGGGAGTGTAACAGCACTGCTGCTCTGGATAATGGCCCAGCACGTCTCCAAAAGTACAGACATGTAGGTGCTATGTGGCCCACCAGTTCCACCCAAATAATCCTACGACCACCAAAAATGAACACACTTGAGCGCGCGCGCGCACACACACACACACACACGCACACACACACACACAATTCAACACATTTATCACATATGAGCTTTGAAAAGTCATGTTAAGTAAAAGAAGCCAGTCATGAAAGGCTATACATGGTATGAATCCATTTAAATGCAGCATTCTAATAGGAAAACTGAGTAGCCCTGGCTGTCCTGGAATTCTGATCTATAGACCAGGCTGCGTACACTGTAGCTGTCTTTAGGAACACAACCAGAAGAGTGCATTGGATCCCATTACGGATGGTTGTCAGCCACCATGTGGTTGTTGGGAATTGAAGACAGGACCTCTGGAAGAGCAGTCAGTGCTCTTAACCGCTGAGCCATCTCTCCAGCCCATAAAACGTGTTTTTAAGGATCTATAATTAGAGACATTGGCTTCAGTGTTGTGTTTCTCCGACATTTGTGGATCAGCTTCCATGGACTATATCATGAGCACTAAAACCCAAGGCTACCCTTGGTCACTTAATTTACAGTGACATGAAATTCAGATATATACATATGTGTATGTGTATGTATATGTCTGTATACACACACAGATAAGTTGAAATTCAAGCAGAGATTTGTTTAACTCAAGAAGGCAAAACAAGTCACTATGCCCAGCACACTTGGAGTAACCTTCAGAGGAGGTGGTGTGTCATCAGAGCTCTCTTGGCCAAGTAGGAATTTGTTACAGAACAAAAGAGGAAGAGAGCAGTTGAGAAGGTTTAAGTGGAGAATTTCAGGCCCAGGAACTGTGAGTGTGAAGGCCCAGAACCGTAGGAGAGGCTGAAACATTCAGAGTATAGGAATTCAGTTGACAGAGTTGGTTGGCTGGAGAGATGGTGAGAGATTTGACTGAAATCTGGGGAAGGTAGACTGAAGGACCTTGTGTGCCTCGTGCTACAGTGACTTGAGTGTGTCCCCCACGAGTTCATACATTGGAAGCTTGGTCTCCCATGTGGCAATGTTAAGAGCTGGTAGGACCATTAACAGGGGGAACTTGGTGGGAGTTTGTTGAGATCATTGCCCTCAGAAGCTAGTTCTGAGAATGAACTCCTTCACACTCTGGCCTCTTATCTCACCATGTGATAGCTCTTGCCACATGTGTTCTCATTGTGATGACATATGTCACAAAGTGATACTGTTGGAATTTGGGTGATTACTGTTAGAGTTGCTACTATCTTGTAGGGACAGACTTAGAAACCATCCTCTAAAAAAAGCTTCTTCTCTTTACCTTACCCAGCTTCAGTTATGTCATTATAGTAACAGAAAATGGACTGATATATATATAAAGAACTCACATCGCTTCTCTGCCTTTTGGCTAAGATCAAGAACTCACAATGTTGTCTCAACAGCAAAAGGGAGCCAGGTGAAAAGAAACAAGCTTCTGAAAAGGAATGTGCTAGAGTGGGGGAGGGTCTGGAACTAGAATGGGGGGTCTGGAACTAGAATGGGGGGGGTCTAGAACTAGAATGGGTGTCTGGAACTAGAATGAGGAGTCTGGAACTAGAATGGGGGGTCTGAAAGTAGAATGGGGGTCTGGAATTAGAATGGGGGGTCTAGAACTAGAATGGGTGTCTGGAACTAGAACGGGGGTCTAGAATTAGAGTGGGAGTTTTAGAATTAGAGTGTTGGGGGTCTGGAACTAGAATAGGGAGTTTGGAGTTAGACTGGGGGGGTGGTCTGGAGTGCCCTTCAGAGACCCCTGTGTTGAAGGCTTAGTTTCTAACATGACACTCTTAAATAGGGATGGGACCTTCAAGAGGACCTAGTGGAGGAAGCTGGGTCGCTGGTAGTGTGCTCTTGGCCCTCCAAGGGATATTGAAACCCTGCTCCCTCCTGTGTCTGTTGCTTCCACTTCCTAGTTGCTGTGTGTCAGCATCTCATCCCAGCCTGTGCTCTCTAGTTGTATGCTGCCTCCTCACAGACCCAACTAACCCCCAGATGAAGCCTCCAACCTTCAAGGCACAGAAATGTTTCCTCTTCTAAAGTTGACTATTTTGGATGATTTGCTACACTAGCTGGAAGCACAACAACACAGAAAGAAACAGTAAATGTTGCAGGATGGAGCTGGATAAGGAGAGCTGTTTGTTGGTTGTTTTTCCGGCTGCCTTCTCTCTGCAAATCCCTCTATTATTTATAAGGGTAGACCGGCCCTTATAAATAAATTGCCTTAATTGTGTACATCCTGGGATCAGATACTGTCAAAGGAGACACTTTTGTCTTGTGTAGCCCCTTGTGTGGGAGTAAACCACATGAAAAGACATGCGCTAACACAGTTTCATGTCCTTTCCTAAGGTGGACATGAACAATTTGCTTTTATTAAAAACACAAAACAAAATTCCATCCCAGATTAATCCTTTATAACATTAATGTAACACCCTTAGGGGATGAAGTGATAAAGGTGCTCCAATTGAGGCTTGATCAGAGCTTTGCTCTGTGACCTGGGCTGAATCATTTCTAATGGCTGCCTCTTCATCTGTAAAATCAAATGATTGGGGTCAGTGAGTTGGCTCAGTGGGTAAAGGCATCTGCCACCAAACCCGATGGCCTGAGTATGATCCCGGGATCCACACGATGGAGGGAGACATCCTTCAGGTTGTCCTCTGACCTCCACATACATGCTGTGGCGGGATCCACACGATGGAGGGAGACATCCTTCAGGTTGTCCTCTGACCTCCACATACATGCTGTGGCATGCATGGCTGCATGCATACAAATAAAATAATTAAAAAAATATCCAATGGTTGGACAAGCATCAGCACCCCCCGGAACTTTTCTGCTGACAAGCAGCTGCTGTTCCTCCTGAGCACCAGGTGCTTAGGGCAGTCTTTGGGGACTGTTGGGAACTGTAGGTTTAATCTACGTTACACAATGAGCCTCCCACCCTGCTTCTGTCTTTATACAAGGCTGAAGCACAACCACAGTGAAGATTCCCCAGTTATTCTAGCCTGTGTCCAATACTGGGGAGGTCTGTTGGAGGTGCCATGTGGAAATTTGCATATGATGGTGGTTTAACACTGGAAATGTGCACTAGTGCCGCCATGTCTTTAGGACAAAGCAACAGTGAGTGATGGTTAAAGTTACTTATCAACTCCACAGAATCTAGAATCACCTGAGAAACGGGCTTCTGGGCTTGCCAGTGAGGGTCTTGAGTGTGTTCACTGACTAGGGAACACACCCTGACGACAGGCAGAATGTTCTCTAGGTAGAGGATGCTTGAATGCTTAAGATGGAGAAGGTGAGTGGGGTTCTAGGGATTATTCACTAGGGCACAAAGCAGTGAAGAATGTTTTCTTAAATGATGGTACATTGTCTAAACACACACATACATGCACGCACACACATGCATGCACACACATGCACAAGCACACACACATACTTGAATTCCTGAGCACACACATGCACACATGCACACATACACCAACACTGATGTCATTCAGTATTCTAAAGGAAGATTTCATTTCTTTGTGTTCTTCAGTTCATTCAGACGGGTGTCAGTCATCATGACCTCCAAAAGGCTTCATTCAAGCCACCGTCTTAAGAGCATGCTTGAGTGCCAGGAAGCCTTAAAACAGGCGACACTTCCGCTCCATCTAAGCTTTCTGTCAGGACAGGCAGACAAGCAGAACAACACAACCATGAGAAGTAAACAAACCAACCCTACCCAGAAAACAAACACCCTCTGAAAGGTTGATGTTGTGAGCAAGGCTTAGGGCTTGTTCTTAAGCTCTGGGTTAAGACGGTTGGAACCAGGCCAGGGGTGTGTGAGTCACCACCCTAGGCTAACACAGACTGGGTGGTTAACCTCCCTGTCTCCAAATATGGGGTTTGGAGATTTATTCAATAAACATTTATTCTTTTTTTAAAATATTAAAATCAAGTTTCAACTGCATTTACTTACTTATTTATGTATTTACTTGTGTGTCTATGGGGACATTTGAACAGCATTTACTTGGTTATATATTTATTTACTTATGTATGTGTATGGGGGGGCATTTGATGACCACCATTGCTCATAATGGATGTGAGAGGACTCTTTCAAGAGTCAGTTCTATCCTTCCACAGTCAGCAGTTTTGGCAGCAAGCCTCTGTATCTGCTGAGCCATCTCACATACCCCTTTTGTTTGACAGGGCCTTACTGAGCAGCACTGAAACTCTCTATGTAGAACAGGCTGGCCCCAAGCTAGGAGCTCCCACCTCTGTCTCTTGAGTTACAGGTCTGGGCTACTGTATGTGACGTGCTTTCTTTTGTCTAAGATTACATCTTGAGGAAACAAAATATAATACACCATTTCTACCTCTGGGGAATCAAAGAAGTCCAAACACCTTTCACTAAGAAAATGCTAAGGACCCACTTTATAAAAGGGAGCTACCTGGACTGAAGGGATGGCTCAGTGGTTAAGAGTACTGGCTGCTCTTCCAGAGGACACAAGTCCAATTCCCAGCACCCATAAGGCAGGTTACAACTGTCTGTGGCTTCAAGGGGATCTGCCACCCTCCTATAGACATACATGCAGGCAAAACACCAATGCACATGAAATAAAAGTAAATAAATCATTAAAAATAAAAGAAAGTAAGAAACCTAAATCCAAACAAGCACAGGACTATTTAGCTTTCTCCCTAAAATCAATTGGACCTCCAGGTTTCACCCAGAATGAATTAAGTTTGGTTATTCCATGGGAATTTCCCTAATTGTTTTATTGTAAATTAATTGGATTTTTTTGTGGGTCAGGTGGGTTGATCTCATTTAGACCAGAAGCTGTCTTTCTTTTTGTCTTTCTTCTTTTTATTTTTCTTTTTAATCTATTTGTGAAAAGCAGCAGAACTAAGTGGATCAGGACTGTGGCTTGGTTGCACATAGACGTGGGCAGCTAATGGTTCTCTGTAAGGGTCATGTAGACATAAAGGGTTCTGGGTGCTATTCTGCCAGCTGGGTCACATGTAAACCATCCCTAAATGTGTGTTCCACTTTTCTGACTTGGGAGGACATCTCTTAGCAACAGCTGAGTGTCTTGTACACTGGATCCCCTAAAGATCTGTTATGAAAATTTTTAATGAGCCAGGGTGGAGAAAATAGACCTAGAGCTCTCAATCTGTGTCGTTCCCCCCCCCCCCCCCCCCCATGGCTGCCACAAACCAGCATTTCATACCATCAGACAGTACTCATAGCATGCAGTCTGGCTGGCTGCATGGATTTGGTTAAGGAAGTAATATCCACATTTTCCATATGGGGGCTGAGCCTTTAGAGAACTATAAGGGCTTTTGTTTCATTTCGTTTTGTTTTGTTTTTAGACAGTATCTTACTCTGAAGCTCTCCTGGAACTCATTAAAATCCTCCCATCTCAGTCTCCTGGGTTCTGGGATTACAGGTATGAGCTGCCACACTGAGTTTATAAATTGATTCTTCTGAGCTGTAATTTGTTTTTTTCTTGCTATCTAAATTCTAGGTTTGCCGTGTACCAACAAACAGTTTGGGACTTACTCCAGACTTATCCAGAAGTTTCTTCTGATTTTTTAAAGGTTGGGTAAGACCTCTCTGTTCTGAAGTTCTAAATACCCTTTGCAACAGTGAGGGTGCACACCCACCGTCGTCGCTGTAGGAGGCAAACAGGAGGATACTGTGCTCAAGACTATCTTCACTTGCATAGCACAGGATCACATAGCCAATGAGCAGTCCCGTCTCAAAAAATAAATTCCTTAGCGCTCTGTAACCACTGTTTTCTAAGCATAGTGATTATTATATATTTGTCTACGACTCTAGGCTTCTTAGAAAAGTATGGTTTAAGGGCCGGGCGTGGTGGCTCACGCCTTTAATCCCAGCACTCGGGAGGCAGAGGCAGGCGGATTTC
This sequence comes from Mus minutoides, assembly GCA_902729485.2. Classification (NCBI taxonomy): domain Eukaryota; kingdom Metazoa; phylum Chordata; class Mammalia; order Rodentia; family Muridae; genus Mus; species Mus minutoides. Next base: position 974,256 of record LR749990.1, on the reverse strand, counting down.
TGAGTTCGAGGCCAGCCTGGTCTACAAAGTGAGTTCCAGGACAGCCAGGGCTATACAGAGAAACCCTGTCTCAAAAAAACCAAAAAGAAACAACAAAAAAAAGAAAAGTATGGTTTAATTTCTTCTATGGTTAGAATGTAGGTGTTAGAATTTTCTTTCTGTTGCTATTGAAACAGACAGACAGACAGACAGACAGACAGACAGACAAACAAACAAAGTGGGATGGAGGAACTGACCAAAAGCAGCCTTGGGGAGAAAGAGTTTATTTGGCTTAAGCTTCCATTAGTGAAGAAGTAAAGGGAAGAACTCAAGCAGGAACTGATGCAAAGACTATTGACAAGTGCTACTTCCTGACTTGTTCCCCAAGGCTTACTTGGCTGTCTTATCCAGCCCAAGCCCACTTGCCTAAGGATGGCACCGCCCACAGTGGACTGGACCCTCCTACATTAATTAGCAATTTTAGAAAATGCCTCCAAAAACATGCCCACAGCTTGATCTGATGGAGGCAATTGCTCAGTTGAGACTCACTCTTTCTAAGTGACTCTAAATTGTATCAAGTTGACCAAAACAAAACGCCAGGGTAGATGTTTAACAAAATGCCTTTGAGACAAGTTAGTCAGTGCATGGATAGAGAACAGATGAGCATGAGTTCGGACAAGGATAAATATACTACCAGACATAGTTGGATCAGTGGTCCTTGGCGGTACCAAATCAGTCCCTTTATGGGGCAACCACCAATCAGCTGTAGATGATGGGACTGATTCCAATCCCACGTTGAATGTGAGTCTCAGTGTGAAAAGTAGATGTTTACAGCTAATCTGCCTGTAAAGTGTCATCAGAGCTGTGGGAAGATGTATTCTAGAGAAGGCAGAGAGAAAGAGCTTCAGGACACAGGGAAAGCAGAGGGGTCTCAGGGGAGCACGGGACACCTCTGATTCAGTGGAAATGAGGTGTGGAGAATTTATGCTAGGAGACATTTGATCTTGAAAGAGCTTTCTGTATTGTAGACCTTGATTCCCTGGCTATCGTCAAGGGGCAAGAGAAGGGACCTCGAGGAATACTTTAGAAGTGCTTGTGATATTGCCAGCAGCTAGGGACCCAGCAGGGAAGCTGTCTGTCATGGCTGGGGAGGAGCTATGGAAGGAGGTAGAGAAGGAGGAGGACTGTTGCTCAGACGTAAGAAAGAGGACAAAGCCTTCTGCCACCGGCCATATTTTACACAGAAATTTTAAGTCTGGCAAAATTTAGTTAAAAAAAAAAAAGAAAAAAAAAGAAAGAATTTCTAAATCCTGAAATTGAGCCTCCAGGCAACAATTATAGTCTCTCCCCCTGCCTCAGCCTCCCTAGTTATAGCCTCGCCACACCCAGCCTTGTCTTCTTATTTATTTTCTAGGGTTGACATGTGCCAGAAAAATTTCCTTTTGCCACAGCATAAGAAATATTTGAATTAAAACAAAACAAAGCAAAACAAAGAGTCCCTGATGTCTGATGTCTGGCTGCTTCCAGAGAGACAAAGGAGCTCAACATGCCAACAGGAGATATTTGACCTTGAACAAACAATGGATATGTCATGGTCAAGTCAGAACAGAGAGGTAGGAAAGAAGCTTACTTCTTGAAAGGACAGGGTTCCAAAGAGTGAAGTACTTCCCCAAGGGGCCCATCAAAGTGGTAGGGGTTTAAACCCCAAAATAAATTATCAGGACAAATTAAAGTCAGGTAGATTTCGCACTGACAGGCTGTTTGTGCATGTTGGAGCTATCGTTTAAACATGCAGAGCTACAGGGAGCTCTATATTGCAGAGTACGGCAGCTACTGCATGACAGTGGGATGGAGGGTGAGATTCCCTCCCTGGCGGCCGGGGAAAACTGCTGAGTGGGATGGTGGGTAAAGGTCAGATTTTATCCGTGGTGGCTGCCTGTCCATCTAAGCCGCTGTTCTCCGTTCCTTGTGACCTCAGATCTCAAATCATCCTTGCCAGTTTTACTAACAAATGTCTCCGCCTGTGCGTGTTTCTAGGCACCGGTTGACCCAGCCTGTCCTCTGTTCCACTTACTGAAGGCTGCTCAGAAACCACACTGGGCTCTCTGCAGAGTGCCTTGGCCAGCGGGCAGAGAAACCAGCCCTATTTCCTTACATTTTGAATGCCAAGGCGTGGCTTGGTAAAAAGAGGATTATGCCAGACCAAATGCTATTTCCTTTTGCGCTAAAGGGACAGGATCTCTGGTGGGGAGAGGGGGTGGCGGAGAGAGGGGTGAAGTAACCTCGTGAATGTGAGCAGGGTGGGTACTCCATGCCGTAGGAGAAGTAACACCATGAGATGACCCACTTGTAATGATTGGTTTGTTGGAAACTTCTGGGCAGTATTGTTCACTACTTCTTTTATTAACCTAAGGACATTCTGGGCAAGTGTATTTTATCACTAACTAACTATGACAGAGATCTCAAAATTACTATATTTGGAAAGGCTATCCATTTGCAGGGACAGGATGCTATCAATTTGGATGTTAGAAATGGAACCCAATGTAACTTTGAAATACCAGTAAGTGTTTATTAGTAAAAACAAACAAACAAACAAACAAACCCCTGCTTTTAGCTTCAGCAGGGACCAGTGCACGGGGAAGCCGTAGGAATCAGAAATGCAGACCTCAGATGGCATTCAGATGGGGAGCCACTAATACAGGAGAAAGCATTTCCGGGTCAGAGCGAGGCACAGGCAAAATGAGTTAGCATTGCGGCACGATCGTGCAGTTTGCCCTGATTAGAGGATAAAGGAAAGCGTATGCCTTCAGAGACTAGAAAGCATCTCTCCACCGTGCTTAGATGTGTGCACACTTGGAGTTTAGAGCAAATACAAGCCGGTGAGGACAGGAGGGATATAAAGAAGGAAGAGGCGCCGCCTGTCCATTCGCTTGGAGCGCTGCTCTGCCTCGGGTGCCTATCATCCTAGATAGTATTACTGGATCACAAGTATTATTTGGTGGTGGTGGGCGCTCTTCTGGCAGGACCATATTTTACAACCGAATAATGGGAAGAAAAAAAAGGGTAAACTGCTGGGCTAAAATTAGCCGCTAATTATTTGCGGAGCCCTCCACTGGCAGGTTCTCCTCGAGTTTGGCCCAGTTTTCTTTGTCCCTAGCTATAGAGACCATTTATCTTTTCAAATAAATGCAGACTGACACTAGTACTTTCTAGCCTGCAAGTCAGGCTTCTTCTGAATGGATTCCAATCGGTTAGTGCTCTTGGCTAAGATGATAAACCATAAATAAGGAAGGTTGCTGAGGTTCTCACATCTCTGACTGGCCAAGCTCGAGAACAAACCTGGTGGGCTGGGCTGCCGGGCTGCCGGGCCGCCGGGCTGGTCTGAGGAGAGGAGCCTCTTTTGGTCAGTGAGATTTTCCTCCATCCTGACATTCAGCACACTGTTCTTACATTGAACTTCCTTGTTTACAAGGAAGTTTATGTTGTAGATCGGGGATCTCAGAGTTCACTGTGCACTCAGATCACCTAGGGTGGATGTTTAACGCAGTTCAAACATTGCACGGTTCAGGCGTCAGAACATCGCGTGAGTTCTCTGAGCTCTGGTCCAGGTCACAGTGATATGGTAAAATGCACCAAGGAGGTCGGAAGTGTTGGTAAATAGGGGACCCGCTGTAGTGCCTTCCTCTGGAAAACCATGACTAAATGGACATCAGCCAGCACTGATTTCAATACACTGGCTCCTTCGGGAGCAAAACCAAGATGAAGAAGTGGGTAGTGGGGCTCTGGTACAGTGATTCCTGTGTGGAAAAAGTACTGGTGAGCCAGGACCCGAGTCATCACTTCTGCGGTCTCCACCGCTTCAGCCGCCAAAACCAAACAAGCATCAAACCAAATGAAACCAAACCAAACCTGAAGGAATTGAAAGACCAGTGGAGGTGTTACCCTTTGTGACTTCCATGACTTACAATAAACAGGTCAACTATTGTTAAAGTATTACAGATTGCCCCCACAACTACCAATAGTTTTTAGCACGTCTACATATCAGTTAAATTTGAATTTGAAAAAATGAAGATAAACTAAGTTGGGGATCTAGTTTAAAAAGGCAGATTGCAACTCAGTCGGTTTGGGGTGGGGCCTGAGATTCTGTCTTTCTGTGGTACACTTATAAGAGCTTAGTGCTGAGAGACTAGGGGAAGCCCATTTGATAGAGTAATATAGCTAACCCCATGGCCAAAGGCTTGGGGTGGAGCTCAATTGTAGAGCAATTGTCTAGCATGTGCAAGACCCTATGCTCTATCGCCAGTGTCACAAATGAAAGAAAATAAAATCCATGAGAGTCAGACAAAAATCTCTGGCTCTTTCATTTTTTTCCTCTAACCTTATTATAGAATTGTAGCACATCTATGCAAATTCATGCAAATCACCACGGCTCAATGCATTTCTAAGCAGCTAAGACACGGGTATAGCCAGTCCCTGGATCAAAGCTAGAGAAGAGCTAGCACCTCAGGAACCCTGGAGTCTTTCATTTCCCACCAAGGTAAATGGAAAATGACCTCATTCGCTTCAGTGGTTGGCAGCAACACTCAAGCGACAGTTCCAGAAGATGGCTGAGTCTGGTGCATGCGTTTCTCCAGGGCAGGTACCCAAACTCGGTTTGATTGTAATGACAAGGTGGTGCTCCCCAAACATTAGTGTCTGTATCTATATCAAATATAGCACGACTTGGCCTTCAGATGGCTTTTGTCTTTGGGATCAGTGACTGATGAATGATTGATATAAGAAAGACACTTACATTTTCTTGAAGAGATAAACAGAATACCCATGATCAGTGTTCCTCTGATGCTTAAAATGTGTTTAGTCCTAAACTTAGAAGATAAGGCAAGAGGTGGGTCTAACATTGATTAGAAATTATATTTATGTGCATGTGTATGAGTGTGTGTGCATACATGCAAGCCTGGACCAGGGCAGCATGCGTGTGGAGGCCAGAGGACAATCTGCAGGAGTTGGCTCTCTCTTATCATGTGGGTCTATAGCTCCAACTTGAGTTATTAGGTTTGGTGGCAAGTGCCTTCACCCACACAATGGTTCTCAATCTTCCCAATGCTGTAACCCTTTAATACAGTCCCTCGTGTCCCACTGAAATGTAAAGTTATTTTGTTGCTACTTTATAACAGTAATTTTGCTACTGGTATGAATCATAATGTAAACATATGATATGCAGGCTATCTGATATGTGACCCCTGCGAAAGGATTATTTGACCCACCAAAGGGGTCTAGAATCTTCTATGAGACAAGCCTCCAGACTATGAGACCTTTTCTAGGTTATGTTGAGGTGGGAAGAATCACCATGAACGGGCTAGGGACTTGGACTGAGCAAACAAGGAGAAAGCAAGCGAGAAGCAGAGTTCATCTCTGTCTGCTTCTTAACTGTGGATCTAGTGTCCCCTGGAACTGGCCATCTCAGTCTCTTGTGGCTGGGTTCCCTGTTTGTGCTGAATCCTGCCTTCAAGCTGTGAGCCTAAATAAACCCATCCTTAAGATGCTTTCATCGGGGATTTTATGACAGCAATAAGCAAAGAAGCCTGTACTACAATTATTTTCTTAAAACGGGATAGAAAGTATCTATGTCTATGTGTCATAATGTCCCTAGTACTCCTTAGGGATCACGGTTTGGCAAGGACTGGGCTTGGAAAGTTAGGATGGAGTCTCATTTTGATAACAAAAATCTTCTGGCACATATTCAATCCAGTAGCTGATCAGTTAATTGTTAGATGGGATATTTGTGCTGCTGGAAATAGACACAAGGCTTCATGCATGTTAGGTAGGCCTCCACTAATGGGGCACACACACTCTGGGATGGTCTGTGGAATCTACAAAGTGTCCCACAGAAGTAGGATCACACGACTAAAGGAGATGAGTTGTCTGATTAAGCAAAAGCTATACTTTGATGATTCAATTTATATAATGGACTCAGAGATCTAGAATATAATTTCACCATCATCTATAACTGTAGATATAAGAGTCTCTGTGCTGTCATCTAATTCTTTATTGTGATTGTTACAAGAGGATATTATGAATGTCTACAGTTGATTTTCATTTAGTTTTCAAAGCAGTGTGCCATGTCGCCTAGGCTGGTCTTGAACTCACTATGTAGTTGAGAACAACTTTCAAATTCTGTTCCTCCTGGCTTCCCCTCTCAAATGCCAGGATTATGGGCATTTGGGCGCATCCACTTTCCTTGATAGTACTGAGAATTGAACCCAGGGCTTCATGTATGCCAGGCAAACACTCCACCAACTAAACTAATCCCCAGTCCCACACAGTTTGTTTTTAATATGCAATGTTATTTATAGCTTTGCCAGACTTCTTTGTATGGATTTGGGACTTTCTACAATTACTTGTGTATTATTTCCTTCTCTAATTGACCCAGAGATGGCTGATATTTTCCTTTAAAACTCACGCAAATTCCCTGGAGATATATGACCCTTGGTAGAGACACTGACAACTTTTATATCTAAGTGCTCTTGAGTGAATATGTGTAGCTGGTGGATATTAAAAAAATGTAAGAATAATAAAAAATAAGCAAAAGCCTAGCCATTGGTTTCAGACATCTGGGGGATGAGTATGAAGATTAGAAGAGATACCTATGTACATTATAGCATATCAACTTAGTATTTTCAGGAAGCCAGATAGGGCTTATTGTTCATGCCTGTAATCCAAGCCACTCAAGCAACTGAAGCAAGAAGATTGCTATGAGTTCAAGGCCAGCCCAAGTACACAGTGAGTATGAGGTTAACCTAGATATGAAGTAGACCCTCTCTCAACAACAAAAACAAAACAATAACAACAAAATTGAATAGGATATCAAATCTTTTGTAATAGCAAATTAACCCCAAATTTACCACAATAAAGACTCAAAGAAGGCATAGCTTCTAATATATGGAATCTTATAAATTCAGTCTGAGATGAAGTGAGATGACCCAGCCAGATGAGGAGAGTCTTCAAGCTGATTGAGGTAGGCAGAAGAATGGCCCTCCAGAGACATCCATACCATAATTTCCAAGAGCTGAGAACATGTAGGTGGCAAGAGAGACTTTGCAGAGAGTATTGAATAGGACATGTTATCTATGTGGGGCCAATGTAATCTATAAAAGTGTTAGAGCCGGGGGGTGGGGGGGAGGCTGAATGGAAGCTGTCTTAGTTTGAGTTTCATTGCTGTGAAGAGAAACCATGACCAAGGCAAATGCTATAATGGAAAACATTTAAGTGAGGCTGGCCTGTAGTTCAGAGGTTTAGTTCATTACCATTATGGCAGGAAGCATGGCAGTGTGCAGGCAGACCTGGTGCTGGAGGAGCTGAGGGATCTGCAGGCAGCAGAAAGAGGCTGTGTGTCACACTGGATATAGCTTGAGCATAGGAGACTTCAAAGCTGGCCCCCACAGTGACACACTTTCTCCAACAAGGTCACACTCACTCCAACAAGCCACACTTTCTAATGATTGCCCTTTGGCCAATATTCAAACACATGAGTCTCTGGGGGGCCATACCCGTTCAAACCACCACAGAAACAAAAGGTAGAATTATACCATTGCGGAGAAGGAGCTTGGGACAAAGGGAAAATGGCAGTGCCTGGGGTTGGACATAGGCAGAAGGCTCTGTCACTGAAAACTAACCTGTTGGCACTTTAAACACTAGTGAGACTAAATTGACCCCTGATCCTTGAGACTGTGAGAAAAGAATCTATTTGTATTGTGTTGTGCTGCTAAAGTTGTGTTGGCGTGGTAGAGCAACAATAGGAAAGAGACACAGTGGCTCTTTGTCACCCTCTCCGGCATGCAACTGTTGCTGGTGTCTAGATGTGCACAGAAGCCCCCAGCTCTCAGGCCTCTGCACACTGTGTTTTCCTTTCTTGTAGAGATTCCCACTGTTTCAGCTAGGCACGGAGAAGCCCAAGCCTTCCACAGACTCTCTCCAGGGTCCTCCGGACTGACAGCCGCTTTTCACTTCTGCCCTCCTACCCACCTACTTCTGCTCTCCCACCAAATCTAGAAATTCCTCACCCCCACCGGACCCTGTAGTCCATGAATCCCAGCACCTGTCCTTTGTCCCCCGCCTCCTGATGTCCTCATTTCTCTCTGCCCCATTTAGAGTTCTTGGGCAGTCATTGTAAACATTCCCCGGCCCACACATTAGCCAGCCTGGCTTATTTCTCACTTTGATGCACTTCCTTGCCAGAATTCCAGCCCAGTTTCTATCCAGTTTCCAGCCTACTCCTTGCCTGCACTGGGACAGCTGAAAGCGGTTGAAGAAAAACAATCCAACCAGACTGTGTTGGTTGGGATTTAGAGCCCAAGCAGCTGGAGGGCTGTCTGGCTCTCCCATGCTTCCACAGGACACACTAAACTCCCCTCCCTGACAACTTTATACTCTCCCCTCTCCAGCGTTTGAACAGGTTCTTCCTTCTTTACTTCCAACTACAGGATCCTGCTTTGTGATGGCTCCTCCCATAGATCCTGCCCACCTCCCACACCACTGCCTGCTAGTTCACCTTGGCTCTGAATGTGGTGCCTTTTTGTGCTCCTGACCTGGGCTGCAGTCTCCACTTTTGTGCCCGGTCCCTTTGTGTCCCCTTGCTCCAGGGCTTTGCCCCTGGCCCCCTTACCCTTATTTTAAATGCCATCATTTCTTTTGAATTTTATGGGATCATTCGTATTTTATAACTAAACTCTTTGAAAGCATTGTTTTTCTATTCTCCAGGTCTGTGTCAGTCTCTCTGTCTCTGTCTTCCTCTCTTGTTCAGTAGAGAATGAATCAGAATGGACACTGAATTGTGGCCAGTGTCTGTGGTACTAGTTACCCAGCTGGTGAGGGAGGACAGAGTCCAAGAATTAGAGACTAGCCTAAGTGACACAGGGAGACACTGGAGAAGGGTGGGCTGGGATAGTAATATATCTCTCAATTGCACACCTTAGTCATCCAAGATCTCCCATATAGGTGCGACTTCTTAAACATTCTACCACCTTCTAATAACAGGCTAGGGATTAGAGCTTTGGGGAATATTTCACATCTAAATTATAGTACACCCCACATATAATCATCAACCAGTCCTACCAGCTGTATATACGTCTACAGCTTAGGGTCTAGCCACTTGCCAGCCTTGTCTCTACAGCTGCGGTGCCAGCGACCAGCCATCAGCTGTTATCATTTCCTTTTTGGGCTATCATGTTATCCTCATGATTGGTCCTCTTGTTTCTACCGGGCCTGCCTGTTCCCACAGAGTGAGTCAGTTTTCAGCATAGAAGTTACCAATTTAACAAATATGTTAACTGAGTATTGAGCTTACTAAAATCTGAAATGCAATCTCATGTCTGCCACGTCTTCTCCAGAATCAATACAGAAGCCTCTATAGTGGCCGCCTCTGACTTTGTTTCCTTGATACCTGATACCTGTCCTGGTCACTATTATCCAGCTCTGCTGGCTTCCTCAATAGACCCTAACATGTGTCTCCAGACCCTAACATGTGTCTCCGTCTCAGGGAGTTTGCTTTGAAGTCTACCCTGGAGCATGCCCTCCCTAATCCTCCTTGCATCTCTTCCAGGGTTCTTCTAAATTTCTCTGTTTCGGTGAGATCCCTGTTAAACAGTGATGCCCACTCACACCAATCCTTCCTCTTCCCCTGCCCGCCCCTGCTTTATTCTCCATCACGGTATCTATTTATGTTTTAATGGCCTGATTATTTATGGTCCAACTCCCTCCACCAGAGTGTAAACTCAACGGGAGCAGGAATTTGGAGTTATTTTATTCATTGTGTACTAATACAGTACTCAGTAGTCACTCTCATAGGGTAGATGCCCAACAAATATTTGAAGAATGAACAGGATTGCTAAGTAAGATATATGGGAATAAATACTCCCAAGGGGCCTTTGGGTATATTTGTACTAAAAATTATTTGTTGTTTATCTGAAATTCAAATTTCATTGGGTGAACTATATTCTTATTTACTAAATCTAGCAATGCTGAGAATGAATAACCTCCCAGAGTCTTGAAGAATGAATAGAATTCCGGAGGAAGACGAGGGGTGAGAGAGGACATTCTGCAAAGGCACACAGTGTGAAAGCAGAGTTACCCATCCAGAGCAAAGCTAGCTGGAGCTAGACGTCCATGTGCAGAAAGTCTATCAGGGACTAGCACCAATGGGAAGGAATCGGGGCGGGGGTAGGAGGCAGTGCTGTAATGGACTCAGGGATTAGCACCAAAGGGAAGTAATCGGAATCGGGGCGGGGTAGGAGGCGGTACTGTAATGGACTCAGGGATTAGCACCAATGGGAAGGAATCGGGGTGGGATAGGAGGCGGTGCTGGAATGAGGTAGATGCAACAAAACCCAGGCCGCAGCCACAGAGGACTCAGGACAGCCTGTCTTGTCCTGTGTCCATTGGTTATAGATGGAAAACTGGCTCATGTAGGGGCCGAGAGCACGATATTGGAGAGTGACTCTGCTGAGAACTGCCCAGTGCTCCCCACAGCTGGGAAAAGAGTATCTCCAACCTGAAGAGGGGCTCTGAATAGCACTTTCCAGAACGCCCACAACCTCGCCCTCCCTCCTTAGGAGCCGTCGTTTCCATAAATTATGTCCTATACACGTTCCTCTAGGACTCTGAATTTGTTGTTGTTGTTGTTGTTGTTGTTGTTGTTGTTGTTGTCCTGGGAAATTTAAAAGGATCCTGTTACCGCAGCAATGAATCCTGAGACACCTCCCGAACACACCAAGTCCTTTTCTTTCCTACCACCCATTCCAGGTTTCCTTCACCCTTGGACCATATCTCTGTATCTCTGCTCCTCTGTGTGACTTACCTAATTGTGTGGCCTAGACCTTCATCACTGATGATTTGACACCTTGCAGGTCCTGTCCTTTCAGTCTAAATCTGTAGCACTTGTGCTTACCCTCAGAATGGTAAGGAAAGTAAGACGAGGCTTCCTTGAGACACGCTGAGTGTCTTTCCTGGGGCCAGCCTGGATCAGCAACCCCACCTCTTCCTGATGATTACAGTCAATCACCCATGCTGCGGCTTCAAGATGACACACCTCTAGATGACTCCTTTTCTTCCTCGTCTATGCAACAAGAATGAGGTGACTGGCGCCTGTAGTGTTGAAGTTCAATGGGCTAGACCACAGAGTCCAGAATCGCAAGTGATAACAAACACCGCCACCTCTACCTTGTCCTGTTTCCTAGACCTAAGTACTCTTTCTATGGGGGACACAACACTATGCGGTGGCATCTCGTTCTGAAACCTGGATGATGGTGCCCTATCAAGTTGGCATCTCCCAGTCTGAGCATCTGTGGTCTTTTCAAAGGCCATTTGATCCCATTAACAGCCTATCAGGGTCTGAGTGGTATAATGTCCATAGAATCAATGGGTTCCATGGTCTTGTATTCACATTTATTATAATCTTGCTGTAAGTAGGGTCCCTTGAATGGGCACAGTATCACAGTATTCCATATCTGTGGATTAAGCACTTGGAAAGGATTCAGAAAATGCTGACTGACACCAGGAGGCATGGAAAGCGAATCTATATCCATATGTGTAAATTATCAGGATTAATTGCTTAGTTTTCCATGTTGCAGTAAGCTTCCAACCCCAATAAGCCTGGGCAAAAACACACAACTCAGTTATTATATTTATAAGGTGTACATCTAGATTGGACAGGTCTACCACTACACTACTCTATTCCTTAGCTATGAGATCCCTTGCTACTTGTGACTTCTCCAGGCCATGTGATTCTGCTCCATCTCCCTTCCACCTCTTCTTCCTCCATCCTTGTTCCTCTTTGTCCCTTACTTTTCCTCCATTCTCTAAGACCTTCATCTCTATCATTCCCTCCCACTGCCCAGTCACAGGCTACAGCCTTTATCTGATCAGTTAGAATGGGGAGAAGGTTCACATGAAATCACCTGAGTATTCAGCTCCTCTTGAGGAAGCAGAATTAAAATCAGAATACAAACAGCACCAGGGCAACCCACAACATTTACAATACAAAAAGAATCCAATCTTGCCATTGAAATGGTCTCTAGTGAAAGATGTTTCACATTGGATACATACAGGGTGCTCTGTGCCGGAGCTAAGTCAGACACTAAGAGCAGCAGCTAGATCAGCACTACTGGGTAGGAGTCCGTGCCATTAGCCTGCATAAAACTTAAAGCCGCTGTCACCATAGCCATTGGGTTCCCATGGCCATTGTGGCAGCATGGAGGAGCTGACAGATGACCAGGGCCATGTAATAACCGCCAGTTATGCCACCCTGTCCACTGGCTCTCCCGTGTGTGTATTAGCCACACTTTTTGACTTACAACAAAACCCTGAAATAATCTAAGAGAGGAAGATCTGTTTTAGCTGATATGTCCAGAAGTGCCAGTTCAAGATCAGCTTAGAGCAGAGAAGACAGAACATCATGGGAGAGGAAGCATGTGGCCAGGACTGCTTAGCTTACAGAAGTCAGGAGTAGAGAAGGAAAGGCAAGAGATGAGATACACCTCTCCAGTTCCCACCCCTGGAATGTACGTCTTCCAAAGAGGCTCCTCCTCCCAATGATGAATCCTCCTTCACACTATGAATCTGCCAAGGGCTTGATCCTTTGACTAGGTCAGAATCCTATCAGCTGGTAAACAAACCCTTCACAATGAGTCTGGGGGAGCATCGCTGAACCACCACATCACTTTGATGGCCTATCTCAGTTGACCACCAGGGAGAACTTTACCAATTGCACAGGCACAGCATAAGCACAACCCCTGCGTCACCAGCCACTAGGGGCGGCAGCATTCTCATTGCCTGTGACCTATGGGTGATCTAGCTCTAAGAGCCACTTGAGAGTTGGCTCCCTCAGACCATTTCCAGAGCCACCTGCCTTAGATGGCACAAGAAGAGCAGGCCTTGCGGTGGCAGGGGTAAGGGAAGTCACCAGAGCTACGTGAGTAGAGAAAGGGCTGAGCCAAGGGTGGAGACGAACTGCGTTCAAACCACATGAAGACTTCAGCTGATCCCACAGAGGGTTCTGGGGCTTTCTGTGGGCCTCTTCAGAGGGACTGTGTGACTGGAGCAAAGTGGCTTTCTTTAGCTAATGGCAAATCAGAGGAAATAATTCAGCTGAGTGTAGCCAGTTGGTCACCACCACTCCCAGCAGCCGAGTGAATCAGGGTCTCAGTCTATAACAGGCCTGTGGGCACCACACATCCACCACATAAAGCAAATTCTTCCCCAGATGAAAAGAGCTAAGAAACACACAAGTTCTTCCACTGTAAGGAAGGAGACTTAGCCCAGATGAATTAGGCCTAAAAATATCGGTAGTATTATTAGTATGGTCATTGTGAATGATTTCATAGATCGAAAGGGGAAAAGTGTATCCTCTCTGACCCAAAGGGTGTTCTTTTTATGTTTTGTGTATGCATGCTTTCCTATAATAAGGGCATGACGAAGGAAGAATACCCAGTCTACTGAACTTCTCGTGAACTTGTGCTATCTGCCAGGGTTAGTTTTTTTATTGCCCGTCTGAAATAACCTAGAGTCCGCTCAGAAGAGGGAGTAGCAACGGAAGAATTTCCATGAACAAACTAACCTGTGTTCAAATCTGTGGGAGAGTGAGCAGCCGTGAGCTGTGTCAGCTAATGAACAGCATCGGTCAGTGAGCAGCAGCGTCAGCCAATGAGCAGCGTCAGTGAGCTGCATCCGCCAATGAGCATCATTGCTGGAGCATCTGCTGGAGTTCCTGCACTGGTTTCCCTTGCTGTTGGACTGTGACCCGGCAGTGTAAGCTTTAATAAACCTGTCCCCTCCTCTACGTTGGTCATGGCGTTTATCACAGCAACAGAAAGCAAACAACATTTATAACAAGACCTGAAATTGGTGTAACTTTTGAACCCACTAGCCTCCTACCTTCACTCCTGCGTGCGTAGGATTCTGAAATGTGTCACCATGCCTGACTCCGTTTATAAACGTGTTCCAGCACTTCTGTGTCTTCAGTGCTTCTGGCAGAGTTGAGAGCTGGTGCCGTGTCTTGGGGCGTCTGATCTGAGACACCTTCAACTCTGATTCATTGCAATTTTTCAACGGAGAGAGTTGAATTCCATGAAGAAGAGCTGGAAGATAAACATCTGGACATTCACAGAGGAATCTGAAGAGGAGCTGGGTAAACTGTGCTGTTAGTAAGGGCGAGGGTGGGTCAGCTTTTACTGATGGATAAAACCTCGAGTTGACATTGTGTCCAGAGAGAATCGAGGTGATGGGTAATGGAGTTGAAGGTTTGGACAGAGGGAGCCATATGAGGCAATACTCTGTAAGAGAGGACAAAGACTTTTTGTGTATTATTTCTCTGTGTATCTCTGTCTTTCCCAGTCTGTCTGTCTCTCTCTTTCTCTCTCTGTCTCTCTCTCTCCTCTCTGTCTCCTCTCCCTGACCCCCTCTCTTGCAGGTTTGGAAATGAAACCCAGGGCCAAACACTGAGTTATATCCAAGGGTGGGCCAAACACTGAGTTATATCCAAGGGTATGCTGGTTCACTGCTTAATTCTGCCGTCATCTGTTTGTGGGGTTCCATAGGATGGGCACAGCAGCTTTCTCATTAGCGTGAAGACCTACCCTTTGATACTGGACTGCAGTTCCACCCTCTCTTCACCACACACAACAAGAAAATGTGTTAACAACAGGACTGACAGACCCAAACCCATACCCAGAGCACCCTTGGGAAACCTTGGGAGAATTCTGGTTGCGATCCACATTGCCTCACCAGTATCCTATCCAGTAGCCGGTCCGTCAGCACCTCACCTCTGCAGCTCACATTCCTGGAGATTCCTCTCACTTTCCGCCCTGAAGCGCTCTGCAGAAGCTGGTCAGGCAATCTAACACAAAGACTCTGCAAACCCACCAGGGGGTTCATTGCCTGCAGTAACCGTTGACCAATGCAAAATGACCGTAATTTGTACAAATGAATCGGAGAATCTTGGCACGACGTCCAACTGATGGCTCCCGTTGCCCACAGTGATGACTGTGATGGCTAATTTTTACTGTTTGCTTGGTAAGATTTAGAGAACACACCTCTGGGTATACCTGAGGGGGTTTCTAGAACAGTGCAACGAACTGTGAAGACTCCCTTGGAGTGTTGGCAGCAGTACCATAGGCTGTGGTCATGGACTGAATAAAAAAAGATAAAATGAGCTGAGTGCCAACATTCACTGCTCTCTGTTTCCAGACTGTTGATGTAATATGAGCAGTGCCAGATGCTCCTGCTGCAAGGCCTTCCCCACCATGATGCATTGTTCTCTCAAACTGCGAGCTAAACAAAACCTGCACTGTATCTCAAGGAGGGCTGCGGCAATGGGCAAAGGCTGCAAGGGTAGCAACTCCTATGACATCACCATTTAACTCACCTGTATAAACCCTGTCAAAGGCATATGGATCAAACCAGGTCGTTACAGATGTAAACACTGAGCGTGAAAGAGTGTGCCCCAGAGCTGACAGGGGCTGAGAAGTGGGGTGGGGGCAGGATCATTCCACCAGATCAGTAAGCTTCAGGTTCAGTGAGGGACTGTGACCCAAAAAACAAAGTGGAAAGGCATTAAGGCAGACACTGGCTTCTGAACTCTGAATTCTACAAGCATGGCACAGACAGACAGATACACAGGCAGACAGCTACATGGACAGACAGACAGACACACGCACACACACACACACAAACACGTACGCACATGCAAGCTTTCCTTTTCCATGCCTGCAGAAATGCAGTCATATGGTCATTGTCTTTGTACAGAACTAGGTCTTTTCTGCTACCATGCCCACAGGGACCTTGGTCATCTCAGTCTTTTGTGGAATTGGAACATCACACTAACTAACTGTCTAAATTAGTGGTGTTGGGATCTTTTTGATTCAGTGACCAGGAACCCGTGAGAGCATTAAATGGCCTCACAAAAATATGTGTCAAAGCATAGGAAGCAAAAGCGGTGAGGATTTATGGATGGGGGTAAGTAAGTTACAGACAAGCCCTGAGTGTTTATAGCAAACCTCACAGCCAATTGCAGTGGTGTATACAGGGAGGCTGAGGCAGGAGGATTACAAGTTCCAAGTCAGCCTATAACGACTTTAACACTGTTGTGCATGTGAGGGTAGGCACAGATATTAGTGCAATCTATCCACAAAGACAACAATCAGAAAGGACACAGGTCCCAGGAAGGCACTCCACAGTGGTGTGTGTGGTTACTGCACATCCTCTGGTTCTAGTAGTGTGAGCACATTTCAGCTGCAGGGCAGAAGGCAACAGAAAGAACCTTAAAATGAGGATTTGCCCTTGCTGTCAAATGTGGCCCTCAGGAATGCAGGGCCTGATAGTCGTCCAGGGAGTCACAGCTGGACACATCTGACCTTATAGCCTCCTGGGACGAGCTGCCACTAGGCCTCTACGGTTTCAACTTCGTGGGGATTAAATGTGGTAAAGCCCCGCATGTGGATCTCTTAGAGACCAGAGAACATTCTCTTTGTTCTGCAGTGTGGTGAGATAGAAAGGATGAATTGGCCAAAGTGGATTTGGGCATCATCTCCTGAGGCTTCCCAAAGGCACCCTGTATACAGGGTAGGATCTGTCAGCTCTGGGATTGGCCGATGATCGATTTGATATGGGTGTCAGGGAAAGGGTGGAGGAGCTGTTGCTGCCACTTTTCCCCAAGTACACGTACAGGTGGCTCCTAGGGCTTCAGAGGACAGCGCATTGCTGTCACACTATCTCAAAGTGGGGATGTGCACGTCATTTTTACTTTCTTTCAAAGATCGCAGATCTTGGTGTCAGGAACAGTTCAGTACAGGAACAGTTCAGTAGAAGTGCAGCTAGCGATAGCTTGTGATTTGAATGCTAGTGATACTGAGCAGGGGAGCTGCCCGCGGCATGAACCAGCATCTTTGTGTGGGGGTATGCATGTTCGTGTCTACAGGAGTACATCTCTGTGTGAGGGCATGTGGGGGCCAGGAGACAGCCCTGGCTGTCAACCCTCATGTGATGTGTACTTGATGTTTTTAAGACAGGGTATCTCACCAATCTAGACTTGCCAAATAAGCTAAGCTGGATGATCAGCAGGCCCCAGAGAGCTTCCTGTCTCATTCTCTGTAGTACTAGTATTATTAATGTGCCATCTCACCCAGCTCATACCAAAATCCTCAGTAGAAAGACTTAGTCTTCTTGGCTTTCTTTTGGAGCTTCGAGTTCCAAAATAATGTGATTTTCTTAGACATAGCCAGAAGTCCTTGTTATTGCTGAAACACAGAACTGGGGGTATGACAAGCCACAGGAGGGGACAATTGGCTACGGACTCTGGCACTATAGGCTGGGAGAGAATACGATGGCCTGCAGGATGGTGGGCCTCAGGGAGAAACAGCTGAGCCAAGTGAAACACTGGCCAGCCAGGGGATTCTGGGTACATAACGGTGAAGGAGGACTGTGATGTGGCTCAATGTTAGAGCACTTGCCGAGCAGGTTCAGGGCCTGGGTTCCCTCCCCGTCACTGGAAAAGAAAAGAAAAGGGATGGCAGAGCTGCACTGCATAGAGGGAGATGCAGCATCATCAGGGTTGAAAGAGTAGGAGAAGCTCAGCGTGGCGTCTGCAGTATTTTATAGGGATCCTAGTGGGGCCCTGCGACACCAATCTTTAAAAGGCTGATTTATCTTCAAAAGCTTTCTAGCACCTTTCCCAGGTGCAAAATGAATTTTAGAAAAGAAAAAGACAAATTATCCTAAAGACTGTTTCAAAAGTAATTTTCAAGGAGGGACATGGCAGTGCAGAAACTTTAATTCCAGTGCCCTGGAGACAGAGCAGGAAGATCTCTGTGAGTTCTGGGCTAGCCTGATCTACACAGGCAGTTCTGAAACAGCTGGGATTACATAGTGAGACCCTGACTCAAAACAAAGAAAAGAAATTTTTGTAAATTCTTGTTAGAGATACCAGGGTTGTTCATTTTAGGCTTTTTATAAGCTACAAAATTACCAAAAAGCAAAGAATGCCCACAACTCTACCAGTCAGGTATAAATAGATGCCATTACTATTTTCATATTTGCTGTCTGAAGGTTTTATGTGTACACCTTATTTGAATACAAATAGCACCACGCTGTGTAAGATGATTTCTCTAAAGATGCATTATTTTCATCAGTGAGAAGAACCGTACCTTGTCCTTCAAATTACATTCAATTTGTAAGTGGAATTTGATGGCAAAATCTTTTTTGTGATTGTGTTCTTTTTATTTGAATCTTCAATATTCTTAGATCTCTTAGAAATTATTTTTAATTATGTGTATTTGAGGACATCTCTGCACACATGTTGGTGCAGATGTGCCTGGAGACCTGAGGTCTTAAGTTCTCTCTGGGGCTGGAGTTGCAGGTGGTTGTGGGCTACTCAGGATGGGTGCTGGGAACCGAATTCAGGTCTTCTAGAAGAGCAATATGCCCTTAATCACTGAGCCATTGCTCCAGCTTTCAGTATTTTTTTTTTTTTTTACTTTATGTTCCTAAGAAGTGTTGTATCATTCTGCTGTGAATCCAGGACCAGACCAGGCTTAGCCTGGATTTCCTTTTCCTTCATAGAATGCCACAGCCTCACCCACATGACTTTATCAGCCACAGCTGACCCACATATCACATTTACCTTTATGGACCTTGCCCTACTTAGCACTCTGTTGCTGTGAGACATACAGGACCAGAAGCATCTTGGGGAGGAAAGAGTTTATTTGGCTGACAGCTTACTGACCATCATCAAGAAAAGCCAGGGCAGGAGCTCAAGTGGGAAGCTGGAAGCAGGAATGATGGCAGAGACCACAGAGGGATGCTGTTTCTGAAAGTGGACATGGTAGCATGCGTGTAGTCCCAGCACTATATAGGCAGAGACATGTGAATCCCTGGGGCTCACTGGCCAGCCAGCCTAGCCTTCTGGGAGAATTCCAGGCCAGTTAGACAGCCTGTCTCAAAAATCAAGATGGACAGGACCTAAATACAGCCAAGGTTGTCCTCTGGCCTGGAAACACACGTATACACATGCACACAAGTGGGCATGGGTGGACACACTTTGTATTTAACACAAGGAAAGGAGTGAAGCTTTCCTGGTCTTATTTTTGTCAATTATCTGCTGAAATGGAATTGTAAGTAAAGGACAGCCAAGTCTAATCCCTCTCTTCTACATTTTCAAACTTAACATTTATTGCAAAAGGTCACAGAAAAATAGAGTACTCATGTTTCACCGCGATGTGACCTTTACGTAAGACCCAGAGATGTTTCTTTGCTTTTGCAATAGCCTCCTGTCCTGTTTGATTCTTTGACAGAAATTTGAAGAAGAGGCAACAATAATTTTAAGAAGTAATAATAATAATAATAATAATAATAACCCTTCATGTAGACTCTTCTTTGAACGTTGACAAGAGCTTGAATTCCGGAACCTGTGCTGTGCTGAAGCAAGTCTTTGTTGTAAGGTGTTGTAGACAATTACAAGGACCTGACAGGTAAGAAGCAATGTGAAGTTGAAAATGACAGAACCAAACAGATGCAGATATGCATAGCCAACCATTGAACTGATCACCGGGACTCCAATGGAGGAGTTAGGGAAAGGACTGAAGGAGCTGAAGGGGTTTGCAGCCCCATAGGAAAAACAACAACATCAACAAACCAGATGCCCCAGAGCTCCCAGGGACTAAACCACCAACCAAAGAGGACACATGGAGGGACCCATGGTTCCAGCTGCATATGTAGCAGAGGATGGCCTTATCTGTCATCAGTGGGAGAAGAGGTCCTTGGTCCTCTGAAGGCTCATTGCCCCAGTGTAGGGGAATGCCAGGGTGGCGAGGTAGGGGTAGGGGGATAGGATAGGGGGTTTGAGGAGGGGAAACTGGGAAAGGGGATAACATTTGAAATATAAATAAATAAAATATCCAATAAAAAAGAGACTGAACCATACTCAGACTGATGCTCATTTGAATGAAAGTGTCTACTTATACGACACAGCACCAGCATAGGATCGTCAATGTAGACATACAACCAACAGCAAGTCCCAGGGTTATGGGATTTCTCAGTTCTTACGTTGATCTAGTACATAGGGCACTTAGTATATGAATCACAGTGTTCTGATACTGTTCAAAGGGAAGATAGGAGGGCCAGACCATGGCCGGAGAGAACACATGAGTGTTATTATGAAAATTTTTGGAATTCCTTATGTTTTGATCATGTGAACCCCTAACTGGTATGCTTCATTGATATATGCTCTCCCCTGTTTCCCCCACCCCCAGGATTAGGAAGAAGTCACATAACAAAAATAACCTTTTGTTAAGTAGAAGCCTTACTTGAATACATTTCAGTCAGGAAGCATTAAGTCATAGTTTTTACAAAAATCCACCAAATGTTCTACTTTGTTTTTATTCTTGTCACTTAAATCTTCACAACTTTAAGTTGGCTTGATTTCCCCCTTCCTCTGATGGGAGTTCCTGCCAAGTTTGAAGTTTGTTACAATCATTTCTGAATGACACAAGTGCCAAAAACATCTCAACCATCCATCTTGACGGGAAAAATTAAATTTCTTTAACTCTTGTTTTATGGAAGACATGTCCAACTATTTTTATAAAATATTTTTTTTGGCAAAGGAGAAAGTTTAACACAAATATGTTGACTTAAGACCCAAACTAAAATTTTCTAAGGAGGCCTTTATCAAATGTGGACTATGATATTGTTTTAAATGTTGTTACCTTTAACTTTTGGGTTTCAATTTTCACTGACAGGAATAATTTGGGTAAGGCAAATTATTCTCCCCTAAGTTTCTTTCTTGAATTGTAACAGAGACAATGGTTCATATAGTAAGCTACTGTAGCAGTTACTATTTGTAACAGTGACAACAGTTTCTGTAATAGGCTACTGTAGCAGTTACTATTTGCTTTCCCAGCAAGCTTTCCGGAAGCCTTTCTTTGGTTGCTACCTCCCATTCCAGGAGACCATCTTGGTTTAGAGATTGGATGGGAAAAGCTTTCTTTTTTCCAAAAGAGCAATCAGATTCTAGGGGTGTCTTCATTAGGGTTTCATGTGAAGAGACACATGACCAAGGCAACTCTTATAAAGGACAACATCTAATTGGAGCTGGCTTACAGGTTCAGAGGTTCAGTCCATTATCACCATGGTGGAAAGCATGACAGCGTCATGGTGGGGAGCATGGTGGTGTGCAGGTAGATACAATGTTAGAGAAGGAAGAGTTGAAAAGTCTATGTCTTGATCCAAAGGCAGCTGGGAAGAAACTCCTTTTCTTCAGGCAGACAGAAGGAGGTTGTCTTCTGCACTGGGCAGAAGTTGAGCATAGGATCTCAAAGCTCGCCCACACAGTGACACACTTCCTCTGACAAAGCCACACTTACTCCAACAAAGTTGCACCTCCTAATATTACCACTCCCTGGGCCAAGCCTATTCAAAACCCCATAAGGGGCATGCAAGGTCCATGTGCAGGTAGAGGATTTGAAGGGGTGACAGTCTTCCTGCCACCAGGAGAAGTCTGTCTGCAGCAGAAGAGGATATACACTGGCAGGGAAATGATCAGCGAGAAGGTCCAGGGGTGATGTCAGGCAGAGCTCGTGTGTGCACTTATGAGTGAGCAAAAGGATCCACCAACACAGATCTGTGCATCCTGAGCTTTGATCTTACCTCGTATACCAAGATACTGTACTTCATGCGGACAGTTGCTGTGTCTGTCCTGATTTGACGAGCTGTACCTGAAACAGGATGGCCTGGTTCCAACCTACATTGCATAAAATAAGTGCCTTAGGCTAGAAATAAATGCCCCTAGAAGTGGCTGCATCACCTGAAAACAGAATAATAACCTGGAAAGCTATTATATTTTCATTATTGTGTTTATCCAGTACAATTTGTTCTGTTTCAAAAATTTGTAGGCTGCAAAATTCAAGTGCACATTATTTAATTAAACATAGTTATCTCTGATCTCTGTAACCCAAGTAATTTTCAACAGTGTCCTTGTACAGTTGGTTCTGTAGCGGTCTCTGGTTTTAGCATGCGTGAGATTCACTTAGAGACATTATTGAGCATCAACTTAGACTCTGATTTGGTGAATATGGCATGGGAGGTGAGATCAATAATGTCTTTATCAATAAAGTTCTGGTTATGCTGTTGCTGCTGGTTCAGGGGTCACACTTTCTGAGAGCCTCACATGAAGCGTTAACACATATTCTTATAGCGCCGATTGCTCTCGAGTAAGGGACAGACTGCCTCATTAAGCAGTACATGCCCCGACATTGAAGAACTGCAAGAAGCAACTGGATGACTTATCAGGAATGTGCCTCATTATCTGTTCTTTCAAATAGCAGAGAAACACTGAAACATCTTATGGTGGTTTGAATAGGAATGGTTCCCATAGATTCATATATGTGAATGCTTGGCCCATAGGGAGTGGCACTACCAGGAGGTGTGGTCTTGGAGTAGGTGTGGCCTTGTTGGAGAAAGTGTGTCACTGTGGGTGCGGGCTTTGAGGTCTGTTTTGGTTCTACTAACATCACGTGTGCCTGAACTTGTTACTATAAAATACATGTCTTGTGTTAGAAATAAGAAATAATCACATAGAGCCCAGGCTGGCCTCAAATTCCTTATGTATCTGAGGATGACCTTGAATTTACAACTCTACTGCCTCCCTCTCTCAGTACTGGGATTACAGATCTGTACTACTACACCAGGTTTGTGCAATGCTGGAGACCAAATCCAGGGCTTCCCTGAATACTGGATAAGTACTATACCGGCCCCCCTGAGAATCATTCCCAGCCCATAAGAGATGATCTTAAAAAATGATTGCCTTGCAATACAAATGTAACAGTATCCATGCTATTCTATCTTTTTGCAGTTCTTCAATGTTGGGGCATGTACTGCTTAATGAGGCAGTCTGTCCCTTACTCGAGAGCAATCGGCGCTATAAGAATATGTGTTAACGCTTCATGTGAGGCTCTCAGAAAGTGTGACCCCTGAACCAGCAGCAACAGCATAACCAGAACTTTATTGATAAAGACATTATTGATCTCACCTCCCATGCCATATTCACCAAATCAGATAGAAGCTTACTAAGCTACCCCAGCTGGCCTTGGACTTGCAGAATCCCTGCCTTAGCTTCCCAAATGGCTGGGAATACGAACCCGTGTCACCAGGTTCAGTTTATGTTTTGAGATTTTAAAAGTTTATTCATATACATTAGTCTAAAGATGATTTTATTAAAAGGAACGAATTCAAATGAAATAAACATCGATCTTTCATATTTTGAAATAATATATGTATATATGTTTATGGGGATCTGCCATTCACTAATCTTGTCACTTTGATTGAATCTCAAGGTTCCTCAAATCTCTCGAGACCTTTTTCCCCCCACATGTATAAAAATACAGAGACTGGATTGGATATTCCTTGCATTTCTTTTAAAGTTAGCATCCTGCAGTTTTGGAAGGTCAGGGAAGCCATATGATTCAAGGAGGGCATCTTCTAGTTATCAGTTTGTTGTGGTCTCTAGAATTTTAATGTTGAGGCCATGCCACGTCTTTATTTAGGACATGGAGATACTGAAGAAAATAAGGAACTCATGGGTAACATCACTGGGAATGGGCATATCGAGAAAGAAGACTCTAAGAACCCTAAGAAGTTGCAGAAATATGGGTCAGAGTTGTGGGGTAGAGAGAGCAGAGTTTGGAGAGAGACTGGTACAGTCCATGGTCCGTGGAGTTCTCCAGTGCCACAGATCTATGATTTCTCAGTGAATTTCACAATGAGCCCTGTGGGGGTGACACTATTTACTCTGTCATTTAAGGACACACGGAATTTTTTAAAAAGCGAATTTGTTCAGCTTTGTGCGATGAATGAGTTTAAGAATCAGACTTACAAAGCTTGAAATTTAGGAGATGTAGAGTCGTAGGAGGATCCTGGAGAACTGATCGGAGGTGTGGAAAGCCAATGTCAGCAGCTTCCTTTCCTATCAACGTGAAAAGTAGCTTCAAAGGTGGTGACTGCATGGGAGTGTTCCATCATTACTATTTATAAAATAGGCCATTGGAAGGCCGACGCCAACTCATTCTCAATTGCCGTTGAAAACTAAGCAACCAGCTCACAAACACAAATCTGATGCAGAACGGTTAGATAGAAATCTGAACAGTTTGGGTGAGCACGCTCAAACATGACAGATGGACTTGGGGGGATGTCAGAGAAAGGCAATGAAGAGTTTGTGCAAAAGGGAGTGTGTGTTTTAAGCCGAGCTCTCTGGTTTAGAAGGAATTAACTAAACTCAACAGAAGGATCGCCAAAGGAAATACGCACTTCATCTATGGAAAAAGTCGAAAAGACTTAAATTTCTCTAGACGGTGGTGGGGAGCTAGCGGACCATCTGATCCTTGGGAGGGCCCATTCTCGCAGACTCAGCTGATAATATAAAACAGTCTTTGCCGCTCGGGTGAGCTTGTTGGCATAATTCACAACAGACAAAAGACACACACCCTCTGGCAACTTTGGGCTTACCATCCAGAGAATCGGCTGTCTGAGATATTTAATAAAAGAGAGAAGCTTGATATTACATCTCTGCTGAGCAGAAACATTCCAAGAATGCACCCAGAGAAAATAAATACTGATATGACTGTAGCAGAGAAATGGACGCAAATGCAGAGCTAGGGATACAGCAGAGAAAGGGCAAAGCCGGGCCTGCGGGTGTAGCTTGGTCAAACGTGAAGCTACAGATACAGCCGAGAAATAGCAGAGCCTGGGCCGCTGGGCGTAGGATGCGCATGCGCATCCAGCATGCGTGAGGCCCCGAGTTCAGCCCCTAGGCACCACAAAAGCAAAAACAAAGAATTGGATGAGTTTCATAAACTAAACATTTTCAGTGCCTGGAAATTTATTATATGTTGACATCAATTTGGAAGCTCATGCATCCATTACCCTGTACTTTAACCAAGAGTTATATTTAACCTTAAAATATGACATGAAACTGGGTGGAGTGGCCCATGCCTGTAATTCCAAGATTTTAGGGGTGGTGGTAGGTAGATCAGAAGTTCAAGGCCAGCCTGGCGAACATGTGATCCTGTCTTTAAAACAATTATCTGGCTGGATTGATGGTTCTGTGGTTAAGAAAAATAACTGCTCTTCCAGAGGTCCTGAGTTCAATTCCCAGCAACCACATGGTGGCTTACAACCATCTGCAATGGGGTCTGATGTCCTCTTTTGGTGTGTCTGAAGACAGCTACAGTGTATTCATAGATATGAAATAAATAAATCTTTAAAAACAATATCATTTTGATCCAAATAGCAATACTGTTCTGTCATGTTTAAAAATTGATTCACATGCTAATCATGGCCATAGAAACTATTTTTTTTTATTTTTGTTTTGTTTTTATTCGAGACAGGGTTTCTCTGTATAGTCCTGGCTGTCCTGGAACTCACTTTGTAGACCAGGCTGGCCTTGAACTCAGAAATCTGCCTGCCTCTGCCTCCCGAGTGCTGGGATTAAAGGCGTGCGCCACCACCGACCGCCCGGAGAAACTATTTTAATAAGCCCTGACATTCGTGCATGATGAACAGGGCTAGTGGAAAGGATGAGGAAACAGAGCTAGGAGATGCGACAGAGGGAGGTGCCTGCAGCACACTGGATGGTCGGTACAGTCACGTGACAACAATGGAGGCTCCCTAGACCTAATTCTACACTTCCTATAATTTATCTAGTATCACCGTTTCATACTTTCCATATTCTTTCTCTGTGTTTTTGTTTGTTTGTTTTGAAGTAGGGTCATGCTACGTCGCCCAGGCTAGTTTCAAACTTTCACCCTTACCTCCCCCTCTACTGGCATGCACCACTCTCTGCACTATTGGATGTATTCTCTACACTCTGGCATTTAGGGGGCGGGGCTTGTGGACCTAAGCGTCTTCCTTCCCAAGTTAACCAAGTCCTCCAGAGATAAAATGCATCTGTCAGCATACCTTAGAGGAGCCAACCAACCAATCCAGCCTGTATTGCTTATTCCATTTTCATCAGACACCTACACTCGGGGACACTTTCTCCTACTAGCTACCAAGCAGGTGTGAGCCACCGCTATAGCCCAGATCCCACTGGGATTGTTCAAACTCTCTAAGCATAAACTGGCAGAGCTTACTCACCTGCTCTCCTCCATTCATTGCTGCCTAAACCATGACAGAATCTTCAACCCTTTCTCTCCCTGTCTGCTTCCATTGCTTCACGGTTTCTCGTGGTGACCTTGAGTGCTATGCCATGCCTCTTGCTTCTGGAAACTCGGAGTATACTAACTCCCTCCTTTGTAACAGTTATTCTCATGGGTCTCAGTTTCACT
This sequence comes from Mus minutoides, assembly GCA_902729485.2. Classification (NCBI taxonomy): domain Eukaryota; kingdom Metazoa; phylum Chordata; class Mammalia; order Rodentia; family Muridae; genus Mus; species Mus minutoides. Next base: position 947,917 of record LR749990.1, on the reverse strand, counting down.
GTACCTGCTCAATACAAGGTCTGGGCACAGTTTCAGAATAATAGTATTCTAAGTGTGCAGCATGTCTCAGTTATCCATATGCATTGATCCGACTGAACATGCTTCCCGCGGTTGCCCTTCAGCCAATTACCACATGGTGGACTCTGGGCCCCATTATCCTTGCTGTAATGTCTTCACTAAGCACTTTCAAGATGCTGTGGCTAAGACATCATAGTGGTTGGTTTCAAATGGCTCAGCAAATTTTTCTGCTCTTTTGACAAATAAGAGGTTTCCTCTGCCCTCAAATTCCTTTGTTTAGTGTCATGCCCTTGTCTGTCCCCCCCGCCCCACCCCCACCCCCATGTGCATGTAATACAGCTGGGCTGATCAGTTTCCATGAAATTTGGCTCTTGTATTATATGAGACAAGGACTAGAATTGATGGGGTTGATTTATTCTGCCATCGGTAGCCGGAAGGAAAGATTATTCTGCTGTTACTCTGCTGACTTTATGTTGTCTCATAAAGTAGTAAAGTGCTAAGTTAAAGTTCGTCTCTGTTGCTTGCAAGCCCAGAACCTCAGTGGATACTCATGAATGGACAGAGACCCCTTCACACAAACTTGACCATTAAAGTGAATTCTACAGGGTTTCCTGAGGGTTGCAGGTGGTGTTCAGAGTGCTTGAGAATAAAAATATTTTAAATGAAGTTGAAAAATAAGTGGTGCATACTACCAACTCTCAGGTCTTTTCTGTGCATCTTTTACCCAACCCAATCATCAATAAACAATGTAGACACTCATACTGAAGAACAAACTGTATATGCAAAGAGGCACAATCAGTCAATCATTGTATTGAGCTTAAGTACTTGGTGTGTAAAAATGGCCCTGCTATGAATGCATTAGGCTCTGGAATGGATAGGTAGATAGATAGATAGATAGATAGATAGATAGATAGATAGACAGATAGATAGATAATAGATAATAGATAGATAGATAATAGATAGATAATAGATAGATAGATCATAGATAGATAGATAGATAGATAGATAGATAGATAGATAGATAATGGATAGATAGATGATAGCTAGCTAACAGATGATAGATTCAGTGAGAGACACATACAGACACAGAGAAAGAGAGGAGAGAGAGAGAGAGAGAGAGAGAGAGAGAGAGGAGAACACCTCAGAAACCCAGAGAAACAAGAGAGGCTTCAGCTTTTTTTTTTTTAATAGTACAGGCTCACGCACACCGCCCTCATTCACAGGGTCACACAATCAGAAGCTCGCTCTCTCAGCCTGCTCAGCACCCATCTGCACTTCCTCTTCTTCATTTTGTGATTAATCTGAGAAATGCTTGCACCATGATCTGAGAAGCCCGAGGTAGACAGGGCCACCCAGGGTTAACTTTTGGAACATAGTTTCTTTTGCATCTGTCCTTTTGTATCTCCTGTCTCAGTCCTGTCTGGTAGATAGAGCCACTCTAGTAGAGAGTGAGAAGATGTGAGATTCCAGGCCAGGCTTCCTGTTTTGCTTTCCTTGGTTTGGGACAGTCAGACTGAACCTGAGTTCTTTTTTCCAAGTTGGTGCCAGAGCTCCAGATAACGGTAGGGTACCTTGCTGCATCTCTTGGGCACCTCATGGATAAGGACAGACTTTGAATAGTGCTGGCTTTCTGGACAATTCCATTTTAACAGCACTTCATGTTAGTCAGTAGTTGCTCATTTAGCTACATCTATCAGTTACAGTTATCATATATTGTGATTGGGTTGTATTCACATCCTACCGGGGTGTCATTTGGGGTAGCATGTCATACAGGCTCAGTATTATGCTTAACATGAGCTGAATACAGTTTGTGCTGCATGTGGTGGGTTCATCAATATTTGCAATTTTCAGGCCCTTTTATATCCAAGCCCTTTATACTACGTTTTCTTCCATTCAGAGATAAAGTCCAATTCATAGCTCCCTAAATCTAAGCTGGATGTGTGATTTTGCTTTGGTCAGTGTAACATGGTAAAAATGAGGGCATACCAAATCCAACTGTGGACTTTTAGAGGTCTTGTGCATCCCTAACTGCTCTTCCAGGATCCTCAAATTTGCCATTTGAGTGAGTAAGTTGTCCTGCTAGAAAAGGAGACCAGGTGAGTGAGATCTGACTCATCTTATTTGTTCCAGCGGGGCCCCAGTTTGGCTAAACCAGTTTGTGGCTGACCACTAATGCATGAAAGAGCCCAGCCAAAAAACTGCTATCCGAGAAGAGTCTAAGCTGCTGACCCTGAGCTATAAAGTGCCATCATGCACACATGATGGTGTCTTAGTCTATGCTGGACTGCATAGTCGACAGTGGTCCCGCTAAGTTCTATCACCCACTGACGTAGTGGGCATCATGGTTTGTGTACGTGCACTCTACAATGTTTTCACAGTGATGAGCTCATCCGGTGACACATCTGTGAATGTAGCCATCTCATTAAGCAATGACTAGGAAGGAATGCCAGGTCAAGCCACCTGACTTTCAAGTGGCTTGTCATGCCATAGCTAACTGGGATTGTTGGTTATTCTTCAGGAAAATTAGACAGCTCGAATGATTAAGACAATCCAGTGAAGTGTTAAGACCTTTACCAAATGGGATCTCCAAGTGGAAGCTTTATGATCTCCATCCTGGACCTGTAAGGGACTTTTCAATTCTATATAATTCTCAAATTCTGCAGTGGGATTGGTTTTGTTCTGTCATTCCAAACAGGTTACTCTCTTATGCACAGGAAGAAAAAATTGCACATTAATATCGAAATACTCCTAAGTTAATAAAGAATCCACTGAGTTTCTTGGACTCATGAAGCCAGCTCGTATCCTGATGTGGTAGTGCATGCCTGCAGTCTGTCCCGGCACTCAGGGAGCCAAGTGGGAGGATTACTTGATCTCAGGAGTTTGAGGACAGCCAGGGCAACATAGTAAGACTATATCTAAAAACAAAAACTGAAAACACACACGTATATGCATATATGCATGTATCTATTAAATAATTTGTTAGGTCAGCTTACATGTAAATAGTAGCAACAGCTGAATTGCCTGAGCTGCTGAGAACCTGATAGTTGTTCAGTCCTAGAGGCTGGGAGCCTCAGCAGTTGGGATAAGCCCACAATAGCTTTCTGAGGCTGGGGAGTCGGGGGGGGTGGGGTGGGATACTGAGGATCTGGTAGTTACTTTGTCCACAAGGCTGCATGCCTCAGCAGTCACAGTCTAGTGCCCCAAATCTGGAAGACTCCAAGAGAGCCAGCTGGTGGTTGTTAGTCCAGGATGAAATCCTAGAATTCTGTGACAGGATCATCCCCATCACCCTCCACAGCAGCAACAAGGCAAATCACCTCCAAGACAATCAGGAAAGCCAAGCAAGCAAGAGGCCAGTGACCTTCCTTCTGCCATGCCTCTGTTCTCATGAGGACTGCTACCAGAAGGTGCCACCCACCATCCGGTGGGTCTTCCCACATCAATCAAGGCAATCGGGATGGTTTTTTTTAGGTGAGACGGCCTACTCAGGTGATTCTAATTTGTGACAAGTTGACTTTAAAACCAACCCTAAGAGGTGGACTAATGAGTTTTCCAGTTCAGAAACTTCTGGCGTTTGCTGTTTGGAATCCTGCTTATGCATTCATCGTTTATTGAGCTGTCTGTTCCAGGGACCTCGTGCACAGAGTTGTTGAGAATGGCCTGCTGTGGCCAGGAGGCCTCAGGACCTCTCACGGTGGTCCCCTATTACAACTTGACTCTGTTCTGGCCAACAGAGTTGTTAAGTTCAGGACAGTTCTTGTTATTCGGCCACACTGGGCTTTGGTATCAGACACAATGGGCCCTATCCAGCTCTGTCTCTTTCTTTCTTCTTCTGTTTCCTCAGCTGCAAGTCATGATCCTGCCTCCATCCTAGGTGTATTGTGGGAATCAGAAAAAAAAAGTGTATGAGAAAATACTCAGGACAGACTCTCTACTGAACAGGCATCAGTGGCCCATTTTTTTTCCCTGCCCTTGTGGAAAGTCCCGAGTAAACCTTTCCTTTATCCATCTGCCCTCACCAGTTGCCAGCAAACGCATTCCTGGCATTCTCTTCCTCTGGTGCCTGTCTCCTGTAGGTAGCTAGCTCATCCAACCCAATAAGTACCCTGGGAAGTATTAACATGGTGTTACAGTTGCCCCCAGCTTAATGTATTCAACAGAACTTCCTTGAGAGTATATATTTCTTCTAAGTAATTGAGACCAATCACACAGTAACTATTAGAGAGAGGTGGGGGGAAAGGGAGAGGGAGAGGGAGAGGGAGAGGGAGAGGGAGAGGGAGAGGTGGGGAGGAGGCAAAGTGGCTATGCTTCTAATTCCAGTACTCAGGAGGCTAAGGCTGGAACAGGTATATGTGAGTTTGAGCCCTGCATAGGCTATAAAACAGAGAAAGGGAGAAAGAGAAAGTAAGAGAAGAGAGAGAGGGGGGATCAAGGGAAAGAGGAGAGGAGGAGCTGGAGGAAGAGGAGGAGGAGGAAGGGGGAGAGGAAGAGGAGGAGGAAGAGGAAAAGGAGAAGGAAGAGATTAGAAAGAAAATAGAGAGTATAGAAGTGAAAGATGTCTGCACAGACTGAAGTGAGCCTGGGAGAGTGAGAGAAGCTGGAGAGGGCATAAAACATGGGGATGGTTTGATGCTCAGACTTCACAGAGACTGGAAACATCTAGCACACTATCCGGCACACAGACTGTGCTCAATATATGTTTGCTGAATGTCATGTTGTTGAATAGCTGTGTAAAGCGTCACAGTCATGGCACCCAATTGCCATCTTATGTCCCCTGAAGAGGGTGTTATGCCTTCCTTAGCTCTTCTACTGACTTTCCCTTACAAGGCTAATTTGCTTGTAAACCATGATTCTTGGCTCTACAATAGCTCTTTTTTATTTAACCTTCTGGAGTTCCACTGTGGATAGGCCCAGCAGTAGCCAACTAGGGGAGAAAGCACCTTAGCTCCAGTGGCCAAAGTCCAGTGCACTAGCAGGCAGGGAAACCCAAGGTTTCTATTGAGTACCGCCTGTGAAATATGCTTCAGGATTCAACTTTACCTAGAGTAATGGCCAGACTGTGGCATGCTTGGAGCATCATGATAGGGCAGGGAGGGAGCCAGTTTTAGACTGGTGGTATTTATCAATGGCTGTTCTGGTTTCAACCAGATACCAGCAGTGATGGCCTTCAGACATTATTCCATGGAGTACCTATGCCAGGGTTAGATTAATCACATGCTTCACAGAAGGAACTCTGACCAGAAGGTAGCATGATACCTTTATTTATTTATGTGTGTGCTTACATGTTTATGTGTGTGTGTGTGTACATTAATGCAGGTATGAATGCATGTGTGTGTGTGTGTGTGTGTCTGTGTGTGTGTCTGTGTGTGTGTGTGTAGAGGTCAAACATCAAGTGTCTTCCTCAATCACTCTCCACTTTATTTTGGGAGAGAGGGCAGGGAGCTCCACAATTCGGCTTGACTGGATGGCCAGCAAGCACCAAGCATGGTTCTGTCTGCTTCCCCAGAGCTGGAGTTATAACTGTGTACTGCTCTGCCTGACTTTTATGTGGATTCTGAGGATCCAAACCCAGGTCCTTATCCCAGGGGGACAAGCACTTCACTAACTCACCCACCCCAGTTCTGTTTGTTTTGCTTTGGGTTTTTGGAGATGGGTTCTTTCAGAGTAGGCCAGGTCGGCTTCAAACCGATGATCCCTTTGCTTCATGCTTCCAGATGCTGGATTACAGGTTTGTCTGTAAGATGACGTAATGCCCCTTGCTTGTAAGCCACGTTGCTATTGCTCCCCCAGGCACCTCGGAGAGTTACCGCCTGACCCTGATCTGTTCACCTGGTTAGCTGTGTGTACACTATTGCATCTTGGTTTCTGTTCCAATGCCCTGCTGAAACTGAACCTGCTATCCTGAACCCTGGAGTCTCTCCTGGGTTTCTGCCTTTTGATCTCTTCTACCTCTGTTAGGAATCAATGCTGCTTTCACTGGGAATAATCACTATTGTGTAAAATACCCTACGACCCACCAGACAACCATAGCTGTCTCCTCTCAGCCCTGTCCTCAGAACTTGGCCTTCACATATTAAGTTAGCCACAGGAGACCTAGGCTAGGCAGGCTTGGTGTGGTCATCTGTGCCATCTGCACTGTTGTTCTTTCCTGCTTCTTCCCCCTCTGCTTGCTGTCTACTGCATGAATGCTGCTTTATTCTTTGCTTTGTTGGAAAAATTCACTCTGTCATCTTCTTTGTTCTTTGAGTACTTTTAAGGTTACCAAAAGATATACACTCACTCATTTCTCCAGGAAAATTCTTCCCTCCATCCTTTCCTACCACCATTTCTCCCTTCCAAACTAAAAAGACATTGATATTATTGGTGGATCTTGGTTTACAGTTTGTAAGTAAAGTATATCTTTGGGGTTTTATACAATGATGTTTGGATATCATCTACATATACCTTGTTCTCTGTACCCTATATAAATTGGAGGTTTGGTAAGTACTTGTGAATAACCGAATAAATGAATCTATTTGATAATATTTATGTTTAATTTTTTTACAGTATTGGGGATAGGACTAAGGGACTCACGCGTGGTGGGTTGGCATGCTACCTAGTAAGCTGTACCCTTAACCTGCAGTGATCTTTTAAAAATATAACCTGGGGCCTGGAGCAGTGTCACAGAGGTTAAGAGCCCTTTGTGCTCTTGCAGAGCACCCAAGTTCAGTGCCCAGCACCCAAGTCCAGCAGCTGACAAACACCTGGAACTCCAGCTCCAGGGAATGCAGTGCTCTCTGCTGGCCTCTCCAGGTACTCAAACTCATGCACATGCAAGCATGTGCACACATATAGACACACATACGTAGTTATGCACACACAGACACACATACACACAGAGAGACACATACATTCACAGAGAGATACTCTCACACTCATACAGACACACACACACATACACATACTTATCCACACATATACAGAAACAGTCACACATACAGATATTCATCCACATATACACACACTCACACACATACACACATACACACAAGAAACATAGACAGACAGAAATACCCACTCATACACATATGCACGGAGAGAGACACACACATGTACATGCATACACTCACACACACACACATACACTCACATACACACACAGAGAAACGCAGACAGATATACACACTCACAGAGAGAGACACAGACACACATACACAGAGAGACACATTCACTCATACACACAGAAATAAACACACACACACACACACACACACACACACACACACACTCAGAGACTTACATACACACAGACATAGTTAAAAAATAAAATAAATCGTATTAAAAAGACTTGGTATTTACCAGTGACTAGTTAATACCTTTGTGGGATGATTAATCAGTGTGTTAAGTATGAGCCACTTAATGAGAGAAAGCTGGTTGTTTAATCACTGTCTAGACTATTCTGTTTAAGTTTTTGTGACTTAATTTATTTGTGTGTGTGTGTGTGTGTGTGTGTGTGTGTGTGTGTGTGTGTACACGCATGCACACACACCATAGTACCTTTGTGGAAGTCAGAGGCTAGCAGTGGGTGTTGGCCTGTTTTAACTTTATGTAGAGGAAACATTTGTTCCCTAGTCACACATAATATTTTACCTTGAGGCTGTTAAATGAATCATGTCCTTATAAGGCAGAATGAGCAAAAGGATGTGGATGGTTCATACAGCACTCAGATCCACTGCTCAGAAAATGATCTTGTCATGAACAACTGGTTATATGGGACAGCACAGTATCATTAGCAGAAACAGTTTTAAAGAACTGGCAAGCTTAATTGCTATAGTTTGGATCTTAAAGGTTCCGTCAAAAGTCCCTGTGGTAGAGGCTTGTGCACCACTGGGAAGGAGATGTGAGAGGGATGGAACCTTTACTCGGGGAGGCTTAGTAGGAGGTTGCCGTATCTACAATGTCCCCACAATGTCCCCACAATGTCCCCACAATGTCCCCACAATGTCCCCACAAGCTGGAGATTTGAGTGTTGGATCTTTAGCTTGTGGTCTGATTTTGAAGGTTGGGGAACCTGTAGAAAGCGGAGCTCAGCTTGTGGAAGTAGATATCTAGAATTGAGTCTTTGAGGATTGTAGCCGCCCAGGTTTTGCCCAGGGATGGCTTCCTCTGCTTCCTGGGCTAGGCTATGCCAACAGCTATGGCCCAGTCAACAGCTGTTACGATGTGCTCCTGCTGGCATCGATGAAGCTCTCCCAACCCCATGTCTCTCTGCTGTGATGAACAGAAATCTCTCTGAAACCATGAGCCAAAATAAACCACCCACCCCTCCCGTTGCTTCTGCCAGGCCCTTTGTCATGGCAACAGGCAAAGTGACCAGTAAGACATCCTTACCCATTGAGGCAAGCCCTTGAAGGGCAGTATGGGACTCTAGAGCCTGCACCTTCCTCTCTTTTCCTTTCCACCTATAAGGTGAGTAGCTTTGCTTTGCCACATACTCTTGCCATAATGTGATGGCACGGCCCTGAGTAACAGTGGCATAGACCACAGACTGATCTTAGCAAGTTAAACTTTTTCAGGTTGATTATCTCAGGCATTTGCTATAGCAATGGAAAGCTAGCACACTGTTACAGTAAAGGAAAATAATTTCTCTTATTCTCAGCTGCCACTCTTTGTGTGGTTCTATAGCTTGCCATGCTAGCTAAATCCACTCGAGTATCCTAAGAAGTAGTTAGAATAATGTCCCACATCTATTAGCTATAAATTATTTTACAATATTTCTACCCTCTGCCTGAAGTTTTCCTTATATCCTACAATGTTGGGGGGCCTTTTGTATTTGACAGAGGCCCTGTCCAGCTCTCAGATCTAATTTAAATTTTTCCTCATTCCCAAGAACGACAGTCCTTGGTGATGTCATCTCACGTCTGGGTCTTGCCTCGTACGTGTTATGATTTTATTATTCTTTGTTACATTTCTCATTGTTAAAGCACATTGCTGATGGCACAGTATTTCTTCCACTTGTAAATGCTGATGCTGCTATCCTCTGGGTCAGAGAGAGGTCACGGTCTATTCTAAAGCGTAATCGCTAGCTCCAGCATATGACTGTGAGCTTAATTAGTCCCCCATACTGGTGTGGAGACACTGAACCTTGCAGCTGAATGGGGCCTGCAGAGAGCATCTGTTCTCGCCCCTTTACCTTCTGGCAGGAGGTCTCTGAGCCATCTGAAGGATGCCTGTTAGAACTGAGCTGAAGTGCACACGTCCAAGAGCCTCTGGGACAACAGTCCCACAAACTCTGTCTGATGTTAGAAGTCACTATACTGATAATCAAGACTTTCCCCTTTGGTATCTGTCAAGTAAATCTTCTCTGAATAGATGGTTCTCTTTGATTTGCTTATTTTTAAGAAGAAAAACAGTTGACAAAAACCTTCATAGGAAAACATTTTATGTGCTTCAAGGTTACAGTGAACTCATTTGCATTTTGTGTTTTTTTTTCAGTTTAATAATAAGGCATATTCTCATGATCAATTGCTACCTTTTCTGTTACTTTATTATGGGGTAGGACAATATTTCACTCAAAGCACACAAACTTTACATGAAGATTTTATTCTTATTTTTAGGTTTTGTGTATATATACATGTATGTGTGTGGGGCTTGTGCATGTTGAGTACAGAGCCCCAGGAAGACAGAAGAGGGTGTCAGAATCCCTGGAGCTGAGGTGACAGGTAGTTGTGAGCTGCCTAGGATAGGTCCCGGGACTCGAACTCTGACCCTTTGTATGAGCAATACACACTTTAACCACGGTGTGGTCTATCTAGCCCCACAAACTTTACTTTCATTAATTTAATTTAATTCAGTGTTGTTCTTTGAGTCATGGTCTTATTCTATAGCCAGGCTGGTCTTGAACTCATTATCCTTCTGTTTCAGACTCTTGAGTTCTGAGATTACAACTTTGTGTCACCAAGTTTGGTATAAACTGTTTTTAAGAGACACATAAAAAGAGCCAGGTGGTGGTGGCGGCGCACGCCTTTAATCCCAGCACTTGGGAGGCAGAGGCAGGCGGATTTCTGAGTTCAAGGCCAGCCTGGTCTACAGAGTGAGTTCCAGGACAGCTAGGGCTACACAGAGAAAAGATACTGCTTTTGGGGGCTGGTGAGATGGCTCAGCGGTTAAGAGCACTGACTGCTCTTCCGAAGGTCCTGAGTTCAAATCCCAGCAACCACATGGTGGCTCACAACCATCCATAACAAGATCTAACTCCCTCTTCCGGAGTGTCTGAAGACAACTACAGTGTACTCACATATAATAAATAAATCTTAAAAAAAAAAAGAGAGACACATAAAAAAACATAAAAATTATATGTTAATGAAGTACCATGTAACACTTTAATACATGTGTACAATGTATAATGTTTAAGTCAGCTTAAGCATTTTTATCTCTTTAAACTTTTATCAGTTATTGTAAAAATATTTATAATTCTTAGTTTGTGAAAACATATGATACCTAGTTTATATACCTATATAGTACATCTCTATAGTCACTCTGCTGTGAGACAGTGCTCCAGAACTCCTCGCTTCTATAACTTTACCTTAGCACTTATTATTGATCAACCTTTCTGCCCTGCTACGGTCTCCAGGTTGTGGCAATCACCATTGTATGTTCAAGTTGCATGTGCGTATGTGCTTTCCTGCGGAGGGGGATGCCGGAGAGTGGTGGGTGCAGAGGTCAATGCTGAAGGCCTTTCTTAATTTCCCTCCCTCCTCTTCATTTTCTGAAACAGAACTTACACCTCAGCAATCTGGCTAGACTGGCCAGCAAGCCCTAGCGATCTTCCTCTCTCCCGAGTGCTGAAACTATAGGCCCATGTCTCTGTGCCCAGCATTTACCTGAATGTTTGGAATCTGATTTCAGGCCCCCACTTTGGTGCAGCAAGAACATTACACACAGAACCATCTCCTCAGCCCTAGACGGCTTTTGAGGCAGGATCTTGCTGTGTAGACCTAGGCTAGCCTTAAATTCATGATTGTCCCAGAGTTCTGTGATTATAGGGGTGTGCCATTAAGCTCAGCCTCTCTGAGCTGTAAGATTTTAAAAGAGAACTTAGCGAATGCAATGCAGCAGGTGCTTAGCAGAGAGGTTGCTCAATGCATGCTAGCTGTTGTCAGTGCTTCTTGGCAGCCATTGTATAAGAAAAGACATTGCCAACATCCTTGGGGTTCCTAAACTTTTTTTAAAAAATATTTTATTTATTTATCATATGTAAGTACACTGTAACTGTTTTCAGACACTCCAGAAGAGAGAGCATCAGATCTCGTTACGGATGGTTGTGAGCCACCATGTGGTTGCTGTGATTTGAACTCAGGACCTTTGGAAGAGCAGTCGGCACTCTTAACCGCTGAGCCATCTCACCAGCCCAGGGTTCCTAAACTTAAGTCTAGGTCTGGCAGTGCAGATGAACGGCAGAGTTCTTGCTTAGCACACACAGGCCCCGGGTTCCATTCGGGTCATACAAAAGAAGTAAGTGGAAAGAAATCCTTAGAAGCCACCAGGCAGGCCAACAGGGAGCCTGTGTTCTTGGCCTAGGAAGAGACTCATCTTGTCTGCTCCTGGTTCTCTGAGGGAGTTTCTATGGCACACAAAGAACAGAGGCTGCCGTGCTGGGAGAAGACCGGTGTCGTTTCTACTTTCACAGAGCAGAGGTTTAGTGGAGAAATCTAGCAAGTAAGCAGATACGCAAGCAAACAACATACAATGTCATAACTGCGGGTGTAGAATGGCAGGATGGGCGGTGGAGGTGGAGCTGAACTCAGGACCTCTGGAAGAGCAGTCAGTGCTCTTAACTACTTAGCCATCTCTCCAGCCCCTGCATTCTATTTGTTACAAGTGGGACACTTGAGGGTATGTAGACCTAACCTCTCAGTAGGAGTATTAAATAATTTGTCATGTTTTCCAAACCATCGCAAACAATGTTTAAATCTTAAGTCCTTTGTTCTTAAAGCTTAAGTAGGGCCGAGATGTTTATTTTATGGTAGCCAAGAATGAAAGAAGGAAGGAAGAGGGGAAAGAGGGAGAAGGGAAGGGAAGAGAAGAGAGGGGAGAGGAATATGTTGGGGACCAAACACAATCTTCAGAGGTAAACTCAAATAACCTAGTTTTCCAACTGGCCTCTGTCTCCTAGATTTACTTCCGCCTTCCAACAGCCCACTCCCTGTGAGGCTAACAGTGAATGAACGTACTCATTGGTGGGGTTGGAGCCGCCATGACACAATGGCTTCTGAGCACTGGTGTATGGGGAACCAGACCTTCAGCAGACAAGTCTTCCAGAGATGCTATATCCAAACTTAAACGAAGTGAGTTGAGATCGCCCATTGATATGAAGTGCCCTGCAGTGGGTGCCCCAGTGTTGGTCATAAGGTGAGGGAGACCCAGGAAAGGGGACCAAGAAAGAGTGAGAAGGAGGAACAAACTGGGAAGTATGATTGGTGCAATCAACTACTGCTCAAAGGTCAGGAGAGAGGTGGATTGTGGATGGATTATTGCTGTGGTGCTATAGAAGTCACTGGTTCTCCTGCCCAGCGTTTCCAGAGTGTGGTAACTAGAACCTTCAACTCTCACCCTGCTGGCTCTCAGTTCTAGTTGAATCACCTCCTCCCCCAGCCCAGGACCAGGAGGAACACACTGCCTTGCTTCTGTGACACTGTAGCCCAGAGTCTGACCAAATGTGTCCCGTGGATACAATTTATAAAAAACCTCTAGTTATCCTTTCAATTTTCAAACTTACCAAATAGCTCCAACAGTGGATACTATCTGTAGTATGTTTGACCATAAATAGTTTTGAAAATTCTGTTTGTAGGAGAGCTTGTTTAAGTAATGCTTTAAGGAGAGATGAGAAAGATAGAGCAAATGGGCAAGATCTGCTGACAAGCGGGTGGGAAATAGTAGTTTGTGAATCCGTTAATCAAACACACACACACACATACACACACACACACACACACAGGACAGAGGGGGGAGGGGGAGGGAGTAGGGGGTATGGGGGAGGGGGAGGGGAAGGGGGGAGAATGTGTGTGTGTGTGTATGTGTGTGTGTGTGTGTGTGTGTGTGTGTGTGTGTGTGTGTGTACACCTTAGGTTGACATCTGTATCTTCCTTAATTCTTCAGCTAAGTTTTTGAGCTGGGGTTTCTCACTGAATCTGGAGGTAGTCAGTTTGGCCCAACTAGCTGGCCAGCAAGCCTCAGGAACCTTCTGTCTTTTCTTCCCAAGAGTGGTGTCACTAGGCTTTATACGTGGGTGTTGGGGAACCAACTTAACATTCAAACCCTGGAACAAAGGTATCCTCTGACATCCACCTGTGTCCCTTGGCATGTGCCCACCACTTCCACTAACAATAAATGAAAGTCTTAAAAGAAAGCAGAGAGTCTTTTTCTTCCCTCTTTAAATGGTGAGACTTTGCCATTGATATTACTAATATAATGAGCTTGAAATGCAAGGACTAGCATGTGCCACTGTTTCTGTCTTCAGAGGATAGGTGAACCTAGAGGGGAGATAGTGAAATATCTTCAATTTGTTTTTAAAAATGAGAAAAATGTTTTAAATCGGAATAGAATTATACCCTTTCCCTCCTCCCTTTCTCCCTTTCCTCCCTCTATCCCCTCCCATGTCCTTGTCCCACTCTCAGGTTGATAGCTCCTTCTTTGGACACACACACACACACACACACACACACACAATTTTCTAAACCTGATTTTGTTGAGAGTATGATTTGAGGGCTAGCTACTCTGCTCTGTACAAGCCATTATAGGGGCCTGGGCTTGTCTGTGGAGAGGCTAATTCTCCTCCCAGTGATCATTAGTTGCTTGTAGTTCTCTGTCTAGGGGTGGGACCCCACAAAGACTTCTTCCTTCCATGTTAACGAGACCATTGGTACTGCTTTTGTTCCAGCCTTGCTTATGCAGCCATTTCTGGGCAAGATTGTTTCATGGGAGACTTACTGCTGTTTTGGCTCTTACAATCTTTGCATCCTCCTCCTCTTCCTCCTCCATGTTCCCTGAGCCATAGAAGGGAGCTATGATGTGTCTGTTGGCTGGGCTCTCCACAATCCAGCGATCCCAGCATTGTGTCCAGTTGTGTTTTCTTGTGATGGTCTCCATTTGCTGTAAAGATTTGTTTCTTAGAAGATGGGTGTTGGCCACACTTATGCAGAGAAGAAGGCTCAAGCACAGAGAAGGTTCACGGGTACAGGTCTAGGTCTCGGCTTGTGGGTTTGAAGAGGAGCAGAGGGTTGGGCACTCTGGTTACTTGTTCGTATTTGCTGGAGATTGGCTCTAGGACCTCTCCTCACACCAGTTCTTAACCTCAGCACAATTCAAGGTTGTTGAAGTTCTCCATAGTATTTGTAAATAAGTTACACGTCCTTTTATATATTTTCCAATGTTTCAAGATTATTTTAAATACCTAATATAATATAAATGTAGTACAATTATTTATTATACTGAGTTGCTTATGGAATGTTGATAAAAAGTACATATAGTGTTAGTATATTTTCCATCTATTGTTGGCTGGCACTGCAGACATATTTCTAGAGGAACTGAACACAGGTCCTCCTGCTTGCATGGCAAGTACCTTCTCTACAGAGCTATCTCCCCAGGCCCTGTTCTCCATTATTGAAACTATGCTTATTCTTGAGTAAGAGGTACCAAGTTAAGCATAGGGTTGTTATAAATATTAATTGGTACACGGCTCCTTCTATTCTTAGCCCTGAGTTGGAGAGTTGATTGGAAAGCTTACACACTGCGGGCAGTTTAACCATATATGTCCTTTCTCAACCTACCATTTTACCTTCTCGTCTTCCTTTTTTTTTTTCTTTCCTGAAAGATAGTGTTAATTGTCAACATCTTCACAAAACTCTCTGATTATTTCAACCACACTGGGTGTTTGCTGTGCAATACATTTAATCTCTGATTCTTAGGCTGAGTCCCACAGAGACCTTCCCCAGGCTCTTTGCCTTAAGAGCACCCTGCCAGACAGCCTGTGTTTTGAGGTAGCACTTTAGGGGATGTACCACCACTGGGCCTGCCCCTTTCTTTGGCTTAAGCTCAGTTTCATTAACAAGCACGTTCACACTTCAACTAGAACATTTAAAATAACACCCGCACAATGTGTTTAGTGTTCAGTTAATTATTAAGTCTCCAAGCTTGAATTATTCAAGCAAAATTGATTGGGTTCAATCTTCTTCCTTCTCTTTGTGCTTTAAAAAAAAAAAAACAAAATAAATTTTCTCCTCTCCTCTCTAAATAATTTGGAAAGGGTTATTTAATAAGTTTCAATACCCTGGTCTGTGGGTGGTACCCAAGGGCTAATTAAAATAGGTAGAGAGGACAGGCAGCTTGAGTCTTTTGTTAAAAATTGTGTTTAAGGCTGGGGTGTAGTTCAGTGGGCACAGCCTGTTTGCCACCCTGTATTCTTTTCCAAGCCCTGGGGAAAAAATAGCATCTGCAATCAATTCATATAGTTCTATTACCAGTTAGACCTTTAAAGAGAACCGACAGGGTTCACCTTCCTCTCCAACTGGTTTCTAATTGTTTAAAAAATTCATTTAAACCTCTTTTATATGTGCATGCACATATCCCTGCGTGATTGTGGCCATCAGAGGGCAATGCCTGAGAATTGATTTCTCTACTTCTATCATGTTGGGCCTAGGGATGGAACTCGGACTGTCTGGCTTGGCAGCAGGTGCTTTTCTTGCTGAACCATCTGGTCCCTGTGTGCTCTTTTTTTTTTTTTTTTTTTTTTTTAATTTAAAAAAGCATTTTACTACTTATTCTCCTGAGTAAATGAACTTGTTAAAAAATGTGTTGACTTCATTTTAAAAACTTGGTGTGGCTGAAGAACATTTCTTGACCTAGATAGATGATTACTGACGATATAAAACTATCCTTTCTCATGCAAAGTCTTTGTTAAAATGGTAGGGAAAAAAGTATAGACACCAATGGCAATGAAGTAACAACTGTAACTAGTGTCAAATGATATCTAGTTTAGGATCACATTTCACGTTTATAATTTTGTTACTAGTACAATTAAGGAACAGGCACACTCAAAGATGTCTGGCTGGAAATGATTGACCTTTTGTCTGAACCTATTTAAATATCACTCACATGTTAAGAACACATTGAAAATAATGCAGCCCTTATTTATGCCAGCAAGAATAGACTCGGAAAGTATAAATTTCAGAAAAGATTCATCATATTCTGCGAATCACGGCAACTTTAACCTGAGCCGTCATTTTCAGACTTCATATCTAGGCCTTCATTTCTGGTTCTCTCTGCTTTTGTATTACTGAGATGTAAGAATGATTCATTGCATGTATTGCCATGGAAAACGGGTGTGGTGAAGGCATATAAAATAACCGCGTTTTGGAGGTTCTCACATCGGGGTGGGAGCAATAACGGAAACGCAATATCCCAGTTTAGCCGTATCAAAAGTAGGATCTTCCATGAGCATTATGGAGGGAACTCTCTCTCTCAAAATCCAAGACCACAAAACCCTGAAAGGGCCCCAGCAGCAGCAGGTGACTTGGCTCTCCAGTGGCTTGCTTTTTGCTGCATTGCTCCTGGGGCCCGCAGAGTGGCTGTTCCCATACCTGAAAAGTGTGCTGACAGAGGGAGTTGTATGTAGGTTTGGTGACAGTGACGAACTATGTTGATTGGGAGAGCTGAATCCCTCGGGGAGATTGTAGCCTTGGGTGAAGAATAACAGGCATGATCTAGGATATTTCTGGAGGAAAACACGCCAGGATTTACACTGGGGATAACTTTGGGAAACAGAAATGG
>LR749990.1:913184-930993 GCA_902729485.2 Mus minutoides | reverse complement strand
CGGGGGGGGGGGGGGGGGGGCGGGGCGCGCCGCCATTTTGGATCCGGACGGTCCGCGAGCCTCCGCCTGCGCGCCGCGGCGCCGGGAGCGGCCTCCGGGAGCCTAGGGCGCGGGCGCGGGCGGCGCGGGCGCGAGCGGCGCGGGCGGGGGAGGCGGGCAGAGGAGGAAGGGAGTGGTTGGGAGCCGGGCTGCGGCAGCCTCAGGTCTCCTCAGCGGCGGCAGCGTCCCCTCCTCCCGCGCCTCAGCCGCCTGCGTCCGTCGGGAAAGATGCCCTCAGCCCAGGGCTGGGAAGAAGGGACCCGAGTCGCCGCCCGAACCGCGGCTGTCGCCCGCGTCCTCTGAATTCGTCAGCGCAGCCCCTCGCTGAGGGGCGGCGGCGGCGGCGGCGGCCGCAGGGGGCGAGCGGGAGCCCGGGCGCTGCGGCCTCCGGCATGGAGCGGGCTCGCGCGGCCAAGTAGCCGCCGCCCCCGGAGCCCGGTGCGAGAGCCGCCCGCAGCCGGCCTCATCCCGGCTGCGCCGCCGGCCAGGCCCCGGGAGAAGCCGGGAGGAAGATGACGCGTCCTCGCCGCAGTCCGCTGGAAGCAGGACTCGCTGCAGAGCCCTAGGAAGAAAGAGCTCGGAGCGGAGGCTCGGCGTGCTCCGAGCCAAGCCGGGAGAGCCGCTCCGGCAGCTGCCCTCCCTTTGCCACTGAGGACTCGCCCAGGCGCTATCCGAGTGGAGGTTGGGAGCATTTGCAGCAGAATTTTTGGCTTTCCCTCCCCCTCCATACATTCCCCCCTCCTCCTGTTTCAATTTTTCTTCTTCCCGGGAAGTGAATTGCTGATGCCAAGGGGACTTTATTCATTAATGATGCAACTGGATTCGTTTCAGGATTATGTTGCACGAATTGAATTTTGAATGAAGGAGTTTTTTTTTTTTTTTGAAAGGAGTTTTGCCTCTTTAGTTCGTTGTACTTATAATTATTATTTTATTTAAATATACAATTTAATTGTATTATTCTCTTAAAATATTAAATCTATATTTTATGGACACTTACCCTCAAGATATATATGTTTATGGGTGAAATTGAAGACGCTTCCGTTAAGTGAGGTGACTGGTGTATTGGATGTTTAATTCAGCACCAGCATTGCATGACAGTTATTGAAATAACAAGTGGTTTATTTTTAAAAACCACATCTTTAAACTTTTAGGTTCAGATAGTAACAGTAGACATCGTAAGGGCATTTCAAAGAAAACCAGCAGAAATCGAAGCAAACATGTCCGGAGAAGTGCGTTTGAGGCAGTTGGAGCAGTTTATTTTAGATGGGCCAGCTCAGACCAATGGGCAGTGCTTCAGTGTGGAGACGTTACTGGACATACTCATCTGTCTTTACGATGAATGCAATAATTCTCCATTGAGAAGAGAGAAGAACATTCTTGAATATCTAGAATGGGGTAAGTTTTATTTTTAATGCTCTTAATGTGTTGCTGGGTGTGAGCATTATTAACTATAGTGAAAATGATGTGTATATCCTTAACAACAGAACAAACGCCTATTAGTCAAGACTTCTTTCTCCTAGTTTTTCCTAACTGTTTGCCAGGGTAAAGCGGTGCCGCTTAATTGTTGCCTGGTTGTTTGGCCTTGCTGTTTGTGAACTCACTGCGTTTCGGGGACGGGAGGTGGGGCAGCAGCAGGAGCTTCAGAAGTAAGGCTGGGATTGGCAGAATTGGATTATTGAGCACACTTGTCACAACCGTTCAGTGGGAGGGTATTTGTTGGTTGGAACATTCCTTCCTAGTCTTTGAAAATCACTGGAGATGAGAGGAGATGTTGAAGTCCCTATGTTCATTTTAGGACAACAGGAACATGGAGGTGGTGATCAGCGGATTTATTCTCATCTCTGGATAGCACTGGCAAAGGAAACTACTAAACTTGGACTTTCCAAAAATGACTAGGTTCCTGAAAAATAATAGAAATTGTGTGTGTGTGTGTGTGTGTGTGTGTGTGTGTGTGTGTGTGTGAAGCAGATGTAGTTGGAGAATGTTTGGAGGCAGCTCCACCTGCCTTAGATTTTATTCTAAATTGAACTTGTATCTACACTGGCTAGATGTGACCCAGGTGACCTGTAGTAGTGGCCTAGATCAGTGATGCGGGCAAACTCTGCATGTGACCTTCAAGGCTTGTCTGAACTCCTGGAGCCTCTGATGTCACTCTCTCCTGTGAGGGAAATCTGACATCCAGCAGTGGCCTTCATTGCCCAGGCTGGTGGAGAGTGGTGCTGGAGCTCCGGAAGGATTTGGGCCATTTAGAATTTTGTGCTGTTGAAATACTTTTCGCCAGCTAAATGATTTTTATATCGAAGATCTTTATTCCCAAGTAAACCTTCATTTTTCTGA
Organism: Mus minutoides; assembly: GCA_902729485.2. Taxonomy (NCBI): domain Eukaryota; kingdom Metazoa; phylum Chordata; class Mammalia; order Rodentia; family Muridae; genus Mus; species Mus minutoides. Next base: position 928,617 of record LR749990.1, on the reverse strand, counting down.
AGTTAATTAAAAAATTAAGTGCCCGTTGTTGTTTCTGTTTTCAAGTTCATTCAAAATTTGTTTCTCAAGTCAATTCCCCCTTTAAAAATACCTACATGAAGCAATTTTAATTCTCCAGTTTTCCAGTATTAGATGAGTGATTGCTAGTAGCACGATGTTACAGGGTTTAAAAGAAAATGTGCAAATGTTCATGGGATGATTTCACAAAGCAGTTTGCCATCAGCATGCTGGGAATGTAAGAAATCTTAAACCAATTGTCAGGCAACTTCTCTCTTGAGAGTAGGTAATTTTTATGTTGGCACTGACTTTGTATCTACCTGCCTTTTTATGTGTAGGATACAATATTTTATGAAGCATATGGATTCTTACACCCTGTGTTTCATAAACTTAGGAATTCTGTGGTGTTTCTTTTTTTGAAGACTTAAAAGGTTTCAGTACTCCCAGAGTTGGAATTTGAGTCCTTCAATTACAGCTTCATAGTGATACTGTAGTCTGTTATTATGATTGTCATTTAATATCCTTTTCATTTGCAAAACAGTAGGAGAACTCTTTGTACATAGCAGTGGCAAATATAATTTAAAATAGTGTATTATATAAGGGAAAATACATTTTCATGACTTCTTGATGTGTAGTAGTTTTATGCTATGGGGTATTTTGCCATCTTATTAAAATAACCTCTGTATCTTCCATTTAGCATCTTTTCTTGGATTTTTTTCTCTGTTTATGAAGACACTTTGCAAACACATATTTACTTATACTTAAAAGTTAAACAAAGATCAAGTGTTTGGCTACATTCATTTTTTTTTTTTTTTTTTTTTTTTTTTTTTTTTTTTTTTTTTTTTTTTTTTTTTTTTTTTGTTCAGAGAGAGGGTCTTATGTCACTCTTGAAGTTACTATGTAACTGAGGCTGGCCTTGAATGCCCAATCCTTCCTTCCATCTACCTCTATCTTTGCAGTGCTGGCATTACTGTGCATTACCATGTGCAGATTATATAGTGCTGGGAATTGAACCAAGGGCTTTATATATTCTAGGCAAGTACTCACCAATTGAGTTTGATCCCCAGTCCAAAATCTTTATTCTTATTAATAATTTCATGTCTTACCTTTTTAGTTGTCTGATATATGGTATGATGAGACTGTACAGTCTCATAAACCATTACTGGTACTCTCAAAAGGTTTATTTTTATTATTTTAAATTATATATGTGTGAGGGTCTGGTATGTGTTGTAAGTGCAAGCTCTTGAGGAGGCCCCAGACATCTGATCCCCTTGGAGCTGGATGCTGGTGACTGACCTGGGGGCAGGGAATCAAACTCATGTCCTCTGGAAGAACCATTTGCGCTCTAAGCAACCAAACCATCTCTTCAACTTCAAGAGAGAAGTTTAAAACTTAAAAAACTCCTCCTCTTCCTCCTCTTTCTCCTCCTCTTCTTTTTCTTCTTCTCTTTAGATTATGATAGACGTATCATTTCCCCTTCCTTTTCTTCCATCCAAATTCTTCTATAGCTCTTTTTCAAATTCATGGCTTCTGTTTTCATTAATTGTTTTACACACACACACACACACACAGACACGCACATACATATATACTCCTAAAATCATAAATATATGCTTAGTCTGCATGATGTTACTTGTATTTATGTTTTCAGGGCTGAATATTTGGTTTTGGATAACCAGTTGGTGTTCTCTTCCTGGGGAAGAGATACTAGAACTTTTAAGGAATTATTTTGTGTACTTTAGTCTCTTAAGCCTCTGGCATGCTCTTCCCTTCATAAGAATTAGGAGTGGAAGTGTTGCAGCGATGGCATCGTAAGTGGTTTTGTTTACTGTCTTTGAGCTATTGCAGATCTTAGATTAAGAATGATAGTGTCTTTTCACTTAAGTATTGCAATGAGTCATTCCTCCTTCATTTATTAGTCTATCACTACATTTTGGAAAATGTTCTATATTGTTCCCATTGCAAAAAAATGTATAAGAATATCTAGATTAGGTTTTCAGATTGTGAATTGACTGCACCTTAAATTTTTAATGAATTATTAACTTTTTGGGATGGAAATTTATAAGAATAATACTAAGGTTAAATTTGACATTTTAGATTTGCTTCAAGATGTCATCTTTGGTTTGATTTTTGTCATTCAAAAAGTATTGTCTTTAAGTCTTTTAAAAGACCCAGTAATTGAAATAGAATAGTGTAATTAAACATTACATATAACATGTTAAATATTTGTGTTTGGCATTTGCATTATTGACGTACCACCCAGATGCTCCATATTTTTGCAAGGGATGTCTGGTTACTTTTAAACATGTAGTCAAAATTTTGTGTGTATCGCCCCATTAATTTCATTTGATTCCAAGTTATGGTCCATTTCATTTCTGTAGTGGTACAGGTAATGTTTTGTTCTTAACAGTACCACAGGAAGAAAACTTGACTATTCCAAGTCAATCATGCTGCTTTTCTTTTATAGCATTTCTTGGTTTTGGTGCTGAGGAAGAAAAGTAGAGTCGTTGAGAGGAAAAAGGGATTAAGTCAGTGAGTGCTAGCCCAAGGGGATACAAACACTGTAAGACCAGAGGTCACTTCTGAACTTAATAATGTATATTTATTTTCTAGTTACAGCAAGCAAGACTTGAAAAGCTTTCTTTCCTTTGATTGTTAAATTGTTGAAAAGATGTCTACTTATAGTCAGTAAGATTTGAAAGACTGTCTTTGATTTTTAAGTTGTTGGAAAGGTTATGGTTTCTGTTTTTGTTTATATAAAAATAATTTTGTTGTCAGTAGTGGTTATAGTTAAGTTATAGTGGAGCTATAGAAGTAAAGTAGTTGTGATGTTGGGAACTAACTTGTTAGTGATGACCGATACATTCACTGTCATTACATTGTTTTTCTTCTGCTTTGAAATGAGAATTTTGAATGTTAAGGAATTACTAGTTTATTTAAAAAGTGGATATAGGATAATACTACTCAGAACAAGAGGAACTGCCAGGATTCCCTGTATGTAGATTACTTTTCTAGACTTTCTGATCTTGATCTTCTAAGATTTCATGTAAGTTATCATAAACTGATTTTATAGCTTACTCAGATTGTATGCTACACCACAGGATAGTCTGATTATTAAACTTGTTGCTAGGTCATATCAACAGGTATTGTAAGATAAACACTAGAAGTTAGTTAGCATATGTATATATGTATGTATTATTTTATTATTGAGATAGGGTTTCTCTGTGTAGCCCTGGCTGTCCAGGAACTTGCTCTGTAAAGACCAGGGTGGCCTTGAACCTGGAGATTGGCCAGCCTCTGCCTCCTGAGTACTGGGATCAAAGGAGTGAGACACCACTGCCTGGCTTTTCAAAGAGTAGCTTTTTCTTGTGTGAGTTGGGGTGATGATGGCTTGATTGGAAGGAAGGAACTGAATCATTTCTAGAATACTTAACTTGTTCTTTATGTCTGCTGTTCCTCACTGTTAACTTTTCCTGAGTAGAAATATTTATCATATAGAATTGCTAAGATATTCATTGAATAAAGATTAAATTCATTTTAAAATAAACTCATTTGTGATCATTTGTAAATGTGTTTAAAGTATAGGTGTTTTCTTTACACTAGTCATGAAATATTCTGTTTTAAGGATGGATGTGGTTTATCTGAACCAGTGTTGACATGTGCTGGAATATTCTAAGTAATAGTTTCCTGTTGTACTGTTTCTCTCCCTTTCTCTTTTCTCTTCCTTCTTCCTGCTTACTTCTTCCTGAGGGAGTTGACAAATAATATTGGTTACTGTAACAACTTGCAGTATTGATTACTTGGTTAGTAAACTGCTTAAATAACAATGCTTTGTGGATGAAAACGATGTCAAGGTTCTCATTTTAAGAATTTTAGAAGTATTTCATATGGAAACAAGGCATACTTTACTATAGCAGTGTGAATAAATACTATAATATGTTGGGAACTTTATGAACTGTCCCATAAGTATTAGGGCTTGATTACCTCTACATAGTAAGTCCAAACTGCTTTAGGGCAAAGAACCAAACCTGGCATGAGTTTTCTTGTGCTACTCAAATCTTACTTACTGCCAGGAAATTGTGTGTAAAGCTCGTTCATTTTCATTCAGTTGGGTGTAATAGTTAAAAAAAAAATCAATATATGAAGTCTAACCAACATTTAAAAGTTAGGCTAGAAAAGAAAATAATCAGGTTCATCATTCCTAGAAAGAGGAAATGCAGAGCATTTGTGCTTTGTCACATTTCTCACTCTTGTATCTTACAGACTGAGATTAGAGGAGTTTGGAATGTTGTGTAGATGCAGATATATATGTTAGCTAATAATAAAAATATTAGAAGCATGGCTCCTATTTTCAGAAAGAACACATCAAAAGATCCAGGACAACAAATAGATAATATAATAAAGGGGAACGTACATAGGGACACGATTGGGAGGGCGAGGGGCAGAGGAGAGCCTGGACTAGGGAGAGGATGAGAATGAATTGGGGGGTGGGGTAGGGAGGGAGGTGTATTCAGGTGAGTGTACGTACTCTTTAGGAGTAGTTTGTCGTTGAATTCTTTTTTGAACTCTATTTTTGAGTCAGGGCTTCTTTATCTAGTTTACTTCTCTGGTTTCAAAGCGTGTTCCTTGAATCCATGCCCTATTACTGAGGTGTGTGTGTGTGTGTATGTAAATGTGCAGAGAATCTTGTAAGTTTGGAAAATCAACACAGATATAATTCAAGTAAAATATTTCAGGTTATCCTAGAATTAACAAAATGTATTGGATTACAGAATTGTACTGGCTAGTTTTGTGTCAACTTGACACAGCTGGAGTTATCACAGAGAAAGGAGCTTCAATTGAGGAAATGCCTCCATGAGATCCAACTGTAAGGCATTTTCTCAATTAGTGATCAAGGGGGAAAGGCCCCTTGTGGGTGGGACCATCTCTGGGCTGGTAGTTTTGGGTTCTATAAGAGAGCAGGCTGAGCAAGCCAGGGGAAGCAAGCCAGTAAGTAACATCTCTCCATGGCCTCAGCATCAGCTCCTGCTCCCTGACCTGCTTGAGTTCTAGTCCTGACTTCTTTCAGTGATGAACAGCAATATGGAAGAGTAAGCTGAATAAACCCTTTCCTCCCCTACTTGCTTCTTGGTCATGATGTTTGTGCAGGAATAGAAACCCTGATTAAGAAAAGAATCATCATTTTGAGTAACGTCTGTAGGGTTGATGACAAGTATTCTAATGCATATTCTTAGAGAAATGTTCCTTTGCAACTTTTTATTGAGGTTAGAGAGAAACTTTGAGAAACTTGAATCTAGCTTTGAGTAAATTATATTTTACTTAGTGCCTGTAGACTTATTTATCTGTGTGTGTGTGGAAGTCTCGTGACCTGAGAGATAAATTTAATCATGGTAGAGTAGTAATAATGGTGCTGTTGATAGAATGACATCTAAGAGACAGGCTGCTAGCTCCTGGATGACTGAGATGTCTTATGACATTCTTCTTGTTCTAATCGAGCTAACTCCCCATGGAAAGGCATTTACATAATTTTAGATACAGAAATTCTCACTTTGATTTTATAGCTCCAGTTACTATAATTTTAACATTTACAAAACTATTTTATGTCTAAAATTTCATTATGATGTTTAGAAAGAAAAAGCCTTGACTCTTGCAATTTCATAATCCACTGTGTTTTGTTTTCCCCCAGGGTAACAGTATATTAGCTAAGCAATGGGTTTCTGTCCTCTCAATTTGTGCGAACTTTTATTACTATGTGTAATGATTTATGCATTTCATGTGTCAGCATCTATTTGTTTATATGTATTATAAAGAAACCAGACGATGGCTCCTCTTTATTAAGGAGAAACCCATGCACAACCGGTGTTATTTTGGCAGTGTGTGGACAGCTAAAACTTTGTGATTACTCTACAGTTTTGTTCTAAGTTTCAGCATGGTAGATAATAATACTGGAGGACAATCAACCTTATTGTTCAAAAACAAGTGAAAGTGTCTTTCTCAGCTATGCAGTCTTAGGTTTTTTTTTTTTAGGATGTTTTGCATTAAATGTTTTGTTCTTTCTAGCTAAGCTATTGGGGATGGGAGTAAATATTAAACTTATACTGTCTTTTCTACCACTAGTAATAGATACTATGCAGTGACTAGTTACATTTTATTTTTGTATTTATGTGGCTTCAATCTGAAAATTAGTGGTAGAGTTCTAAAGCTCAACTCAGAAGGTTAAATTTTTTATTGATGTGATGTTCATGTAGTACCTTTTATGGACTAAAATTAGTCAGCATCCACAGATCCATGTGGTCTTTTAGTAAGTATGAAGAAAATGAACACTTTCCACAAGTATTTCCTAAACTGCATTTCAAGAGGCACACTGAATATTCCACAAATTATGGGTTAATTGGATATGTAGGGCTGGAAACTAGTATTTTAGATACATGCCTTTTTTCCTTATCATAGAAAAAGTTTCACAAGCTCTGAACAGAAACCTTGTGCAAGGTTGGCCCAGATCACTTTAACTGTGGACCTTTGAGAGGAACACTGGATTGAACTTGGGACACTGTGGCCCACATGAGGAAACCATAGGCCATGACCAGAGTCTTTAAGCAGGTTATGTAAAAAGCACATTAAAAAAAATATTGTCACAGTGTGTTCAGAGCACAAACACAGGTAAGGGTTTGGCACATTTACATAATCTAGAAACCAGAGTAGCTGAGTTTCAGTTGGGATGGAGTTCAGCATTGGACAGGAAGATCTCACCTGTGTTGGAGAGTTCATACGCGCAGCGTCTGGTTTACAGAGGTGCTTCTCCTAGCCTAGTGGTTGGGGTTTTTTGTTTTGTTTTGTTTTTTGTTTTTGTTTTCCTTTTTTTCAGTAAAACATGGTCATTTTTTGTTCACTGGTACAGAGAAACTGTAAAGTAGAACAAAGCAAATTGGATTTATGAGAACTTTATAAAAATGGTAGAATTGTCCAGTTCTAGCAAGAATCTTGTCCTTAAGTGTCAGTGCTCACTAGGGGTGGCTAATACCGGAGTAATCCATATATGGTGAAGAGCAGTGAGCACTGCTTAGAAGTAAGTGTTCTGTGCTGAGATTTAAAACATTCTGGCTTGACATGGCTAAAGCCTCATTTTGAATTGTATCACTGACTCCCTGTGGTTTTGTCTTGACCAAAAAATTACCGTAAAGAAACATTTGAAAGTATACTAAGAGCTCAGGTGTTCATGAACCTGACATATTAATATGGTACCAGAAAGCTTTTCCGTACTGTGTACCCATACTTTCTTAGCATTTATGGTTAGAGCCACACTACTTGCAAGATTAGCGTAATTTCTATTTCTGACTTTTTAAACTGCATGCCTTTGTAATGTGTCATCCTTAGTGACTGATGCATGCTACACTAACAGTTTCTTCCAGAAAGTCCATTGCTATGTTAGTTGCTTGAGATTGTGATTGATGTTATCATCATGTTTCTTTTGCTTTCATAACTGTGAGGTAGTATCAGTTAAGTACCTGAGTTATCCTGGTTTTCCTCTGTTTTTGTGTATCTGGCTAAATTTATTTGTATTAAACTGGTAGATAGGGTTTTATACATTCCTGGGTATTACTGTTTCACTGCGTATCCCTTTCAAACGGCAGGAAGCCTTTAACATATTCCATGTCTCTAACTTGAAAATATGATGTCTTTATACATCCCGGAATTTAACAAAACACATTTCTGTCTGTCTGTCTGTCTGTCTTGTCTCTGTCTCTCTCTAGCCTTGGCTGCCCTGGAACTCACTCTGTAGACCTGTCTAGCCTTGAATTCAGAGATCCACCTGCCTTTCCCTCCTGAGTGCTGGGATTGAAAGGCATGTGCTAACAGCGCATGGCTTATGATTTTGTAATCATGTTAGTATCATGCTTAATATCTTTTATTGACTCTGGACAGCTTTTCAGAATAGTTTAGATACATACTTTTTCTTTTCTTCCTTATTTTTAAAGACAAGGTGTGCCTGTATAGCTCAGATTGGCCTTGGTTTGTGCTTCTTCTTCCTCCTGAGTGCTAGAATTACAGGTATGTATAACTCCCTAGTCACAACTTTTATACAGTGCTCATCTACTACCTTACATATTTAACTTTAAAAATGTTTTAATTGAAATAACCATAATTGTACAGAACTGCAAGTATTGTACACTTTTTCTTACTGAACTACAAGAATAATTTGTTTACTGATGTCCATTCTTTTGCAATATGTTTGTATGTATATCTATATACTTTTATATGACCATATGCAACTGTTCATATCCAGAAATTAACATTGATGAGATACTGTCATTTTATTTTCAGAAACTTTGAGTTTATCAGTTGATGTAGTGGTCTTGTTAGAACAACAGGATTCCGTCTGGAAACCTGGGTTATGTGGGAGTGGTATATCTTGCAGTGTTGGTTAAGACAGGTCTTTAGGTTTTCCTTGACTTTCACAACTTGGTCTCTTTTGAGGATTGCAGGCCTTCTGTAGTAACCTCCCCATTTGGATTTTCCTCACAGTTCAATTTAGACAAAATCTTGTTAGTATCTCAGAAGCAATGCAGTCAGTGTTCTGCTTGTATCCTGTCAGATGAGGCAGAGGTTTTGCACTGCCTTATTATATGCTGTGCTGACACTCACCAGGCTTCTCCACTGTAGTTACTGTTTGGGTGGGGTGTGCTAGAACATGCCTGTCCTCCTAACCCCAAAGGCTGAGGCAGGATCATGAATGGAAGCTCTGCTGGGTTATATAAGAGAGTTTGAGCCTGACCAGAGCAACACATGGAGACACAGCAGCAGCAGTAGCAGCAGCAGCAGCAGCAGCAGCAGCAGCAATAGCAACAACAACATCAGACAAACGAACTGAAATCATGACAGAACAATTATTTCTTTCCCTTTACAATTATTGGAGAGCTATTTTATATTATGTGTCTATCTTTGCATTTTTAAATTGTATTTATATCTAGAATAGCTTATTTATTTACTTATTTATTTATTTTGTTAAGCTTAGTAGGTTAGAACACTTCACTACACATTAGTAGAAGAGTTACCCAAGTGCTCTATGAAGGAACAAATTATACTGTACTTTCAGTTTTTCTCTTTGAAAATGTTTCAAATTAAAAAAGTGAAAACATGATGAGAGAAGTAGGCTAGGCAAGGGCCATATATGAATTGTATATGCCACCTTCAGTGGTTGGAATGTTATCATGGGATCTTCAGTAGCTTAGCCTGACCTGGATTTAGTCAATAGGAGCTCCTTCAAATTGTCCCTTTGATGTGACCCCATGATTTCTTGAGCAATTTCTTGCTTTTTTGTATAACAAAGTGGCTGAGGCTTGTCCTGTTCTTTTCTTGACCCTGCGTTGGAACCAGCAAGCTTTTAAGGACTGCAAGCACCTTTTAGGAGAAGGAGTCACTCTGTAAGACAGGGTGAGGTCTTGCTCCGTGGGAGCTCACTGCTTCTCTTTTAGTGGACAGTGCTCCCCTCCATTAGTCCACCTGGACCTTGCCCTGTCCAGCCAGCTCCCCATTTCATGTATCTATTGACATCTGTATTTCAAATCTGCATGTACTTTGGTAGATACTTGTCTTTATTTTATAGGAGATATTTCTGTCTTTATTTTATAGGAATGGTCATGAATTTGCACCAATATCCCTAATCTAATGCTACAGGGCTTATTTTACGATTCTTTTTTTGGTTTTCTTGTTTTTCCATATTGTAAACCTCCTTCCCAGTAGTCAGTGAGAAGAACGATCCTTTTATCTCTCACATACTTGAGAGAGGCGGGGTGGTAGGTAGGTGAATTCAGGTGAGTGTACGGACTGTTAAGGAGGCTGAAGCTTCAGATCACCCAGGAGCTGGAGCCAACTTGATGTGGGTGCTGGAAATTGATCTCAGGCCCTCTGCTTGAGCAGTAGGTGCTTCTAAGTGCTGAGCCATCTCTTCAGTTCCATTTATTTACTTAGGAGATCTCTCATCAGTCCTCCACTCCCTCATCTAGATAATCTGTTGACGATGCTGGCTTGCTGCTCTTCTCATCCCTAAAGCCATGCTCTTCACCTTGTTCTGTCTGAACACCACACCAGGCGTCTCTTCATCCCAGGCTTTCTTCTCACCCAAGGATGCTCGTTGTGTTCCCAGGCTCTGAAACTCCCAGAAGCCCTTTGCTGGTTGTCCTGTGCTTGAGCTAAGCTGTCAGCCTCCACGTGATTTCTTTTGCTTTTCTTTGTTTTGCCATGCCTACTGGCTTTAGGTGTGAATTGTTCAGGAAGAGGGGATGGCTATTTACCTAGTACATGCCTCTCTTTAGAATAGGATTATGGCTTGAGAATGGTTTTATTGAGTGATTTTGTGGTATGAACATCATGGAGTGTATTTATACAAACTTAAGATGCCTAAGATGTCACTAGAAGATAAAGTGAAATGGCACCACTATTGTAGATGTCTGCCATTAAGAAGGCTTAACTATATACACATATGTTTATGTGTGTAATTCTATTCATACACTTTTTTTTTTTTAGGTGGAGTTTTATTAAAAACACTAATCTGGTTTTGAGTTCAAGTCCTTTTCTTTCTCTCCCAGCTTTTGGATTACAGGCATGGGCTACCATGCCAAGCTCCCCTAGTCACTCCCCTGGTCTAAAAGAAATCCTTCCAAAAATTTATAGAGTGTAACAGTCTTTTTGATATATATCCTGTGAACTTTAACCATGCTGTCATGGGACAATTGATATGGCTAAAGTATAGCACAGTGTGTTTCGCTCCCACAATCCTTTTGTGCCGCACTCAGCTGTTATTTAGCTAAAAGGAAAATGGTTGCTAATCAAGGGATGTCTGGTTAGTCTGAGTTTTTACATTCTGGCCAGTGGTTTAACTTCCCCACTCCTGTGCCATCATGCTTATTATATTCAAGGCCAGCAGCTGTCTGTCTAATCTGCTTCAGAGTTATGGCAGGAACTTGTTTCTTCTTTTATTTACTCTACTTTTTTCAAAAGTGGTTTTTTTTCTTTAGAAACAAACTTTTTAATGGGCAAATAAGGACAATTTCTTAATTGTTGATGGTCTGCCATTTCCTTTAATAGCAGTAGACAGTCTATAAATAAGTACTTAGTAGAATGAGGTAGAGAAAAAGAATAGGGAATAGAGTAAAATGCAAATAGTCTAATTTGTCAATTAGTGCTTTCTTTCATTAAGTCTATATTTAACCTTATGTACTGTAGACAGAACAAACTTTAGAGACTAGTATTGATGAATTAAACATATAAATAGAGTTTTGTTTTCTTTGCAGTTCTACTAAAACTATAATAAAGATTTTTAACAGTCATAAATGTCCCTAAATGAGAAGAGCAGGAAAGGAGACTTTAAGCAGTTTCATTTGTGAAGTGAATACATGAGTGATGCCAACCTCAGAGCCTGCGGGTCTAAGTTAGCACCAGTGAAAGCCAAGGACCTGCCCAGGTCAATTGGCAAAAGTTAATACACATTGAGTAGTTGTAGAAGTTGGTGTCTTCAGAATGCTCTGCAAGTTAACATGTGAGTCCAGCCGAGACACAGAGGCCAGCTAAAGCTGTTCTGGGGTGGGAAGGCTAGAGCTCCTGCTCTCTCTCTTAAGACAGGCTGCTCATCCTCAGTCAGTCAGGCTCCTGGCTGAGCGACACCAAGCATAGAACAGTGCACGCTTCAAACTTGAGACATCTGGGAGAGAGTTTAAAGTGGGTTAGAAAATGAAGCAGCTTGAAAAAGGGCTATTAAGAGAAAATTGTGTAGGAAAGAAAAAGTAACTAATTTACATGGTTATAATAATGGTGGCATTGATTAATGACCTGACTAAAATTATTCTATAATTACATTGGCAGGGAAATATAGGGAGGGGAGTGTGTTAGGGCCTGATACCTGCCTTAAATCTTATAGATGGCAACGCAGGTATATTTTATCTAATTTAGGAGAGTAGTTTATTCTGGGAAAAACTATGTAGGTTAAATCCTTTATATATGTTTTTAAACATTTACATAACTACTTCTAAAGTTATACAAGGCATATATGCAATGTTCATTTTGAAATGGAATTGAACATCAGCAATTGAACTTGAACAGAACAGTACAGACAAAGGAATCACACAAATGATGTAAATGGTGTTTAAGGTTTTAAGTAATGGAAAATCCAATGCAAATTGGTTTAAAAGTAAGAAAAGTTTTACTTGTTAGTGACTTATCAAGAACCTTGATGTCTTGAGCCTTTTGGTTTAGTGACTCAGCAAATATCCAGGCTCTGTGAATCTAGGGCAATGTGAACTTCTTTATCACATCCCGAAGGCTGTGGATGGCACTGGAGCAGAATGCTCCCAAGTTAGTGGGGAAGGAGAGAGAAATTCCTTTCCAGAGAGAAAAAGGCTTCTACAGTGGTTTCAGAAACCAGAGTTAAATCTATATTCGTGAGGGAGGCAGTCAATGATGCTGGTGGTGATGGGATTGTTAAGGTGTCTGAGCTGTGTGAAGGAAGAGTAAGATGTTTTAACAGATTTAGAATATGGTGAGATGGTGAGATGGTTTATTCATTAAAATGCTTGCTATGCAAATAAGAGGACTTGAGTTTGGATACCCAGAAGCCATTTAAGAGCTGTATTTGCACACTCTAGAACTCAGGAATAAGAGGGTGAGGTGAGGTGGGGTGGGGACAGGCTGTGCTGGTTAGGGTTTTATTTATTTATTTATTTATTTTGTTTGTTTGTTTGTTTGTTTTTTGTCAGCCTGCCACAGTTGGGTTTATTTAGGAAGCGGGAACCTCAATTGAAAACAATGCCTCTACCAGACTGTGCTGCAGGCAAGTCTGTGGGGCATTTTCATGATTAATGATTGATATGGGGAGGCCTTGTCTGCCATGGCAGTGCTGCCTCCCAGGTGGTCCTGGGAGATGTAAGAACATTAGCCATTTTGAGTCTGGAAAGCTAGCTAGTAAAGGCATCCCTCTGTGGCCTCTGCTTCAGTTCCTGTTTCAGCTTCCTGCGGTAATGGACTGTGATCAGGACTATAAGCTGTAAGGTAAAATAAATCCTTTCTTCCTTACATCGTTTTTGTCATTGTTTTATCATAGCAACAGACGATAACAGAGCTTAGGAGGACCTCTAGCATTTGCTGGCTAGTTACACTAGCCTCACTGATGAGTTCCAGTGTCAGTGAGAAGCACTGTATCAGAAAACTGTGGGAGGGTTTGGAGAAAGGAAAGGGAAATTATAATATAATCTCAGAAATAGAAGAAAAAAAACTCCATAAAACCAAATCCCTAAAGGTGGAGAGTGGCTTAGGAAAACATCTAATGCAGATCTCTGACCTTTCCATGCCTGCACACAGACTTGCATAGGCACATATGTACATACATGCACGTGCATGTGCAGCACAACACAAATTAGAATCTTAATTAGAAAGAGAATTTGGCTTCTGTTAGATCACAGGCAGTTTTCACTGCACTTGGCTTTGTGGGTTACTACTTTTGAAACATTTTTATTAGAAATTACTAGTGCTCTAGGAAAATTTGGAATTACTTTTTGTCTTTTCCTGATCACTTGTAAGAGATGCTTGCTATGATAATATACTTTTAATTTAGAGACTCAGGGCCAGTGTTACTATGTGGAAGAGATAGTGGAATGTATTAAAAATATCTATGATTAAATTTGAATTTGAAAATTGCATACAGTCATTGAAATGTTACCTTTCACAGCCTTCCCAATTTGTTGTTGTTGACTTATCCTTCCTCTGAATGCTTATAACACATGCTGTCGTGCTTCTTTGGCGGCAGTGTGAACCTTGGGTTATGACATGGCTTTTTAAATGTATGTCATACTAGGATCATCTCATATCTGCAGCACAAATTCCAACATATCAGTAGTTAGTGATAACTAGATGGTGTGTTTAGGAGGTCTGTTTAAAGTAAATTTAATAAATAAAGGTGTGTGTGTGTGTGTGTGTGTGTGTGTGAGAGAGAGAGAGAGAGAGAGAGAGAGAGAGAGAGAGAGAGAGAATGAATTTGATACAACAGTTAAGAGTCATCTAGGAGGAGGGGAAATGCTTCCATCAGATTTGCCTGTAGGCAGATCTGTGGAGTATTTCTTGATTAATAATGGCTGTGGGAAGGCCCTGTTCCACTGTGGGTGGCGCCACCCCTAGGCAAGTGGTCCTGGGTTGTATAGAAAAGCAAGTGGATCCTGCCTTGAGTTCCCCTCCTTACTCAGAAGTCATTTTCCTGAGTATTCTAGTTGCCAGGTACTCTTTCCCATCTTTCCCCCTATTTAAATTTACACATATGGTTGTTTTACCTGTATTTATGTGTGCCACGTGAATTTTCTGTGGCTAGAAGAGGGTGTTGGATCCTCTGGAACTAGAGTTACAGAGGTGGGTTCTGGGAATGGAACTGCTCCAGCCCCCTCATATCCTTTTATAAAGAAGCGTGCATTGCGCAGGATTTTGTTCTCAAAAGTTCATAGGGCTAGCAGGTGAGTTAGGGAGTGGATTCTGGGCATCGCTCACACTGCTCCTACTCCTTTGCTTTGCTTCAGGCTTTGTCTTCACTCAGTTGTCTCAGCAGAGGTACTTGCAAACATTTTAGCTGGAATGGCCTGTGTGTATTCACTCAGACACATGGAATCTTAATCATTGCCAGGTGCTCAGACCCTCCAGGACTCACCTACTCTTGCTCTGGTCCTCATTGCAGGCCAGAAACATGCCCTAGGTCTCAGGAGAGAGGCAGGAGAGCCTGGAGGCTTTGGGCTGCCTTCAGGAGCCCTCAGACTACTTGTGAGGGTCGTGTTTCTTCTGGCTTGTCAAGACCAAGAGAAGGGCCTTTTCTTGGAATCACAGAGGTTGGGTCAAGGTTAGGGTTCTTTGACTGGCTGATAGCCATGGAAATTCAGCCTGATGATGTATTTGAGCTGTGATCTGAGGGACTTTGGTGTTTCTCTTGGGCTTCCAAAAGGAAGGCTGAAACTTAGGGCATAGAATCTACTCACCTCCATCTGATTCTGGGTAAAACAGATAAACCAGCGGGAAAAGAATTCGAAAAAGGCACAACCTTAGATAGGTGGTACCAACCTGAGTTGTGCTTGGTCCCCTTTACGGGAAGCTTTTCCTTAGAGTGAGGAAAAGAGGGTTAGGCCAAGAAAATTGTTATTTTCCCTGCAAAATAATATACCTCATATCCTGCAGATGTTCTTACTGGGAAACAAAACCCTTGAATGGAGTCCATTTCTAAGATATTGCCATTCATTTGTATTTGAGTCAGTTAAAAATTCAATTAAGATATGAACTGACAATCTCAGAAAGTCTACTACAGGTCAGGAAATAATCTAGTGTAGTATCTTCACAGTGAAGTATTTCTACCCATGATGGTGAAGACTTCTCAGGGTATATGTGGGTACAGAGAGTTTTAAGGGTATCACTTTAT
>LR749990.1:884134-906716 GCA_902729485.2 Mus minutoides | reverse complement strand
TCTGGCTGGGGGAGGCCCAGCCTCCGGTGGGGCGGAGTTCTCAGTTCCTGCCCCTGGAGTGAACTGCTGACCCGCTGCTCCCAAAACCACCTCTGCACTCACGCGTAACCCCAATGCGATCTTAAAGTCCTGGGGTGTCCCTAGCTGTGTCTGCTGGGCTCAGAGGAAAGATGGCGCGGCGGCGCGGTTCTGGCTGGGGCCTCATATCCTTTTATAAAGAAGCGTGCATTGCGCAGGATTTTGTTCTCAAAAGTTCATAGGGCTAGCAGGTGAGTTAGGGAGTGGATTCTGGGCATCGCTCACACTGCTCCTACTCCTTTGCTTTGCTTCAGGCTTTGTCTTCACTCAGTTGTCTCAGCAGAGGTACTTGCAAACATTTTAGCTGGAATGGCCTGTGTGTATTCACTCAGACACATGGAATCTTAATCATTGCCAGGTGCTCAGACCCTCCAGGACTCACCTACTCTTGCTCTGGTCCTCATTGCAGGCCAGAAACATGCCCTAGGTCTCAGGAGAGAGGCAGGAGAGCCTGGAGGCTTTGGGCTGCCTTCAGGAGCCCTCAGACTACTTGTGAGGGTCGTGTTTCTTCTGGCTTGTCAAGACCAAGAGAAGGGCCTTTTCTTGGAATCACAGAGGTTGGGTCAAGGTTAGAGTTCTTTGACTGGCTGATAGCCATGGAAATTCAGCCTGATGATGTATTTGAGCTGTGATCTGAGGGACTTTGGTGTTTCTCTTGGGCTTCCAAAAGGAAGGCTGAAACTTAGGGCATAGAATCTACTCACCTCCATCTGATTCTGGGTAAAACAGATAAACCAGCGGGAAAAGAATTCGAAAAAGGCACAACCTTAGATAGGTGGTACCAACCTGAGTTGTGCTTGGTCCCTTTACGGGAAGCTTTTCCTTAGAGTGAGGAAAAGAGGGTTAGGCCAAGAAAATTGTTATTTTCCCTGCAAAATAATATACCTCATATCCTGCAGATGTTCTTACTGGGAAACAAAACCCTTGAATGGAGTCCGTTTCTAAGATATTGCCATTCATTTGTATTTGAGTCAGTTAAAAATTCAATTAAGATATGAACTGACAATCTCAGAAAGTCTACTACAGGTCAGGAAATAATCTAGTGTAGTATCTTCACAGTGAAGTATTTCTACCCATGATGGTGAAGACTTCTCAGGGTATATGTGGGTACAGAGAGTTTTAAGGGTATCACTTTATAATCTTCCACTTCTTTAAGTGCTCCTTTAAAAATCCCCTCTGCTTGAGAACGCTCTGAAGTCAGTTGACTTCTCTTTTTCTACTTCCATTTGACAATTACTCATCTCCCACTGTGTAAAATAAAGCATACTTTTCACTCATTTTGAATCTGGTTTATTAGTGGTATCTTGCCTTGGAGGAAAACCTCTGACTCAGTGTAGGTCAGGAACCTGCCACAGGTCTCAGTAGCAAGGTGGACAAGCCTGGATGCTCTGTGCTGCTCCGGGAGCTCTCAGCAGCTAGTTCTGAAAACCTCACCTCTCTTCACACCTCTTCTGAAGAGCCTTGGTTGTGAAATTGAAGGGGGTGCTTGGAAATGTTAACTCCCTAGGCAAGGTAAAACAAAAGGAGCTGCTGTCACGTGTTGAAGCTCTATTTTATTTTCCTACTTTATAAGTGGCTGTCTAGCATCTGTCTCCCTGGAAACTGATACCACTTGAGATCTTGGTTATATATGGTAATAACACATTTATTTGAATAAAGAATTAAATACATGTTTCAACAGAATTGTCTCACTTTTGCCATTGGTTTTGGAAAACCAAAGAAATAAAATAGGACACATTTATCTAAGTAATGTTGCTATCGTTTCTCAAAAGTACTGTGAAGCCAGGCTTAGTGGTACACATATTTAGTCCTAGAACTTGGAAGACAGTGGCAAACTGATCTCTATGAGTTCGAGACTAGCCTAGTCCACATAGTGAGTTCCAGGACAGCTAGGGCTACATAGTGAGACCCAGTCTGAAAAGCAAACAAACAAATACTGGAAAGTTTGAAAGAATTCAGGACTAAACCTGTCTCATCCTTAAATTTTTATTTTATTTTATTATATATATATATGTATATATATATATATATTGTCTTAGAGAATATAAATGGCTTTTAGAAACAACATATAACTAGATTTTTGTTCCTGAGTATGAAATACTTACATTTTTGTAGCAGAACCTTAATCCAGCAATATGGCCGCCTTGGCTGAAATACAGACGTGCCCCTTAGTACATACCTTTGTTTTTATTTTTTTTTTTAATTAGATATTTTCTTTATTTACATTTCAAATGGAATGTAGTATCCACGCATTGGTCTTTCTTTGTTTTCTTGTGTTTTGCAAATTGTATCTTGGGTATTCTAAGTTTCTGGGCTAATATCCACTTATCAGTGAGTTCATATCAAGTGACTTCTTTTGTGATTGGGTTACCTCACTAAGGATGATATCCATTTGCCCAAGAATTTTATAAATTCATTGTTTTTAATAGCTGAGTAGTACTCCATTGTGTAAATGTACCACATTTTCTGTATCCATTCGTCTGTTGAGGGACATTTGGGTTCTTTCCAGTTTCTGGCTATTATAAATAAGGCTGATATGAACATAGTGGAGCATGTGTTCTTATTACCAGTTGGAACATTTTCTGGGTATATGCCCAGTAGAGGTATTGCTGGATCTTCTGGTAGTACTATGCCAAATTTTCTAAGGAACATCCAGACTGATTTCCAGAGTGGTTGTACCAGCTTGCAATCCCACCAGCAATGGAGGAGTGTTCCTCTTTTTTCACATTCTTGCCAGCATCTGCTGTCATCTGAGTTTTTTTTTTTTTTTTTTTTGTTCGGTCAACTCCATACGCTCTGCTCGCTCCGGCCGGGCCCCGCTCGCTCCAGTCGGTCCTGCTCGCTCCAATTGGCTCCGCTTGCTCTGCTTGCTCTGCTCTGCTCCGCTCGACCCCGCTTGCTCTGGCCGCCCCGCTTGCTCCGGCTCCGGCTCCGCTCCCTCTGGCTGTCCCCGCTTGCTCCTGGCGGCCTGCTCACTCCGGCCAGCCCTGATCGCTCCGGTCGGCAGCTCCGGTCCAAGGATTCGGGTTTTTTTTTTTTTTTTTTTGGTTTTTTGAGACAGGGTTTCTCTGTATAGCCCTGGATGTCCTGAGCGTACTTTGTAGACCAGGCTGGCCTCGAACTCAGAAATCTGCCTGCCTCTGCCTCCTGAGTGCTGGGATTAAAAGCGTGCGCCACCACGCCTGGCTCAAGGATTTGTTTTTATTATTATTCTTCATAAGTATGCTGAAGGATTCGTTTTTATTCTTCTTCTTCATAAGTACGCTGTAGCTGACTTCAGACGAACCAGAGGAGGGCATCAGATCTCATTACAGGTGGTTGTAAACCACCATGTGGTTGCTGGGATTTGAACTCATCACCTTTGGAAGAGCAGTCGGGTGCTAAGCCATTCTGACTGGAGTGAGGTAGACTGTCAAGGTTGTTTTGATTTGCATTTCCCTGATGATTAAGGATGTTGAACACTTTTTTCAGGTGTTTCTCTGCCATTCGGTATTCCTCACTTGAGAATTCTTTGTTTAGCTCTGTACCCAATTTTTTAATGGGGTTATTTGAATTTCTGGAGTCTAGCTTCTTGAGCTCTTTGTATATATTGGATATTAGCCCCCTATCAGATTTAGGATTGGTAAAAATCCTTTCCCAATCTGTTGGTGGACTTTTTGTCTTATTGACAGTGTCTTTTGCCTTATAGAAGCTTTGCAATTTTATCAGGTCCCATTTGTCAATTCTTGATCTTACAGTACAAGTGATTACTGTTCTGTTTAGGAATTTTTCTCCTGTGCCCATACCTTCGAGGGTTTCCTCCACTTTCTCTTCTATGAATTTCAGTGTCTCTGGTTTTATGTGGAGGTCTTTGATCCACTTAGACTTGAGCTTTGTACAAGGAGATAAGAATGGACCAATTCGTATTCTTCTGCATGATAACTGCCAGTTGTGCCAGCACCATTTGTTGAAAATGCTGTCTTTTTTCCACTAGATGGTTTTAGCTTCTTTATCAAAGATCAAGTGACCATAGGTGTGTGGGTTCATTTCTGGGTCTTCAATTCTATTCCATTCATCTACCTGTCTGTTACTGTACCAGTACCATGCAGTTTTTATCACAATTGCTCTGTAGTACAGCTTGAGGTCAGGCATGGTGATTCCACCAGAGGTTCTTTTATTGTTGAGAATAGTTTTTGCTATCCTAGGTTTTTTATTGTTCCAGATGAATTTGCAAATTGCCCTTTCTAACTCAGTGAAGAATTGAATTGGAATTTTGATGGAGATTGCATTGAATCTGTAGATTGCTTTCGGCAGGATAGCCATTTTGACTATATTAATCCTGCCAATCCATGAGCATGGGAGATCTTTCCATCTTCTGAGATCTTCTTGGATTTCTTTCTTCATAGACTTGAAGTTCTTATCATACAGATTTTTCACTTCCTTAGTTAGATTCACACCAAGGTATTTTATATTGTTTGTGACTATTGTGAAGGGTGTTGTTTCTCTAATTTCTTTCTCAGCCTGTTTATCCTTTGTGTAGAGAAAGGCCATTGATTTGTTTGAGTTAATTTTATATCCAGCTACTGCACTGAAGCTGTTTATCAGGTTTAGGAGTTCTCTGGTGGAATTTTTAGGGTCACTTATATATACTATCATATCATCTACAAAGAGTGATATTTTGACTTCTTCCTTTCCAATTTGAAGCTCCTTAATTTCCTTTGTTGTCGAATTGCTCTGACTAGGACTTCAAGTACTATATTGAATAGGTAGGGAGAAAGTGGGCAGCCTTGCTTGACTAGTCCCTGATTTTAGTGGGATTGCTTCGAGTTTCTCTCCATTTAGTTTGATGTTGGCTACTGGTTTGCTGTAGATTGCTTTTATTATGTTTAGGTATGGGCCTTGAATTCCTGATCTTTCTAAAACTTTTATCATGAATGGGTGTTGGATTTTGTCAAATGCTTTCTCAGCATCTAGCCAGATGATCAAGTGGTTTTTGTCTTTGAGTTTGTTTATATAGTGGATTACGTTGATGGATTTCAATATATTAAACCATTCCTGCATCCCTGGGATGAAGCCTACTTGGTCATGATGGATGATCGTTTTGATGTGTTCTTGGATTCAGTTTGCAGGATTTTTTTTTTTTTCAACTTTTATTAGATATTTTCTTCATTTACATTTCAAGTGTTATCCAGAAAGTTCCCTATATCCTCCCCCCTCCCGGCCCTGCTACCCTACCCACCCGCTCCCACCCCCTGGCCCCGGCGTTCCCCTGTATTGGGGCAAATAAAGTCAGTTTGCAGGATTTTATTCAGTATTTTTGCATTAATATTCATGAGAGAAATTGGTCTGAAGTTCTCTTTCTTTGTTGTAATTGTGGCTTCATAGAATGAATTGGGTAGAGTACCTTCTGTTTCTATTTTGTGGAATAGTTTGAGGAGAGTTGGAATTAGGTCTTCTTTGAAGGTCTGATAGAACTCTGCACTAAACCCATCTGGTCCTGCTCATTTTTGGTTGGGAGACTATTGATGACTGTTTCTATTTCTTTAGAGGAAATGGGACTATTTAGATTGTTAATCTGATCCTGATTTAACTTTTGTACCTGGTATCTGTCTAGGAAGTTGTCCATTTCATCCAGTTTTTTTAGTTTTGTTGAGTATAGCCTTTTGTAGTAGGATCTGATGATGTTTTGGCTTTCCTCAGGATCTGTTGCTATATCTCCTTTTTCATATCTCATTTTGTTAATTAGGATGCTGTCCCTGTGCCCTCTAGTTAGTCTGGCTAAGGATTTATCTATCTTGTTGATTTTCTCAAAGAACCAGCTCCTGGTTTGGTTGATTCTTTGAATAATTCTTTTTGTTTCCACTTGGTTGATTTCAGCCCTGAGTTTGATTATTTCCTGCCATCTACTCCTCTTGGGTGAATTTGCTTCCTTTAGTTCTAGAGCTTCTAGGTGTGCTGTCAGGCTGCTAGTTTATGCTCTCTCTAGTTTCTTTTTGGAGGCACTCAGGGCTATAAGTTTTCCTCTTAGGAATGCCTTCATTGTGTTCCATAAGTTTGGGTATGTTTTGGCTTCATTTTCGTTAAACTCTAAAAAGTCTTTAATTCCTTCCTTCCTTCCTTCCTTCCTTCCTTCCTTCCTTCCTTCCTTCCTTCCTTCCTTCACCAAGGTATCATTGAGTAGAGTGTTGTTCAGTTTCTACATGAATGCTGGCTTTCTATTACTAATGCTGTTATTGAAGATCAGCCTTAGTCCGTGGTGATCTGATAGGATGCATGGGATAATTTCAATATTTTTGTATCTGTTGAGGCCTATTTTGTGACGATTATATGGTCAATTTTGGAGAAGGTACCATGTGGTGCTGAGAAGAAGATATATCCTTTTGTTTTAGGATAAAAATGTTCTGTAGATATCTATTAAATCCATTTGTTTCATAATTTCTGTTAGTGTCCATGTGTCTCTGTTTAATTTCTGTTTCCAGGATCTGTCCAATGGTGAGAGTGGGGTGTTGAAGTCTCCTACTATTATTGTGTGAGGTTCAATGTGTGCTTTGAACTTTACTAAAGTTTCTTAATGAATGTGGCTGCTCTTGCATTTGGAGCATAGATATTCAGAATTGAGAGTTCATCTTGGTAGATTTTACCTTTGATGAGTATGAAGTGCCCTTCCTTGTCTTTTTTGATAACTTTGGGTTGAAAGTCAATTTTATTCGATATTAGAATGGCTACTCCAGCTTGTTTCTTAAGACCATTTGCTTGGAAAATTGTTTTCCAGCCTTTCACTCTGAGGTAGTATCTTTCTTTTTTCCTGAGGTGGGCTTCCTGTAAGCAGCAAAATGTTGGATCCTGTTTGTGTAGCCAGTCTATTAGTCTATTTCTTTTTATTGGGGAATTGATTCCATTGATGTTAAGAGAAATTAAAGAAAAGTAATTGTTGCTTCCTGTTATTTTTGTTGTTAAAGTTGAGATTCTGTTCTTGTGGCTGTCTTCTTTTAGGTTTGTTGAAGGATTACTTTCTTGCATTTTCTAGGGTGTAAGTTTCCGTCCTTGTGTTGGTGCTTTCCTGTTATTATCCTTTGAAGGGCTGGATTCGTGGAAAGGTATTGGGTGAACTTGGTTTTGTCATGGAATACTTTGGTTTCTCCATCTATGGTAATTGAGAGTTTTGCTAGGTATAGCAGCCTGGGCTGGCATTTGTGTTCTCTTAGGGTCTGTATAACATCTGTCCAGGATCTTCTGGCTTTCATAGTCTGTGGTGAGAAGTCTGGTGTAATTCTAATAGGCCTGCCTTTATATGTTACTTCACCTTTTCCCCTTTCTGCTTTTAATATTCTGTCTTTATTTAGTGCATTTGTTGTTCTAATTATTATGTGTCTGGAGGAATTTATTTTCTGGTCCAGTCTATTTGGAGTTCTGTAGGCTTCTTGTATGTTCATGGGCATCTCTCTCTTTAGGTTTGGGAAGTTTTCTGCTATAATTTTGTTGAAGATATTTGCTGGCCCTTTAAATTGAAAATCTTCATTCTCATCTACCACTATTATCCGTAGGTTTGGTCTTCTCATTGTGTCCTGGATTTCTTGGATGTTTTGAGTTAGAATCTTTTTGCATTTTGCATTTTCTTTGATTGTTGTGCCCATGTTCTCTATGGAATCTTCTGCACCTGAGATTCTCTCTTCGATCTCTTGTATTCTGTTGCTGATGCTCGCATCTATGGTTCCTGATTTCTTTCCTAGGGTTTCTATCTCCAGAGTTGTCTCACTTTGGGTTTTCTTTATTGTTTCTACGTCCCTTTTTAGGTCTTGGATAGTTTTCTTCAATTCCATCACCTGTTTAGCAGTGTTTTCCTGTGATTCTTTAAGGACTTTTACCTCTTTAGCACTGTTCTCCTGTATTTCTTTAAGTGAGTTATTAAAGTCCTTCTTAAGGTCCTCTACCAGCATCATGAAATATGATTTTAAATCCGAATCTTGCTTTTTGGGTGTGTTGGGGTATCCAGGACTGGCTGAGGTGGGAGTGCTGGGTTCTGATGATGGTGAGCAGTCTTGGTTTCTGTTGGTAAGATTCTTAACGTTTGCCTTTCACCATTTGGTAATCCCTGGAGTTATTTGTTATAGTTGTCTCTGGCTGGAGCCTGTCTCTGGCTGGAGCCTGTTCCTCCTGTGACTCTGTCAGCTGTCCTGGGAGTCCAGCTCTATTCTGAGAGTTGGAGTTGGGGTTTTGCTTATGCTTTTGAATTTTAAAAAACTCTGTAAGAGAGAAATGAATATAAAATACTGAGTTTGTTAAGTAAGGACTGAATTTGAAAATTATGAGTCCTAAGTAAGAAGAAATTAGAAAGATGTCCAAACATATATAGTTTGTTTAGAAACATGGGCACAAATTTTTGACCAATAATAAAGTTCCCAGAGCTTCTGTTGCTTTCTGTCATAGGTGAGACACATTTTCAGTTTGTTTTTAGTATTTGTGGCTGGATGTGCTTGGCTGTAAGTCCAATGAGTCCAACTGACAGTGGCTTCAAACACTGGACATTCCTTACTAACCAAGAAGTCCTTAGGGCAGTCCTTGTCAGTTCCTGGCTCAGCAAGGCCAGTGTTGGATTTAGAAGGTCTTCTGAAATCTCTTGATTTTCCTGCTATTTGGCACAAGACAGCTGGCTCATAAAACAGCTAGCTCATCATTCTAGCAGCATCTTAAGTAGAAAGAGAGGGACTTTGGGAAAGGGATTAGTCCTTGTTTTCACTCTTCAGGGAAGAGGCCCCTTCCCAGGCCCTCTCAAGCACTTTTATGTCATTGTTTCAAATGATAGAAAATGAGTTTTATACTTACTCCTGACTGAGCGTTAGACAAGAGGAAAGTGACTGTCATGGATGGCATATGACTTGCAGAGTATCAGGCCTTAAAGTAGCAAGCAAACTAGTGGTAAACAAGATCCCCTGAATTTATAAGAATTAGTTTTTTGTAACTTTAATTTTTTCAAAGTATGTATGTATGTGTTTGTATATGTGTGTGTGTGTATAATTATTATTGTTATTATTATTATTATTATTATTATTATTATTATTTTTTGGTTTTTCGAGACAAGGTTTCTCTGTATAGCCCTGACTGTACTGGAACTCACTCTGTAGACCAGGCTGGCCTCGAACTCAGAAATCTACCTGCCTCTGTCTCCTGAGTGCTGGGATTAAAGGTGTTCACCACCACTGCTCTGCTTCAAAGTCTATTATTAATGATGGTTCTTAAATGCTTTGACCCCCCCCCCCCTTCTAACCTACCACCTACCAGAGGCAGTGGGAAAGAAAGGATAGGGGAAGTGGACTTGTTTAGGGTTCTTTGGAGCAAATCCTGAGTTTTCAGGACATCAGCAGCTCAGTTCACAGGTCAGCAGTGACAGCTCAAACCACTTGTAAACATTTCATGGATATACCAGCAGTCCAGTTTGGTAGAGTTGATGCTGCCTGTGCCCTGGACTACTTGTTGCCCTACCCTACCTGGCCTTGGAGGTTGGAGGTGAGGTGGCTCAGAGTCAAGGACACAGACTCTGGGAGCAGGTGAGAAACAGCAAGCTCATCTGAGAGCTGCTCTAAGCTCCCTTAATACCCTCCACCTGAGCCCCATTCATCCTAAGAGAGCATTTCTTCTAAACAGCAGTTCCTGATTGGCTAGCATTGTCTGCATCGGTAATCCTTGGTCTCTCTGGCAGTCCTCAATTAGGTCCTCAACAGGAGATGCTTTTGTGGCTGTGTGCATTCCTCCCTCTTCAGGTGTTTACATAGAGGTGGCCCTGCCCTTCCTGTTACAAGTGGGATAGCAAACAGGAATCAGCAAGAGGGTCCAGGGCCAACTGGAATGCCAGGAGAAGTTCTTGGCTATGTTTCTCTCAGTGAAAAGAAGACCAACAATCATTAACACAGCTAGCCAAGTCCAGCCAAGCCAATCAAACTCCCATCACTGTCTGTTTCTTCGTTTTTAAATTTCCCTCAAACATAATGTATCCTTCACGGGTATTGCTTCATCGTGTGCGTCTGTCTCAGCTGACATCACTTTGCCAATCAGTCCATGGAAGTGGTAAGAAACCACAACACATCACAAGTTTTTTGGTGTGTTTCTCTTTATGGAATTCCGACAAATTGAGCTCAACTAAGCAATGTAAGGAGGACCAATGTGCTGGGCGTGGTTGCTCACACCTTTAATCCAGCACTCCGGAGGCAGAGGCAGGCAGATTTCTGAGTTCCAGTTCCAGACAGAGAAACCCTATCTTGAAAAAAAAAAAAAAAAGGAGGAGGACCAATTCATGTGTGTCGATAGTGAAGAATTCTTCATTATGTGTCTTTTCACGTGCTTGCTTTAGCAGAACACCCTTTCACCTGTGTCTGCTTCAGCGAAATGTTCCTTCAGGAGTAGGCCTTAGCCTTTCACACCTATGTCTACTTTAATGAAACTTCCCTTCACATGTTTGCCCCAGTAAAACACCATCCAACCGACTTTTCAAAGAACCCATAAGTTTCCACTTCAATTTTTCTTTCTTTCTTTCCACCACTTATTTTTAGTGGTACTGAGAGTGGAATCCAGGGCCCTACACATCCTAAGTGGGCACTTGTCATTGAGTTCTAGTCTTGGCTTAGGCATTTCCTTAGCCCTAGGGTGCTTATAAGTCTTAGAACTCTAAGGATCTTATTGGATTATCAGATTTGTTTTATTTTTGATATAGGGTGTTGTTATAGATTCTGGGCTGGCCTTGAACTCATGATTTCCCTACCTCAGTCTTCTGAAGGACAGAATTATGAAGGTGTATCACCATGCCTACAGAACCACACTTGTTCATCTTTTATGGCACTGCTGGCCCTGTCCTAGGTGTTAAGGATCAGAATTTACATTATTCCATTAACTGAAGAAAGTGTCTTAGGCCTGTCTTTCTGGGGGATACTGATTCCATTTCTCTCCTTAGGTCACCAGCATTAACTCATTTCTTTGTGGATCTAGATTTTAGGGGTTATGCCAGGACCAATATGCTTTAAATTAAAAAACAAGTTTTAAAAGTTTATTGTAATGTATAGAATGTTTTGCTTGCATGTATATCTGTGTCCCACATGTGTGCCTGGTGTCTTCAGAGGCCAGAAGGTGTGGAATCCCCTGGAGCTGGAACTACAGACAGTTATGAGCCATCATGTAGGTGATGAGATCGAACCAAGTCCTATGAGGGAACAATCAGCACTCTTAACCACTGAGCCACCTTTCCAGCTCCTCTAATTTTTTTTTTTTTTTTTTTTTTTTTGGTTTTTCGAGACAGGGTTTCTCTGTATAGCCCTGGCTGTCCTGGAACTCACTTTGTAGAACAGGCTGGCCTTGAACTCAGATCCGCCTGCCTCTGCCTCCCGAGTGCTGGGATTAAAGGCGTGCGCCACCACGCCCGGCCAGCTCCTCTAATTTAAAAAAAATGTTATTTTTATTTTAAGTGTATGCATGTTTTCCTTGCATATTTGTCTGTATCCCACATGCCTGGTGCAGTGGAGGCCAGAAGAGGGCCTAGAACTCCAGTTCCAGATGGTTGTGAGCTGCCATATTGGTGCTAGGAATCAAACCTGGGTCTTCTGGAAGAGCAGCCAGTGCTCTTGACTGCTGAGCCATCTGTCTGTCCTTTATGCGTCTGGAGCATCTACTGATATTTGGGATCTATTTCATTTTTTAAAGTTTTGATTAGACATTTATTTCTGCTTCTTGGTTGTATTGGTCAGAGTTGCCAGAGAAACAGAAATGGCATGTACTATTAGATTGGCTCACAAGGTAGAGATGTGTGTGTGTGTGCGTGTGTGTGTCTGTCTGTCTATCTTGTCTTTTCTGTGTCAGTGTCTGGATTTCTGTCTGTCTCATTGCCTTATCTGTGTCAGTGTCTGGATTTCTTCAGTTGGCTCAAGTAATCACATAGTGTAGAGGCTGAAGAATTCTGTGATGGCTGCCTGCAGGCTTGATGGTTTAGGCAACAGTCATGCTACTGTCTCTGAACTTCAAAGCTTCAGAATAAAGGATGCTGATGAGACAGTCCTGAGTCAAGGCTAAAGGCCCAAGAGTCTTATGGGTCAGAGTGGGAGGTGAGGTTTGTCTAAATTGCAGATACAAGATCAAGGGACCTGAAATATGATGTCCTAGAATGATGGTCGTGGCAGCAACAGAAAAAAAAAAAGTTTATTCTGAAAGTTAGAACAATAAGCTATTGCTCTTTTCCCACGTTTTGTTTTTATCTGAGTGCCTAGCCAACTGCATGGTGTCTTCCCACATTCAGGACTTGTCATCCCTACTCAGTGTGCTGACCCCCACGCTAGTTTTCCAGGAAACTCTCAGAGACATGCATTACTAATTCTGCATCTCCCAGTCAACTTGATACCTTACATTAGCCTCCATATCGGGATTCCTTTCTCTGGTCTTTTAGGAGTTTCGGTGTATTTAATTTCATGGTTGTTCACTTTATTTAGCATATCTCGTGGGTATGATGTGTTTGTGAATGTACAGTGCACATGTGGAGGTCAGGAGACAACCTCAAGGGCTGGTCTTTGCCCACCATCTTGTTTGAGACAGGGTCTCTTTCTGTTAGCTGCTGTGTACTCCACGCTAGCTTGCTGGTGAATCTCCTGTCTCTGTTCCGCATCTTGCTGTAGGAACACTGAGGTGACAGTGCATGCTACAACGCACAGCGTTGTGTGGATTTTGGGGATCAGAGCTTACATTCTTAGGCTTGCGTAGCTTGTGCTTTATGCACTCAGCATCCCCTGCTGCATTGTTGTATGTGTGCTGATCTTTGTTATCTGCTTCTTCTATTTTGTACACAAATAAGGACTGTTTGGAGGCTTTGTTCAATAACTTAGTTATTTATCACACAAATTTAAAAGTGTCTACTCTGAAAGATGAACAAAATAATGGTTTTACGTACCATCGTTGCCAAATATCTCAGAAACTTGTAACTTTAATTGCAACACACCTCCCTCGACCAGCAAGAAAGTCATGCCACCACCGGGATCTTCTCAGTCAGCTTTATTCTGGAGCACCTTGATAGTTGATTCCCAGGACCCTGGACAGCAGCAGAGCTGCTGCTTTTATAGTCTCCCAGGGAGGGGGAGGGGGTGTCAGTGGATGCGGATTGGTGCATCAAGATACACTTCATTAGCATGTGGCCCGTTCATTGGTGCCACAAGCCACACCCATTAGCATATTGCCTGTTCATTGGTGCCACAAGCAGTGCCTCGTTAGCATATTTTCCCTTCGGGAGGGGCTACTGCTTGAGGAGGGCCTGAGGAGAGAGCTGTGCATGTGCACTAGGCTCTTCTCCCTGGCAGCCTGCCGGTCCTGCGCCATCTTGTAATGGGGCGGAGCCGAGGCGGTGGCGTTGTCCGCCGCTGGGGTCAGAGCCGAGGCGGCGGCGGTGTCCGCCGCTGGGGTCAGAGCTGAGGAGGCAGCGCCTCCTACATTTAATCTTTAAACAAATGATTGTGAACCACTCTTTGGATGCCGGAAATCAAACCCAGGTCCTCTGGAAAAGGAAGCCAGTTGTAATAAGGTTGTGATACATTTCAGAATCATTTATTTCCCTTAGCATGGATTATTCTCTTTCTGTTTTTTTTTTTTTTTTTTGTAATATCTTTAATTTTAGCACTCCACTGACAACATCAGCAGCTGTAAGATAAAATATATACTAGAAAGGATCAGAGAGAAAAAAATGAAACGCTGGAGACATGACTTAGTGCTTAAGAGCACTGGCTACTTTTCCTGACACCCATGTTCAATTCTCAGCACCTACATGGTGGCTCACAATTGCCTACAATTCTGGTACTGCATGCATGCAGCACACTGACTCCAGCCAGAGCAGGGGCTGTCAGAATGCCTCTCAAGACTTCCTTTCTGCATTTGCTTTGCTTTACACAACTGCTGTAGCATATAGAAAACTTGTTCCAATACCCACTAAACTGTGTTAATTCCTGGAGGCATCTGAATTAAGTTTTAAATTATTTGTTCCCTAGCCTAAGGCAGTTTTTTCACACTGGTTCACATAAGTCTGGCAAGTAAAGTAGGGCCTCACCATATCTGCCTGATGCATCCTTGAGAATTAGAGGGGAGGGAGCAATGCAAAGCCTTCAGAAAGCATTTGCCATAAGTGAAGGTACTTACTTGACAGTACCAAAGAAGTCAAGGTATTGCCATCATTAGCTGAAATGTTATCAAATCCAGCATTGAGTCAGGAAAACATTAACTTATCTAACAGTAAAATAAACTCAGTGAATCCCTTTGATGGTGTAGTGGTTAGTAAGTCTTTTTCAGTTTTTTTTAAATGATCATTAAGGGTATTTTTATAATTTGTCACTAATATCCAGTCATCCTAATCACATAGAGTTCCTGAAGTAAGATTTTTAGTAAATATTCTCATAAAAATAAACATTAAAAATGGTATAAAAATTTTTGTATAGAAACTTAAAAAATTTGTATAAAACATTTTTGTTAAATATTGCTGACAAACTTTTAGGGAAACAGTTCTCTTCACAATAGCCACAAACAATATAAAATATCTTGGGGTAACTCTTACCAAACGTGAAAGACCTGTATGACAATAACTTCAAGTCTCTTAAGAAAGAAATTGAAGAAGATCTCAGAAAATGGAGAGATCTCCCGTGCTCATGGATTGGGAGAATTAACATAGTAAAAATGGCCATCCTACCAAAGGCAATCTATAGATTCAATGCAATCCCCATCAAAATCCCAACACAATTCTTCAAAGACATGGAAAGAGCAATTTTCAAATCCATCTGAAAACCCAGAATAGCGAAAACAATTCTTAACAGTAAAAGAACAGCTAGGGAAATCACCATCCCTGATCTCAAGCTTTACTACAGAGCAATAATGATAAAAACTGCGTGGTATTGATACAGAGATGGACATGTTGATCAATGGAATAGAGTTGAAGACCCAGAAATAAAACCACACACTTTATCGTCACTTAATCTTTGACAAAGACGCCAAAAATATACAATGGAAAAAAGAAAGCATCTTCAATAAATGGTGCTGGTCTAACTGACTGAATGTATGCAGAAGAATGAAAATAGACCCATATTTGTCACCTTGTACGAAGTTCAAGTCAA
Source organism: Mus minutoides (assembly GCA_902729485.2). Taxonomy (NCBI): domain Eukaryota; kingdom Metazoa; phylum Chordata; class Mammalia; order Rodentia; family Muridae; genus Mus; species Mus minutoides. The sequence goes on along the minus strand of LR749990.1, from coordinate 891,543 downwards.
AGTGGATCAAGGACCTCAACATAAAACCAGATACACTGAATCTTATAGAAGAGAAAGTGGGAAAGAGCCTTGAACTCATTGGCACAGGACGAAATTTCCTAAACAGAACTCAAATGGCTCATGCTTTAAGATCAAGAATTGATAAATGGGACCTCATAAAACTGGAAAGCTTCTGTAAGGCAAAGGATATAGTTGATACGACAAATCGGCAACCTATTGATTGGGAAAAAAATTCTTCACTAGCCCCACGTTTGATAGAGGGCTAATATCCAAAATATATAAAAACTCAAGAAGTTAATCACCACAAAACCAAACAACCCAATCAAAAAACAGGATATAGATCTAAACTGAGAATTCACAACGGAGGAATCTGAAATATCTGAGAAACACCTAAAGAAATGTTCAAAGTACTTAGTGATCAGAGAAATGCAAATCAAAACAACCCTGAGATTCTACCTTACACCAGTCAGAATGGCTAAGATCAAAACTTCAGGTGACAACACATGTTGGAGGGGATATAGAGAAAGAGGAACACTCCTCCATTGCTGGTGGGATTGCAGATTGGTCCAACCACTCTGGAAATCAATCTGGAGGTTCCTTAGAAAATTGGAAAGAAATCTACCTAAAGACCCAGCTATACCACTCTTGGGAATATACCCCAAAGATTCCCCACCGTGCCACAGGAGCACGTGTTCCACGATGTTCATAGCAGCCTTATTTGTGATAGCCAGAAGCTGGAAACAACCTAGTTGTCCCATGACAGAAGAATGGATACAGAAAATGTGGTTCATTTACACAATGGAATACTACTCGGCTATTAAGAACGAGGACATCCTTACTTTTGCAGGCAAATGGATGGAACTAGAAAATATCATTCTGATGAGGTAACTCATACCCAAAAGGACATGCATGGTATGTTCTCACTAATAAGTGGATATTAGCCAAAAAAAAAAAAAAAGAAAAAAGAAAAAGAAAAAACCCATATAGAATACATAAGATACAGTCCACAGAATTAAAAAAGCTCAACAAATTGAAGTGCCCAAGTGAGGACGCCTCAGTCACACTTGGGAGAGAGAAGAAAGCCATCACAAGTGGGGAGAGAGGGAGGAACTTGGGAGGGAAAGTGGATCGGGTGGGGTGGCAGAGGGGGTAGGAGAGGGGGAAGAGGGGAACCTGATCTGGTATTGGGTGAGGGAAAAGGATTGAAGCCCTGAGGGCCAGCAGAAAGAATATAAACAGGCAACCTCAGGAAAAAGGAGTTTGCAGGGACACTCCCCTCCCCCAGAATGCACCAGAGACCTGGGAGATGAGAGACTCCCAGGACTCATAGGGAGAAGGAATTTATAAAGCCCACCTCCAGCAGGAAGACAGTATCAATGAGGGATGGGGTTGCCATCCCACAGTCACACCTCTGACCCATAATTGTTTCTGTCTGAAAGAATTACAGGGATGCAAATGGAGAGGAGCCTGAGGTAAAGAAGGTCCAGTGACAGGCCCAAAGTGGGATCCAGCTCAAGGGGAGGAACCAAGGCCTGATACTATCACTGAGGCTATGGAGCGCTCACAAAAAGAGACCTATCATGATTGCCCTCCAAAAGACCCAACAAGCAGCTGAAAGAGTCAGATGTAGTTATTTACACCCAACCAATGGACAGAAGCAGCTGATCCCTGTTGTAGAATTAGGGAAGGCTGAAAGAAGCTGAGGAGAAAGATGATTCTGTAGGAGGACCAGCAATCTTAATTAATCTGGACTCCCGAGATCTTTCAAACACTGGACCACCAAACAGATAGCATACACCAGCTGATATGAGGCTCCCAACACAAATACAGTAGAGGACTTCCGGGTCTGTGTTCATTCAGAGATGATGCACCCAATCCTCAAAAGACTGGAGGCCCCAGGGAGTTTAGAGCTTAAGTGGGGTGGGGGTTGGGGAGGGTGAGGGCATCAACGTGGAGCCAGGGTGGTGTGGGATGTGGAGCAGTGGGATGGGGAGGGGTGAGGAATGGAATATGGAGTGTAAAAAATGAATAACAAAAATTTTAAAAAACTTAAAAGTATTTGTATAAAACATTTTTGTTAAATATTGCTGACAAAATTTTAGAAGTGAATTGAATCTAATCAGTTTTTTCGAATGTAGTGGTGAGATAGGAAAACATTCAGGTAATAGACATGTCTGTCTTACAGCTCTACTACTGAGTTTCAAAACTCTCAACTGTAACATCACAGTGAGTCTCTTTAATTCCTCTAGACAGTGTGATTGGATTGCCCAGTGGTTTTATAACTCTCAGCTGCATTCTTGTTGGTTTTCTTCCTATTGTCAAGAGTAGTTTATTATGGCAAGGTAACTATATAACCATCTATAGATACCTCTTAGTTAGTCTTTGTTCCTTATTACCAGAAATTCCAAGAAGTCTGTGTATGCCAGTTTGCCTTATCAGACTTGTTTATAGTTTTATTTTAAACATTTGATCTGTTTTTTTTTAAAGTTTTATTGATGTTTGGTTTATAGATGAACTAGTCTATTTGAAATTTATAATTCAATGGCTTTGATATCTTAAGAATTTAAAAATTATGAAATGTATATAATGTGGAATTTGCCCCCCACCCCCCCTTTTAAATGGTTGGTGGTATGTATGGAGACAGAAGCTCATGTAGCACAAGCAGAGCAGGCCTTGGGATTGCTGTGCAGCTGAGGCTGATGCCGAGTTCCTGATCCTCCTGCTTCTACTTCGTAAATATTGGGAGTACAAGTGCTGGGCTCTGCTGTAACTATTTTTAAATGTACATTTCAGGAGCATTATATTTATGACAGTGTAAAACCATTATTGATATCTTATTTTGAAAACTGCATCATTATACCAAAGAGAAATCCAGTAGTCACTCTGACTGTATTTCTCCTGCTCTTCGCTCCTGGTGGGAAACTCTGTTTTCAGTCTGTATGCAGCTTCCTATTCTAAGTAGTTCATAAAAATTAAACCACACAATATAGCATATCTGGCTTATTTTACTTAAAATGTTTTCAAGATTCAGCTATATTGTAGTATGTATCAGATTTTCTTTAGTTTTAAGGTTGGATGATAATTTTCCTGTATGCATTCTTCTACATTTCTTCATGCAGTCACTTGTTGATAGACATTTGGGTTGTTCCACCTTTCGGCTGTTGAATAATAATGTAATGAGCACTGATGAGCAGGTAGTTTGAATCCCTCTTTCAGTTGTTTTGGGTATCTAGAAGTAGAATTGTTGGGTCCAACGGTGAGCCTATTTTTAGCTTTATTTGATGAACCATCTGTGTTTTCAAGGCAGCAGAGCCCTAGGCAGCCCTACAAGCCATGTGCAAACATTCTGATTTTCTCACACCCTTGCCAACATTTGTTATTTTGATTCAGTTTTATTTAATTATTTAAAAAATAGAGTGTGCAGTGATAACTCATTGTGCTTAGGTTTGCATTTCTCTAATGATTAGTGGTGGTGATGATCTTTGCATAGGTTTGTTGGCTATTTATATATCTTGGTGGTAAAGTGTTATTCAAACTTTGCCAGGTTTTGAATTAGATATTTTTGTTGTGTTTTCATATCTTCTATTATTAATCCTTTATTTGATGTATATCTTGCAAATGTTTTTGTTATTCTTTGGGTCTTTCCTCCTCCTGACAGTGTCTTAATAGTGTCTTAAATAAAAGTTTACATTTTGATGAGATGCAGTTTATCTATTTTTTATTTTTGCTGGCATATTTTGTTTCATGTATAAGAAATCATTGTCATATCTGATGCCATACAGATTTTCTCATGTGTTTTCTTCTAAGACTGTTATAGCTTTACCTTCTTAAAAATTTTCTTTATTTAATTAAAAAATTTATTTCATTCAGTATATTCTAATCACACTCCTTTCTTTCCCCAGCTCCTCATAGATCCTCTTCACCTCTCACCTAGTTCCGTGTCTTTTACCTTTAGGTGTTTGACTAATTTCAAGTTAGTTTTGTTGTGTGATACAAAGTAAGGACCAAGATCATTATGTTTGGATATTTTGTTGTATTTGTGCTATTCTTTGTTCTTTCTGTACACAAACATGAATACATTATTTTGGCTGAATCTTCCAAGGATAATTATTGATATCAAGATATTATATATTTTCTCAGATACAGATATTGTCTTGTGTTGCTTTGTAGTACAACTGTCAACAAATAATTTAAAAAATTAAAATTACCTTTAGTGTATATGTGTGTGTGTGTGTGTGTATGTGTATAGAGGACAACTTGTTAGCGTCTGTTCTCTCCTTATCATATGGTTTCTGGGGATTGAACTCTCAGGTTTCAGGGTTGGTGAAGAGGGTCCTTGCCCACTTGGTCATTTTATCTGCTCTGGTATAATAATTGTATTTACTGTAAAATCCAATATTGAAATTTACTGTCCCAATAATATCCTTACAGCAACTTCCATTTTTAATTTTAAATTGAGAATCCAGTCCCTAATCATTCCTTGCAAGTAGTTTCTTATCTCTTTAGTGTCTTGATGGGCTTCATCTTTCTCGTCAGGTTAGTTTGAAACATGTCATTGCCACAAGTTACAAGTTTTGTGGTCTTGTCCCCATGTAAATGTGTCCAGTTGTTCACTGGTGACCAATCAGATGACTTTTCTTGGACAGGGGCAAGTTCCATGTGATAGTGCATGGCTTCCTGCTGCTCCGTGCTCAGAGTCACCACTTGTTACTGTGTTGTTGTAGTGACAGCTATTTCTCCAAGCCCTTGGGTCTTCTGGAAGAATGATAAATTGAAAGCTTCATTTGGATGCTATAGTTTCTTTTTGGTTTGGGAGATACTTATGTGCCAGTGATTTCAGTACCTTCACAGTGTGTCATAACATGTGCTTTTTTTTTTTTTAAACTAGAACTTGTAAAACTATTGACTATTGGTGGTTTCTTTGTGGAAGAATAACATACTGATTCAATTTATTTATTGACAAGTGTAGACTTTTAGTTTCGAAAAACAATTAGCTACTCTGTAAGAATAATTTGTCACAGTAAATTTAGCAACATAGGTTACTTATGGTACTTATTGCTAAATTTTTTTTTTTTTTTTTGGGTTTTTCGAGACAGGGTTTCTCTGTGTAGCCCTGGCTGTCCTGGAACTCACTTTGTAGACCAGGCTGGCCTCGAACTCAGAAATCAACCTGCCTCTGCCTCCTGAGTGCTGGGATTAAAGGCGTGCGCCACCACGCCCAGCTACTTATTGCTAAATTTAATCTCAGGGGAATTGTAATTTTGTTCAATTTCTTACTGTGGTATTTTGTAAAATTCATTTTAAAAATAAATAGTCTTTTTAAGCCGTTTAATTTAATTTTTTTTGTGTGTGTGTGAATGCCTGTGTGCATGTCTGTTTTGTGGGTATGTGCATGAGAGTGCAGCTACCCTCAGAGGCCAGAGAGGCATTAGATGCCCCTGGAGCTGTAGTTATACAGCTGTGAGCTTGGTACTGGGAACCAAATTGGAGTCCTATGGAAGAACAATATTGGTTCTTAACCACAGAGCAACCTCTCCAGTGCCAAGTCTTTCCATTATGAGCTTATTTTCAAAATAAGGAATTTCATTCGTTTTGCTTTCTCTTTGTTATGAATTCTGTTGGTATGGGATGGGCGTAGACAGGCTCTTACTCTGTTGTATAGGCTGCTTCTGTGCTTCTGAACTCAGTTCTAGTGCTCCTTTTAAAACAGAAGATTTGAGACTTGGTGTTTGATTATTTACTTAGCACTAGCTTAGTCCATATTCCCAGAATTTTAACAAAGTTTTTTTTTTTTGCATAGATTCTAGTTACTTATTTCTTCTCTTTAATTTCAAAGCTTACTGGCATTTTTGCTTATCCTTTATTGATTTGCAGTTAATTGTATGATATACATACAATTTAGTTTTCATGTTTTTGATATTTTGAATTTTATTTGCAGTGGTTATATGACTTTATATTACTAAAATCTGTAGAATTAAATGTGTTTCAAGATAATACTGTCCAGCTGCTACAGTGTTATCTCTGTATTTTACTCAATTATTGTTTTGGCGATCTGTTTGAAGTATGTTTGAAGTATCAGTAGATTTTAAGTAAAATGTCTTTTCAGGAACGTGAGATTATTTTAATTTTACACATTTTGAGGTTATGTTATCTGGTACATATGTGTTTAGAATCTTGTTATAGTAAGTTGCACTTTCGTTTTTTTGCTCTAATGTCTACATCTAAATATGAAAATGATTTAATTTTTTTCAGAGGTAGGGTGGTTAATGCCAACCAGCCTCTTTCTTTACTGACATTTTGTGTAAAATCAATTTAGAATCCACACAATAGATTGGCTGAAATTTAGAAAGGGTCAAGTACACATTCGGTAACTGGAAGAATGTTAGTGAGTATGCAGGCTTTTATCAATGATGAGGGACAATAGTGAAAACAGGCCGTTAGAAACCAGTATTAGCTGTTCAGTAAGGGTTAGCCATCCTGCTCACATGAGAGAGTTTGGAAAATGAAAGAATGCCATTAGTAACCTGAGTCCTAAAATACTGAATTTTGATAGAATGCATAATTCAAAGAAATTATATACTAATTACATAGTTGTCATTTGTATAATTAGAAAATATGAGACAGTAATATAGCAACATGAAATGAACCAATTATTAGAGTCTCCTGAAAAGACACATGTGCTGCATGTTTTACTAGAGCCCGAAGTCATGCCAACCATGTTGTGTGTTGAAGGTTTCATTGGTACATCCCTCACACTTAGATCTTAAAACCAGCTGAATGCTGCTGCTGCAGTGGACACTAGAGGATGGAAACTCACAGGCCTAGTGAGCTGGCCTCCCATTAGTGCCGAGCTACGTGTAGACAGTACAGAGAAAAGATAATTAGATGCAGTTTGTTTATGAACACAGAAGGAACACTTGAATGAAATCAAATCAGAGAAATTTCAGCTGTGTATTGAAAGAACCATTAAAACTAAGTATAGGATTATCTAAAAAACAAAAACAAAAACAAAAAATGTTTCAAGTTCTGAAGGCTACCTAAATAGTAGTATGTCTTGTTAAGACCATGAAAAAGAAAACAAGAACTTCAGTGTCAGCGAACAGTTCTCCTGTTACACATTACTGTGCCTGATAGTCATATTCTTGCCAACACTTAGCAGTTTCTAACTTTTAAACAAAAATTTGGCATATTTAGTTAGTAAATGATAGAGTCCTGTTAATTTTCCATTTTGTCCCTCCTTTCTGTGTGAACTGGCAGTATTGAAATAAATTATTTTTTAAACCAGAATAACTAAAATTTGATTCTGGTGAGCAGATGGTTGTTAAAATGATGTTTTAGGAAATGTTAAAAGGATGACAATCTTAGGGGGAGATAAGAGATAGTATCTTTTTACACAGAAGCATATACCC